>NQII01001428.1:404632-440647 GCA_002778355.1 Clitarchus hookeri
CGCGTTGACACCACGATGCATAACAATTCCGGGGAACCTGCCTCGAAATGTGAAGCGTGCCCGTGCAAACGTCCACGTGTGACGTCACGAGCTGCCACCAAAATTGGTTCGTCCACTACCGACTTTAATTTGGAAGAAGGCACTTTGAACATTCCCATTCTACTGCGTCAGATAGAATGTCAAAGACTGCTAATAATTTTTGACAAACATGTTTTGGCTAGCACAATAAATTTTTTGAGATCTTGAATTGTACGTTTATTTATAATTTTTCAATTTGTGTAAATAAATACATGTATAAAAATGAATTGTCTGTGTATTTCTATCTCAAACCTTTTCTTTTTTAAATATAACGATTAATTTATTGCTAAATAAATAAAGTGTGGAGAAAAGAAATACTAGTTGACATTTTATTTAAAGGATTAGCTTGCGGGAACATGCAGTACCGAAGGAGCAGGGGGGACTCTTGCCACGAACGTATACTGACTCTGAGCGGGCGAAGGAAACAGGAAAATCTTGCGCGGAGTAATGCTCCACGTCCTCTCAGACGTACCTACCCTGTCACACGCGCGCCGCAAGATAATCAAAATATTGCCGTGCTGGGTTCAATATGAGTTTCCTGGCGGCTAGTTGCGTTTCCGAGCTCATGCATGATTAGCTGTTCTCACGGATCTAAATCAAAGCTGGTGGCCAGCGCAGTTCCGCTGATCCTCTCCAAGCCGATCCTGGGAGCTGCAACGTAGCTCTTACGGCGGGATAAACTACCACTCCATTTATTAGACTTTGACCATGTCCCCCCACCCCTTGCTCTATTACTTTGTTATTGGCCACTGAGAGAATTAAGTTGATAAAATATTATTTTTTTAATGATATATATATATATTTTTTAAGAAAATATAATAATGTTAATTTATTTAAGGGTCCTGCCTACATAGTAATAAAATTGGATATATAGGTTTTTTTTTATTCGCAGGCATAGAGACACATGGTGAAGGGGAGGCAGACTGTGGTGGGGGTATGCAGAGCATTATAGGAGGGGGATGAGCAATCGCTTATAAGCTTTAGTTTGGGCGTCGATGCGCCATAGTTGTATTGGTATTGAAGAATCCATGCTGTGGCTACTTTAAGGAAATTAGCAGCCATCTTCGTAATGTCATCGACTGATTTCTGGTCCGAGAGTGACGAGGCTCTCCTAAATAATGCGGGGGAATCATTGGAAAATATGGGTGCCTCTGCATCTATCACATCAGGGCGATGCGACGCTGTTCCATCGGAGACCATGATAGATTCCGGCGCTGCACCTATAGCAACAGTCGGAATCGCGGCACTCTTCTAGAGCTCCCAGATGCCGCCCTTTCGCAGCTTCCAGACGGGTAAGTTGGCTACACGCGACAACATAACTGAAGGTTCCCTGCCGCTGGAAGCTGGCAACCTACCGCAGCTGGAAAATGGATCGCCCTAAATGACTGTTTTACATGCGCAAACAGCTGGGACTCTTTTCCAATGATGTGACGGGCTCATCCTTGTCGGCACAGTACTCTCCGGTCTCTCATATTGCTTACACAAATGCTGAAGGATGCCTTTACTGCGAAGATATGTGGTCTCCGCTGCCTCTCGATGCTAACCCACACACCCATCGGTCTGACGGAGACGAGATTCACCAGTGTTTAAATAACTTGGAGCGTGTTATGTAAGATGTTGCCGATTTACAACTCGAACTGACTAACTGCGTGCGTGTTCTTACGGACGTGAAATGTTACATGGGAGGATTTGTGCTAAGGTTTCTACCAGCCTGCAGCTACATTAGACATTTATGAGGATGTAAAAATGTGATTTTAGAGACACACATTTTTTGCTCCTATACTTGCAAACCAAGCATTTTAATGTAATTTTTTGGTGTAATATTTATGTGTAGTTTTTGAGTTAAATATAGTGAAATGTTATTTAACTTATAACTGTTTGCGTGTGTGTGTTCAGTAATTTATTTTTTCTCCATCTAAAAAACATACGTACTTTTTTTAAATTTCTTTGGTAAAAATATTGATTGTGCTTACTTTTCCCTTGGAGAAGGAAAAATTATGTGCAATATTTTTTTCCTCTCTTTTGAATATGTTTATTGTGCTTGCTTTTCCCTTGGAGAATGGACGAGTACGTGCAATATTTCATAACAGTGCCTCCTATTTCATAATAATTATGCTTGACTTATTTACCTACAATATTAAAATATAGACTAAAATATTTGCTGCACATTATCAGCTTTTTTTGTTTTACTATTACAAAAAATATATTCTGTGAAGTNTTTTCCCTTGGAGAATGGACGAGTACGTGCAATATTTCATAACAGTGCCTCCTATTTCATAATAATTATGCTTGACTTATTTACCTACAATATTAAAATATACACTAAAATATTTGCTGCACATTATCAGCTTTTTTTGTTTTACTATTACAAAAAATATATTCTGTGAAATATTTAGCAAATAACCATTTAAATAAGGGTATTCAATTGTTTAAAAATGTGCACGGCACAATGGTACCGCTACTGACCTACATTAACTAACTACCTATCGAGAGTGTGAAGGCGTAAGGGGAGTATGTTGACGGAGGAGATGTGATCGTGTGACGACCTTCATTCTGACACGTCGCCCAAGAACGCCGCCAGCCTCTGTCTGTCTCTCTCTCTCTCTCTCTCTTTCTCTCTCTCTCTCTCTCTCTCATCTATATCACTAGCATGTAACAGCAATCAAAACACTCACATCATTTTAAAATTATTTCAATACGAATGAAAATATTACACAAATACTTGTAACAAAATTACTTATTTTACATCACAATATAAAAAAAAAAAACAGAATTTCGGAATGTTAAGTCTTCCATGTAAGTATATTATAAGCTTCTATTTAACGAGAAATATAATATACTTTTGTGCTCACAAATAGCATAAATTTACATACACTTCTTGTATGTAACGTGATGTTAGGTTATGATTATAACCTAAGATTATAACAATGGTAATATGTTTAATTATTAGGTACAGTGCTAATATCTGAAAAATATAAAATATTATATAGGTATTACACTTCATACATATTACACATCAAATAACATAAAATCAATAGGTACAATACATACAACTTAACTGAATAACAATCAATATGCAATGAATAATAAAAATTGTCTTGACTTTTCTCCTATTGCCTATTATTACTATAATATTTATACACACCTGAACTTGTACTTGGGGAATGTTCTGTGTTAGAAACCGTAGCAGCTTGTACTAATTCACGACATTCCTCACTTTCCATAATTTTTCTCTTTTTATAAATATAAGGTCGTTCTGTAGTGGTAGTGAGTGTTCGTTTTCTTCTATCTGGTTGACAGTCAAACTTTGTTGGAATACAACCAGGTTTTTTTAGCACTTTAGACACCGTTCCCATTATGTGATACTCCATATAATTAACCATGTCACTCGGCAACTGTAATAAAAAATAATTGCGTAATAAAATATTATTTAACTGACAAAAAACCAGGTTAGATCAAACCTAACCTCAAATATCGTAGTTTATTTTAAATCATTTATGGATAAACAATATTATTAGGGTACACATACGAATTAAATAACATTAAAATTAAATAAAACTTACATTAAAGTGGTCTTCACAAAAATAAATAGCAGTATCTGTTGATAAAGCCGCTGGATCTCGTCGTGCCAGTTTTAACCACTCTTTCCGCATGTTTTTTTCGGCTGGGACATGGAAAAACAATTTGCTGGGAGTTTTTATTGATGAACTTTCACATTTAGGCACTGCACAGCATTTATAAGTGGTAGGATTCATTATTTTTTAAAAAATTTTCAACTTGCGTGTTTGTTTACAAATTGCTTACTATATTCTGACGTCATAGACGCCGCCATGACAGTTGGCATCGTTTCAGCGGTAAAATTGAAATACAAATAAATAAATGTAAAAATAATCCCGAAAATGTTTGGTTTCACTGAAATAATATTTTTTAAAGCTCTATTATAAATGTATATATGTATATATGTACAACTTAAGGTCATAAAAAAAATTTGTCAAGTAGCCTATTATCACTACATGCTAACGAACGCATTTCTGTAGAGAGAGTTGTGACCATGGAAATTATGGGGTAAGGTAGTACCGACGATTGTTAAAAAGACATAAAGTATCACAAATGGAAATATTTTTAACAGTTTAAAATGTCTTGCAGTACTAGGATAGTTTACATTCATCCACAATGATAGGTTAGTGCCAATTGCCGGATTTGCTTATTTCCTGTTTTCACAATAAGTATTAGTTTACAGTCCTCCGCAATGTAAGGTTAGTTTAAGGTGCAGGAACAGCTTATTCACAGTTTTATACTAGGTTAGGACCTGTGGGTTAGGAACTCTTTGACAAATTTCTGCGTCGTTTCTNACAGCTTATTCACAGTTTTATACTAGGTTAGGACCTGTGGGTTAGGAACTCTTTGACAAATTTCTGCGTCGTTTCTTTACTAGGTTAGTTTAAACTGACTTGCAATCCTAGGTTACTTCAAAGTGCACGAAGAGTTTATCCTGTTCCCTTCGTGGACATATATTTCGATTTGTGATATTTTACGTTTTTTTTAACAGCGATTTGTATTGTATTTACCCCTCAATTCCCCTGGTCTTCACTACCACGTTTGTTAGGGTGTAGTGGTAATTCACATACCCCCTTTTGAAGAAATTTTTTGAGAAAATTAGTACTCGCTAAAAATACCACTTCCGAGAAAAAAAATTGTATTTTATCCATGGGCTGCTAATCTTAACAATTGCCACAAAAATTACGTATTTTGTTGATTGCCCTATTTTTGGCAGCTATCAACCATATTATATTTACTTATGAAACTTACATTTATAATACAGCTTTTAACCTAGCTTAACCACAAAGTTACAGATTTTAAATGTACACACAAGACATGTAGAAGGAACACAGACTTATCTAAAAATAAGCATCCGTCGATACTGCTTATGCATAATATGCTTAATACATTTTACTAGCTTTTACCCGTGGCTTTGCTTGCGTGGTTATAGTAACAAACTTATAGGGAGAAATAACGGTATTTGTTAGTAGACAGACACTGATCATAAACACAGAACATAGCACTAACGATGTCATTTTTTGGTGCTAGAATCGCTCTCTTACATAGCCACTGGTCGTCATTTATATTTATTTGTAGATCTAGGTAAACGCTAGCAATCAGTTCCGATCACTCTGCACCAAATTACTAAAAAACTTCGTTAGTGACACACAGCCCTCAGCATCTGTTTTTAACAGCCCATCTCCAATTTTTAATAGTGTATCAGCATAATGTCCTGTATCAACGTCATCGTAAAGGTGCACTCTCATATTTGTCGTCAAGCTGAATTTCTTGACATTTGCCCATAAGCTTGACGACTTGAGACAGACTTTGATTTCATCTGCGGGTGTGCCCCTCTGAATCACCGGTAGAATTTGGCGGAAGTCACCAGCCAGTAATACAACCATTCCTCCCATAATATCTGTATCATTTCGTATATCCTGTAGAGTTCGGTTTAGGGCCTATATCGCTTTTTTGTGTGACGTTGTGCTTTCGTCCCACACTAACAACTTACATTGACGCAGCGCTATTTTTACTAAAAAAAATTTCCTGAAGGAATGAGTTATTTTTTCGGAATAGAAAGTAGCCTATGTCGCTTCCCGGCCATCCAACTATCTCTGTGCAAAAAACCACGTCGATCCATTTCTCCGTTGCGACGTGAAAGAAGGGCAAACAAACACACTTTCGCATTTATAATATTAGTTAGNCGAGCGTTACACTTTTTCATAAGTGACTCCCAGCCGCAACCTAATTTAAGACGTTGTCACGTCAAAAAAATTTCCTGAAGGAATGAGTTATTTTTTTGGAATAGAAAGTAGCTTATGTCGCTTCCCGGCCCTCCAACTATCTCTGTGCAAAAAATCACGTCGATCCATTTCTCCGTTGCGACGTGAAAGAAGGGCAAACAAACACACTTTCGCATTTATAATATTAGTTAGGATGGATGGTATAGTAATATTATTCCTGTAATTGATATAAGTAACAAAAGTGGTACTTACCGATTCACATACACACTGATCGCAGTCACTTCTTCGGCTGGAGCGAAAAACAAATACCGTAAACCACAGTGCAACCACCGTTCTACCAACTGAATAAAAGGACGTCTCGTATTACGAAAAAAAAAGAGTCAATTTTCCAAAGACTGATATATTAGATTTACAATTGAATTCATCAAGGCTCGTTTACTTAAAAGAATGCTGCAATATATCAAAGAATTAANTGATATATTAGATTTACAATTGAATTCATCAAGGCTCGTTTACTTAAAAGAATGCTGCAATATATCAAAGAATTAAGTTCATTAAACACAATGAACGGCAGAACTGCAATTCATAAAGTAGTTGTTGGTTTACGAAACTAGCTAACGTCGACGTCACCGTTATACTGTTAATTACATTTACCGTGCAGATAATATGATACCTCCAGATCTGCATCGTATCTCGTTAGTCAATAGCATCACAAATGTGCTTGGTAATTTTCCAGTATACAATTTCAACACGTGCATAACCTCAAAGCATCATTCCCGCGCATCTGCATACAACCTTGGTCGTGACAACTGAACCAGCTTATTTATTTACTCTCTCTTGATAATATCACTTATTCACTAGCGTTCTATATTATTGCACGTTAGTGAGAGCTGAAATAATGCTTTTTTACCTTCTGTTTTAGGTATGTTCAACCGTCGGTTCAGAGGCGATATGTTTACAATACAGAGGTCGAAGAAACGCGCATGCGCGTGGTAACAGCTGGCCACCCACAAGCGCATGCGCGCGGTAACAGCTGGCCACCCTCTAGCGCATGCGCCGTATACAAAGAGATTCTACGACCTCGGCCAGATGGGCGAGCCTTTTATTATTTAACTGAGAAATAGATTTGCATATGTGTTTTATAGAATCAATTTGTATGTATTTAGCATTGTTTGTATGGTAACATTAGCAGTTCTGTAATTTGCTTTCTACTTGAAGACTCCTAACACAATGTGTGATTTCGGAAACTAAAAATAAATAATTTTCATTTATTAGTTCACGGTGGTGTAATGCGTTCAAATATGATACAAAGTAAACATTTCAACCAACAAAACGGCGAAAATTTCATTTTTTAATTTCACTGAATAAAACTGTTATTTCATCTGTAATCGAATCTTTTTTTTCTCACTTTTCGATCAGTCAGTTAGCAGAAAACAATAGTTTGGCCAGTGAAAACCCTTGCGACTTATTGCATCAGTGGAAAATCCACTGTTTATACTCTAGTATGTGGACAACCTGTAATGACTGAAGAGTGGTGGTATCAAATATTCTCTGCTTATGAAAGTGAAGGAGTTTTCGTTTGTGACAACCGTCAAAAAAATCAAATTATTTGTCAAGCAGGAAGGAAAATATTTCCCGTGTAGTATATTTCTTTGGTTTTTTTCCATCGACGTGCTGTACTGCNAACCGTCAAAAAAATCAAATTATTTGTCAAGCAGGAAGGAAAATATTTCCCGTGTAGTATATTTCTTTGGTTTTTTCCATCGACGTGTTGTACTTCCTTGGTGTTTGTACCATTTGTAATGCAATTTCAATTCAACCATGCTACTCAACGCATGTGCCGTCCCGTCGATTCTCACAGTAATTTCTAGGATTTACACTACACCAGCAAGTAGTTCGGAGGGCTAAAGGAGCCTTTGGCTTATAAAGTTCTTTGAACCCCGTTAACTTACAGAACGCCATCATGTATACGACTCATATCCGGGATTGAAACGTCCCACGTATATTCTACCGCTGTGATTTCATGTATTTACCCTAACAAATTCGTGGAAAACGTTAACTTGTACAAGAATTTTGCATCATAATTTTTCAATTGTAAAGATTTATTTTAAATACGTTGTATGTGTTACGGTATTTCAAAACATTTATAATAGATTTCTTACGTCGAAATCGCGATTAAATTTTTTCATTTCTTCTTTTGNCACAGTAATTTCTAGGATTTACACTACACCAGCAAGTAGTTCGGAGGGCTAAAGGAGCCTTTGGCTTATAAAGTTTTTGAACCCCGTTAACTTACAGAACGCCATCATGTATACGACTCATATCCGGGATTGAAACGCCNTGGCTTATAAAGTTTTTGAACCCCGTTAACTTACAGAACGCCATCATGTATACGACTCATATCCGGGATTGAAACGCCCCACGTATATTCTACCGCTGTGATTTCATGTATTTACCCTAACAAATTCGTGGAAAACGTTAACTTGTACAAGAATTTTGCATCATAATTTTTCAATTGTAAAGAGTTATTTTAAATACGTTGTATGCGTTACGGTATTTCAAAACATTTATAATAGATTTCTTACGTCGAAATCGCGTTTAAATTTTTTCATTTCTTCTTTTGNGTTACGGTATTTCAAAACATTTATAATAGATTTCTTACGTCGAAATCGCGATTAAATTTTTTCATTTCTTCTTTTGTTTATTTTCTACGCTGATTCATAATTCTAAGACAGTATAAGTGTCGTATGAAGTAAGTCCCCATTTATTTTTACTGGCGTGTTATTTGAAAGTTACAAATATTTTCTCATTTGCTAGCAGTTTAATTGAGCTGCAGAAGCAACTCATGATTCGCTGTTTTCCACCTGGCAGCTGCATTTTCTCCTCAAGACGAGGCATTTGTCTTCCCGCGGTCAATTTGAAGCAAACGAAGTGAAGCGCTCTTGGCGGGCGCTCCAGTTGACTTTCAGAAACTGTTAATNTCCCGCGGTCAATTTGAAGCAAACGAAGTGAAGCGCTCTTGGCGGGCGCTCCAGTTGACTTTCAGAAACTGTTAATGGTCTCTTAAGCCCGAGATACACGAGGCTAGTATTCCGAAGCCAGGATAGTAAGCTAGTAGCTTGCCTTCTAGCCTGCNCCCGCGGTCAATTTGAAGCAAACGAAGTGAAGCGCTCTTGGCGGGCGCTCCAGTTGACTTTCAGAAACTGTTAATTAGTGCGAGAATTCCTGAAATGAAAAATCGAGGAAAGAATTGTTACAAATTACTATATTTCCATGCAATTCCTCTTACTGAGTATGTATTTGAATTAACCACNATCGAGGAAAGAATTGTTACAAATTACTATATTTCCATGCAATTCCTCTTACTGAGTATGTATTTGAATTAACCACATTATTACATACAGCAATATTTGATACGATATATAGTTAACGAATAAAAATTGTTGAATGTTTTTACATATTTGTACATATGCTAAAATTATTGTTTTGAAATTTATACAATATTCTCAACAATAACAAAATTGAAAATTGAAAAACGTCATCACTTTAAGAGAGTTAATTTTTTTAAGTCTCTCGTAAAAATTTTTTTTAAACAATATTTTTTTTCCTTAATGTATACGTTTTAAAAGTCTAGAGTTGTAGCTACGTAATATTCTATTAATTTTATAATAATTAATTTGTATTTTTTAAACCATTTTGTGTTTGACATCCTTAAGTTTTAGCAAGAATTTGAGAATGTTTAAATCATAAAGTATACAATGTATCAAATATTGACGTATATGATAGTTGCCAGGATCAAAATATCTTGTCAATAAATCTAATACCATAAAAATATTTTAAAAATACTCCATTTACGGTTACTTTCAACATTTCTGAAGCCCCACTAAAGCTCAACTTTCAGGATATTCCTCCGCCTCATGGAAACTAAGCTTAACCAAGCCTAGAAAATTACACCAAAAGAACAACGCACCGCATGCGTGCGCACTCAGTGTGACGATATTTTGCATAAGAACTATTTCTTAATAAGCATTACGCACACATATTTTCTANATGCGTGCGCACTCAGTGTGACGATATTTTGCATAAGAACTATTTCTTAATAAGCATTACGCACACATATTTTCTGACTGTTTTTATTCATATTAGTTATAAATGAAATATTATAATTTATGAATAAAATATACGTAAAAGTTTAATTTAACCAAAAATAAGAGACGTTATTGTTAAAAGAAGTATAAAACGCACATGATATATATAGGAAACAACCTGACACGTCATANAAAAATAAGAGACGTTATTGTTAAAAGAAGTATAAAACGCACATGATATATATAGGAAACAACCTGACACGTCATATACGGGATGATTTTTCAATGGTTTGATGCGAAAAGTTTGAAGATACCGCGAATAAACTATACACTCGCTATCGAATTTGTCAGAGAAATACGTTTTAAGGTGTGTATGAAAGTAGGAAACATATATTTTGCGACACTGTACAATTATTTTTAAGAATTTATTTAAATATTTAAAATAGTCAAATTAAAATAGTGTATTATTAATCAAATTAAAGCGTATTTCCACTCCGAATGCTACATAAAGCACATTTTGCACGAATATCTTCGTCAAGCCAGGCTATCATAATAACAACGCCGGTGGCGCGTAAAAATAGTAATTACGTTTACAAACATTTTTAATAGTTGTTTTTATCTAATTCCATTACAACTACTAAAGTTATCATTTTTTAACTAAAAACTGAAAAACGATGTGCACAATATCAGCATTTAAAAAAGTTATAATTATAACGGCTAATTTTTATTACATACGGAAGTAATAATTATTATAATAATCTTGCTTGAAATGCTGCTGAAATGCCGTTGTTTTTGGAACGATATCCGGCACGGCCAGTAGCGAACAAATAAGGTTTATTTTGGAGGCATTNGTATTTCTTATACTCGCATGCATCTTCCATTATGGCTTTTATAGGCCGTTCACGGTAAACTGAACACTGTTTAAGGACCTGATAAAAATATATTTGAATGCACATTGTGTATCCTTGCGCCATATATAAAATTAACATTGCCATAGGCTTGATCACTTTATTCGCGCGTCGGTGAAGCGAAAACGTAAAATTATTAGAAAAGTAAAGGTTTTACAAATTTACTGATATTTATATATTTTATTTAACAAAAAAAAAATAATTTGAATAGTTACACATTTTTATCTAATAGTTGTAATTCAACTTTAAGGCATGGAACTACTTTCCCTCCAACGTTACAAACTTTACTGGGTNATTTTTATCTAATAGTTGTAATTCAACTTTAAGGCATGGAACTACTTTCCCTCCAACGTTACAAACTTTACTGGGTGCATGCCTGTCAGTGTACTTGTTAAAATATGCACAAAAGTGATACTTTTCAAAGCTGTGTTTCAAAAGTGCCCAATTAACCGTGAACAGCCTCTAGTGATATCTTTATGTTTTACGCAACATAAATGTAAGTTCTGATCGCACTAAAATGATATTCATAATAAAATCAAGAGTGTCTTTAGAGGAGCGCCTAGAGGCGTGTTTCCGCCGCCGGCGGTGATCAGATCTTGTCAGGCGGCGAAGCGGCAAATCTGTCTCCCTTGACCTCTGCGATGCTGATGATGCCACTGCAGATTACTCCGCGCTACGACACAACCCACGAGGCACTAATCCCCGCCGGGAAATCGAAAAAAGGAAGCGAATATCTCCGAGAATATCCCGGAATACTCGTGACATCCCACAATGCGGTTCGAAATCACAGATGAGCAACTAACCACTGCGTGCATTCATTACACTGCACTGTACTTTAGAGTTTGTGGTTCTCCATTCTTGAAAATTTGACTTTAACTGACGAAAATGCCGGCTATAATTAATTCGTAGTCATACCTGGAGCTAGAATATATAGTCCGTTCACGTTTACTTCCAACGTTTCTGAAGGTCTGCTTAAGTTCTACTTTCACGCTATTCTTCCGCTTCATGCAAAACACAGTTTAACTCAGTCTAGAAAATTACACCTAAAGGAAAATGCACCGCATTCGTGCGCATGCCGTTAAATAATATTGTGTATGATAACAATTTATTACCAGGCATTCCTGAAACACTTATTTTATCACTGGTTGTATATCTATTAATTATAAATAGAATACTATAATTTATAGATAAAATTTAAATTTAACCAAAAATAAGGTGCTTTTATGTTAACACAAGTATAAAACGCTTGTGTACCTGGCGTATCTAGGAAGCAACCAAACACGTCAAGCGCGGGGTCATTTCTCCAAGACTTGTTTCAAAAAGTGTGAATAAACCGCTAATACAGTACGCAATATAAGTTCATTGTGCTCAGTAGCGTATTTCAGAGTCGAGCGGTTTTATTACGCCGAACGATAATTTTCGAAGCAAAAATACTCCAACCTGTGCTTCTGGCTTATAAAACTAAAGGGTGTGTGCCGTACACAGATAACTTTGACACAGTATACAGTTAACATCTTTAAGTTCTGTAATACTGTGTTAAATAGAAAGCTGGACGAACAATTAATATCACACAATTTAACAATAATTCTCAAAAAGCGCAAGTTTATTCACTTTCAAACAATTTAAACCTNTTGTCGAACAATTAATATCACACAATTTAACAATAATTCTCAAAAAGCGCAAGTTTATTCACTTTCAAACAATTTAAACCTTTTCCTTTAAAAACACAAATCAAACAAAGTAGTGAGGGGCGGTCGTAAGGACCCAAAATCAAAACCCTCAACCAATTTTAAAAGATTACAAAAGTGCACGTCGAATAATCGTATTGAACCAAACTCAGAAAGTTGCACGATGGGCCATGAGTGCTACTTTCATTAAATACACCAATCCACAAACAACCGAGGCGGCTAACAAACGCGTTAAAAACGCACACATATTAAAACACAAAGCATTACAACGAATAGGGAAATGTTGCCATGAAGCAGCTTAAGTTAGTGCCAAACCAAATTTTGAACGGCGACCGAAACATAATTCAGAAAAATCAACCTCCTCGACAACACGCCCCAGAACAAACCCGCGACGCTTCAATTAATAAAACACCCAATCTAAAGCCATAAAACAGCCCAACCTCGGACACACTCATGACTCACCGTAATTTGACGCCCCAGAGGAAGTGCTCTACATCACAATAACGATGTACACCTTAAGACGTACAGGGGGGAGTAGACAGCCGGCAATCGTTACAGATTCAAACTTATTTTTTTTTGGTGGTAATGTGACCAACAGCAAAGCCCACGGCCAAAAACGAAAAAAAGTAGGCAGACAAATAGAGGATAATGAAGGAGAAATACTAGACGGGATCACAAATACTACTCTTCTCGGTAGNACGCCCCAGAGGAAGTGCTCTACATCACAATAACGATGTACACCTTAAGACGTACAGGGGGGAGTAGACAGCCGGCAATCGTTACAGATTCAAACTTATTTTTTTTTGGTGGTAATGTGACCAACAGCAAAGCCCACGGCCAAAAACGAAAAAAAGTAGGCAGACAAATAGAGGATAATGAAGGAGAAATACTAGACGGGATCACAAATACTACTCTTCTCGGTAGAGGCCCATCAATCTTGTAGGGAAAGAAAGGCCATGGAACAGGGGATAGCAAGGAAAGAGTGGGCCGATCACCGAGGACATCTAACAGGACACCAAATTCTTAAGATCAAATANAGGAAAGAGTGGGCCGATCACCGAGGACATCTAACAGGACACCAAATTCTTAAGATCAAATAACAATACCGTGCGGAAGTAAAAACCAAGCGATAACGACACAAACTACCCGAGGGTCATGAAAAAGTACCGAAGGGTAAGAGACAGGAAACCTCTCACGAAGCCTACGAAGAGCAGCATACAACGAACTTCTATCGCCTCCAGTGGAACACTGAAAGTCTGAAACAAAATCAGATTCAAACTTAGTCGCCAGTAACAAATTGCGCATACGCGAGGAGGAAAAAGGAGGGGAACCAAGGAGCAAGGAGCACAGAGAGGANTAGTCGCCAGTAACAAATTGCGCATACGCGAGGAGGAAAAAGGAGGGGAACCAAGGAGCAAGGAGCACAGAGAGGAAACAGGAGGAGGAAGCGAAGTGCGCACACGAGCTCGCCGCCGAACATCAGCGCAGATGGCGCCACAGAGTAGGAAGTGCAAGCTAGCGGCGCAAGTGAATTGACTGGGTTGGTGTCAAGACGTTTTAAATATGAGCAAGTGTTAATAAATAGTTGCCTCTATGGCGTACGGTCATCGTGCTGAAAGAGTTAAGACGGTCGCATACCTGGCACTTGAAGTGCGTTGCGGCATGTTAGAAATAGGGGTGTTTTGACGAAACTATTAAATGTGTCCGCAATACGCTTACCTACAAGAAGAAAGTGCACCCTAGACGAGGACAAAATGGCACTTAAAAAATATCATGCTTGCTATAAATATTATTTTGTAGCCTCCGACGTCGTTAAAAACAGCTTTTCCAGACGGCTTTATCTTGCTACCCTGACATGAACTAAACTACGATAGGAGTCTGTGTTGAACTTAGTTACAGACTTGCCACCCATGAAACAATGGTGTCACCGCTTAAAGTCCCTTAGGTACACGTAAGACGACGAGAATACTGCTCCTCAGTTCAGCGTAGTGGCTATGGCGAGCTGGATCGTGACCACTGAGACTACAAGGCCATACAACCTCAATGTGACGTCACTGGAGGTGGGCAGTACAATAGCTACGTGGCATTGTTTTGGAATATGGAACAATTATGTAAAATAAAAAGGATGATATTGATTAATACAGCATTTCCGCTGCTTTCAAAGCAAGTTAAGAACGACGTTGAGAAATACTGCTTAGTGACACATTCTTTAAGTATGTAAACTATGTACGCTTGTTGTGTATTTACTCTGTGGCTCATTGCCAACAAGAAAAAGCGATATTCACAAATATAACGCAATTGCTGAATGTTTAATAATACNTTACTCTGTGGCTCATTGCCAACAAGAAAAAGCGATATTCACAAATATAACGCAATTGCTGAATGTTTAATAATAAATTTCTTTATGGTTCTTTGTTTAGCAATGATGTTAATGCTTAATCAACGAGAAACGTATTTTTAATATAACCTCTTTGGAGTAAATCTTATATTTCTTAAAACAAGCATGTTGCNTTTACTCTGTGGCTCATTGCCAACAAGAAAAAGCGATATTCACAAATATAACGCAATTGCTGAATGTTTAATAATACATTTCTTTATGGTTCTTTGTTTAGCAATGATGTTAATGCTTAATCAACGAGAAACGTATTTTTAATATAACCTCTTTGGAGTAAATCTTATATTTCTTAAAACAAGCATGTTTCTTGAAATAATTTGTAGAAACTAACTATTGCAGAAGTTAAAATCTTTCCCATAAATTTGTTTAATATCACTGAAAGTGTTTTATATTTATACACAAAATACTGCAAAAATAGCACTTAATATGAGGAGTGCATCAGCAAAAAAAAAAAAAAAAAAAAAAAAAAAAAAACTGTAATTTGCTATTGCTGATGTTATTACACATGCACTGTAATGAATAATAATGTTACTTTTTTATTACGGAAGGTCTATGAAGTTGAAAAACAAACATCTACTTACGCGTGAAAACCTCGTGGGCACGGAGTTCTCTCGCGAAATAGTATTGGCATTTTCTCTTTCATGATTGTCAGGAAACTTAATGATGTGCACTTTTTAGCCAATCAGAGTAATTTCCAAGACACCTAGTAACACACAAGTTAAACACCATGCTTAAACTAACCAAGATGCCGTTCGCTCTTTAGTCGTGACGTCATTGGCTTGGCAAGAGGAAAGTGAAGTGAAGAGATTTGAGCGGCTCTTAACATCGAGGGCGGGGGAAACGGGAGATCCCCGAAAAAACCCGCCGAGCAGCGGCATCGTCCGGCCCGATTCCTACATGCGAAAATCTGGAGGCGACCCACCGGGAATCGAACCCGGTTCGCGTTGATAGGAGGCGAGCAGTGTAACCACTACACTTCCGCGACTCCGCTTGGCTAGAGGATGTTGCAAGGCCTTGAAATCTCGCTGGTCACGATCAGATGCGCGTGGCAGTGCCGCCTTAAGGAGACTGTATAAAGTGCGTTAGCGTGATTCTAGCAGCCTGATCACAGAGCGCTGTGCACTGCGGCAACGAGAGCATTTAACAATTTCTCTTCGGTCACTAACGACGTGACTGCGTTAAGTGTGGCAACGGATGCCAGTTTGCTGCGTTTCACTCACCTTCAAGGCAAAATCCGGTGATGAAAAATGGTGGCAGGGTCCGGAAGTGCGTTTTCAACCACAAAAGCACTAGAGATGTCATGTTACTTACCAGAATAATACTCGCCTCTGTACAATTACCAACGAACGTAGCGTCAGGTAAGTATTTCTGAAGTTTTCACTGATAGAAATACACAGCGTTAAAAAAATGTAATCTTGCGTTACGTATTTGCGTTCGATTTTTATCCATGAGAGATACTTTTCTTTATTGCCCATGGTAGGTAATAGGTATAAATGTATGCAATGATAATGATAGATTTATACCGCTTATTTCACATTCGGCCGTTACTTTTAACTTGCCTCGTGATACAAGTGCCTTGAAAGTGAAAAAAATTTGCAACGTTTACAAGAATGTGAGTATAAAAATTACAATATCGTGCACAAAATTGTATATTACGGTGACGAAGCCCACTTTCTTAATTACGTTTGCAGAAATAGATATTTATTACAATACATTTCTTTAAAATTTTATTTAATTTCGTTTGTTGTGCTGTGCATTTTAGTTCAAAATCATTTAAAACTATGATAGATTTGGCATGCGTACATTTTGTGGCTCATAACGTTTTATTCAATTACTAATACTTCGATTTTGGAATGTTGGAATTACTTATTAATAATAAAAATGGTTGAAAACGGCAAAAATTTCACAATTTACGGATATGCAGTTGCTGTAAAATCATTAAGAAACGATGTTTTTATGAATACATACAAATTACTGGTATTATTATTTTTTATTTATTTGACAAATAGGTTACATAATATGTACAATGCAGCTGATCTCTTTGAACAGATGCTCTAGACGGAGAGCTTGAATCAAAACATAAATAATACATAAGCGGGTTGACATAGCAGTTTAGTAGCAGTAAAATTAAAAGGAGTTTCTCAGTTATAGAGCACTTATTCTGTACATGGGAATAGTTCAAAATTGCACTACCTTGTATGTTACATACATTAAGCATTCCTAATATCACATTAATAAAAAAACAAGATTAAAACAGATTAAAATAATTTTGTATACAAGAACGTGTGTGTTTCAAAGCGATAATTGCTAATATAAGGGAAATTATATTTTAACAACACCCAATAGACCAAGTTTTGCAAATCATTGAGCATTTTTATACTAAGGCAGCTGGATGCTAGAGACAGCCATCTTTTAATAGATGTGTAAGGTACATAATGCACTAATAAATTATGTAAAATAATTACAAAAAATATGTAGTGACAGACGTATGAATTTGTCAACATTTGTATAACATCTGTAAGATCATGCTATCTTATTGCAGTAAATAACATTTACGATCTCATAGTGGAAAATTTATGTGTATTATACAACACCACAACATAAACTAGTACATGTAAACTAGTAGTATGATATAGTAAGTTTTGGACCCATTGCTGGGGCTCGGAGTATCGGAGCTGTTCATGCTTTGTAATTTCAATCTGCCAGCGGCCATCTTGTATGCCATGTTGGATCCAGTTGACCTTGACCCTGGTGACCTTTAACCTTTAAAATCCAAAATTATCCTAAACAATCCAAAAAATCCAAACAATCCAAAAAATCCCCAAAAAGTATAAAAAAATTATTTTAAAATATACACAATTTTTTTTAAATTATTAAAAATTATTAAAAATGTATTATCAAATCTTATTTTAAAAAACATACAGAAGACATCCCAAGATGGTCAAGGTAAAGTTAAATGTTTGAGATAAAATTGCAAACATGGGTCGCAACCCAACATGCTTGCCCCATAACACACTATATCATACTACTAGTTTACATGTAAGAACCATAGTAACAAAATGCTGGAATAAATCCCGTACAAGTACATGGTGTATGAAACTTATAATGTAATTTGTTAGACAAATTATGGATCAAGAATAAAGGTGTTATAGTGAAATATATGGTCCACCATTCGAATAATGCCCCGAGTTTTGAATAATTTTTAACGAACTTTGTACATAATTTACTGTATGTTTACGAGCTTATATGTACCTTATATAAAGATTTATGCAATCTCAAAAGTTGAAGTATAGTGTAGAGACCTGATTTGGAGTCCATAAATTATAAAAAAATATTAATTTTCCATTGTACTTAGAAAAAGAGTGGTAATTTTTCCCAGTGTTCGGTGAATATTATAGGAATTTACATTAAAGGCGAAACTGAGTTTTAGCCATCGGATATAGGAATAAGAGTGAGATAATAGGATTGCAAATCGATTGATGACCCGAGCTTTTGAAGCCTTTTTAGCATTGTTCGTACATTAATTTTTTACTGTTTAGCATATCATGCGTAACTGATAAAAAAGTTTTAAGCAATTTACAAAGGTGACTCATGGCTTAGAGCTCTGAGTTCAAAGCCTGAAATCGTAAAAAAAATTTAATTTTCTCTTGGTCTCAGAAAAAAAACTGGCGATTTTTCCGGGTGATGGGATAATGGAAATATAGAGCACTGACTTACGCTGATACCTTAGTGGATGTTCTGGCATCGAGAAGTTAACATCGATTTGGAAGCACTCCTTCATATGACGAAGATTAATTGCGACTAGGAAGAACTGCCTTTGACCTCATCAACGCTAAGTGGTTGTCGCCAGTGCAGTGCCGATTCTGCTATTGAGTTTTCACCTATGGTCAAAATGCTCGTCGTTATGAGAGAACGGCCTGTAAGAAGAGCCCTTTTCGCGCGATGAAGCATCACTGCATTGGTCCCATGCAATTTGTGGAAGGCGATACTTTGAAAGAACATAACGATATCTGCAAGGATTCATTTTCTGGGAGTCAGCAAGTTTTACTGGCAATACCTTGATGCGTGCTGCATTGATAGTATTTAGAAGCACCACTATCACACCCTCTGCCCTCTTAAACCAGGATAGACAGCATAGGCCCCCCCAATACACGTGCCACCCATTAACACGTGCTACGAGGACAGGCCAGCTCCAGAGGACAGATAGGCAGCTAACAAATGTCAAGGTTGTGCCGCTGGTCCACTCCCCAACCCCGAGCAAAACCGCGAGAGAACTTGGACACGCGCCGAAGAAATGCCAAGGTAAGCTGAGTTTCGCCGATAAAACGCTAGATAGCCGCGGGAGAAGGGCTGACAGCGTTTGGCAGTGGATGCAGGCCCTCACCCCTTTCCTCCCTCCCGCAACTCATTGGACACACATGCAAGGATGAGGGAGGGGGGGATCGAAAGAGGTTAAAAGCCGACTTGTGTGACAAGGAGAGGGTCAGCCAGATCAGAAGTTCACGAGAGTCAGTCGGATCGTGAGGTCACCAGAAGAGGCGTGTTGTGGAGTCGTCCGTCGAGAAGAGAACCTGGAGCAGCAGTCGTGGAGAGTCGTCACCGAAGCCAGAGCCTGTTAAAGGCCGTCCGACATACCGGACCTCAACCTACCGCCGGAACACCCAGAACTACAAGTATAGCTAAGTATCAGCATCGTCGCTCAAAGAAACCTTCCCGATGCCTAGCATCCCCCCAAGACATCGGCAACAGTTAGTATGAGTAAGTTAATTAGCCCTTAAGGGCCCCAACTCGCAAGGTACCACATTTTGGTGTTATATATGTGTATAATATTCAAGACAATGTAACCCAGTCAGTTGAAACACCGAGTGACTACATTATTGTCCTACCGCTCAACACCCAAGGCACCAATAGTCTGAGCCTGGTAAAAATAACTCGGACCCTATGGCCCTCTCTGTATCTCATATCACAGGGAGGTGAATAGCATCAAGTTGAATTGGCAGCCCAACATGTAAAAAAGTAAATTCTGTGTAGACAGGAAACAAGAACCAGACTATACCTTTGAGAAGGGGTCTGCCCCCTACCGAGCTAATCAGGATGCAAAAGACTTCGAGGAGTCTCGAACAACACCTCGTGGCGTCCAGTACACAATTAACCCGCGACGAGTGGAGTGTACTAGGCCGGTGGACTAGGGATTCCTATAGGAGCTGGGCAAAGAGTATGGAGGATATGTGTATCAGCATAGCACAGGAGTGGAGTGGTGCGAGAACCAAAGGGACCCGAAATAACCTCTGGACGAGGAATGTGGGAAGAAGGGATGATAGCCCAGTCTAAAGTCCTCAACTGGAGCAATTCAGTGCTCCATTTTGTCGCGGGACAGGACTGTACTTGGTCCGATGCAGCAACTGTTCCCAGCGATACTGTTATCAGTGTATCGGCTTGCCGAATACATTCCGACCGACGGAAGGGACACAATACAACTGCCGAAAATTCCGAGAGCAACAAATGTGTCAAAGCCGAGGGGAATGGGAACACCATTCACACCCGGACCGAGCCCCCGATAGCCACTTAGAACAGGAGCAGAGAACACCCGAGGGAATCTTACTGCCCGAATTTTCAGGGAGGCCCCATGAAGGCCAGGAGTTTTTTTTATAAATAATTATGAACACGAGTTGAAGGCCGGCTCGGTTCCCAATAAGCGGTGGGTGCTAAAGGCACGAGAACAGTTAAGGGCGCAGCCCTTACCTGGTGGAATAGGTACGGCGAATTTGTGACGAGCTCGGAGTTCGCAACCCGCCTCGACAATAAGTTCGCAGGGTAGGAAGTACTCGCCGTATTACGGTCTGAATTTTACACACAGAAACAGTATAAGCAGGAGGAGGCGGAGAATTTTAATAGGAGGAAACCGCAGATGTATTCTCGAATCGCTCCTGAAGGTAGCGAGGCAGAGGGCGTGCGTATCATTACAATGTTGTTGATACCAGCCAAACGAAGTGCCCTTCGACACCCACGGGCGATGCGAAAAGAGGAATTAGTAGAGAGAGCGAGCGAAGCGGAACTATATACCCAATAGCAGGAGAAGACAAATGTTTCGACACGCCTGACACCCATCCACCCGGTGCGAAAGACAGAGAATGTCAAACCTGCTAGAAGAGAAGAGGGGCAATTCTTGCCAAAGTGTTGGTATTACCCCGACAGGCACCTACATCGCGACTGCCCCACGGTGAAAACCCGCATAGCCGCCGCTAGTGAAAAAGCCACCACAGCTGACCCCCTTGAGATAGGGAAGTGGAACCGTCAGAGTGGGAAGGTGGAGTCGGGAAATGTTGCAGCCGGGACATCGAGTCACCCATCGCCCCCAGCATAAGCGAAAGGGTGGAACCAATTTTAACCTTAAGCGATCTGAGACCGGGAACACATGTCCCTCGGATCGAAGTCTGGATCAATAACCACAATCTTAAGGCAGTCCTGAACACTGCCATAACCAGAAATTTCATCAAAAGCCAGCTGCTAACTCCCAAACAGAAAAACCGGATAAAGGAAAACTACCGAATAATTCAATTGGGCCAGTCTGAGTCACGACTGACCATAGATGGAATTGTTACATTGCCAGTGTCCACGGATGTGGAAACAGTACAAACCGAATTCTTTAGCGCACCCCATCTAGTGGAAGAGATTATCCTCGGGCAACAGTGGCTAACAAGCCAAAGTTGTATAATCGACTGTGGACACCAACGCCTATATTTAGGTAAACATGATAGGATGGCCATAAACTGGGATGCCCTAATAAACCCGCAAAAACCACAAGAAATCTGCAGTGAGGAGGTGAACCATCAACTCGGAGCTGACCAATTTAGGACATTATTGCAAATACTCAACACTCACGTAGCCACATTCGAGCATACCGACAGATTAAATCAGACCACTGCCATCCAACATGAAATCTGGGTGAAAGATTTTCACCCCATATACTGCCGACCAGGCAACCCGTCAGCCTACCACAGGCAGATAATATTAGACCAGGTAACTGAGTTGAAAGCGCAAGGAATAGGGGAGCCAACTGACTCACCATATAATGCCAGAGTGGTACTTGTGCCAAAGAAAGATGGGGAACTCGCTTTTGTGTCAACTATCAGGCCTTAAACGATGTCACATATCCTATAGCACCCCAACTATAAACCTGGCTAATATGCTCTGCGACCTAGGGGACACACGTATATTCTCCACTCTAGACATGCAATGTGGGTACTGGCAAATCCCGGTACACCCAAGGTCCAGGAAATATACGGCGTTTACTACTCCAGAAAGCGAAACACTGCAGTTTCGCGTAATACCTTTCGGGTTGAAGAATTCATCCGCTACTTTCCAACGATTGATGTCAGCAGTAGTTTTGACAGGCTATAGCGGCCAGTTTTGCCTAGCGTATCTGGACGATGTGATAGTATATTCCCGCACATGGGAGGAACACCAGGTACACTTGCAAAACGATCTGGAGCGCTTTGAACTCCATGGACTGACTTGCCGACTGGAGAAATGCCACTTAGGGAAGACCCGGGTAGAATATTTAGGGCATGTAATTACCCCGGACGGGAATTATCCGAAGCCAGAGAAAGTACGAAAGATTGAGGAGGCTAGAGTACCAAATAACAGGAGACAATTGAAACGTTTTCTGGGATTATGCAATTGGCTCCGAGATTTTATAGCAGACGTCGCCCCCATTATTGCCCCCTTCAACGAACTCCTACTCAAAACAACTTGCTGGAAGTGGACCGACCGACACGAAGAAGCATTTTGAGAATTAAAGGTGCACTATCGCGACATAACCATGCTTTACCGACCTCTGCCAGAATTACACCTAATTTTACAGACTGATGTAAGTGGAATCGGAATGGGTGCTGTTCTATACCAGGAGCAGTCACAGAACCAGTGATGAATTTAGCGTATGCTATTACTATGCTAAACGAGACCGAACGCCACTACCATAGTAATGAACAGGAGTGCCTGGTGGTTATTTGGGCAGTCTGCAAATACCGCTATTACCTTGATGACCAACCATTTGTTCTCAGAACCGATAATAAGGCCCTTATCTGGCTAAAAACCATGAGTAACGAATCGAGCATTGCCCAGGCTCGACCAACGAGTTACCCGATGCCTAACAAGGATAGAGGAACTGACGACTGGAAGCGAATGCTGCCCCCCTATCCTCCGAAACTACCACTGCTTGATGACATGGAACTACAACTAATTAAGTTCCGCGAAAGCAAAGATCTGTTACGAGACCAACAGAAAGCCGACCCCGAATTACAGGAGTTAATGAGGATATATCCCAACTGGTACGAGGGAAGAGATGGCATAATCTAAATGAGAATGTACCCACAAACAGATCAATGGAAGATCTGGGTCCCCCACAAGCTACGAACCAGTATCTGTGAACACCACCATGATCACCCCCACGCAGGACATCCAGGTTTTCACGAGACCTTAAGGGCCCTGACCAACAGATACACATGGCAAGGAATTAGCAGAGATGGGAAGGAATATGTCGCCAGATGCCGGAGTTGTTGTGAAAACAGGGCCTACCCTATACCCGAGACGCGATACACACCAAGTCGGCCGAAAACCCCATAGACCCACATCGCCGTCGATATCATGGGCTGCTACCCACGCACACACCGAGGAAATCTATACCTTCTAGTAGTGACAGACCAGTTTTCCAGCTGGACAGAGGCGTTCCCGTTACCAAATCAGGAGGCAACCACGATTATCTGGCAAATCGAGCGAGAGGTTTTTCCATGATGGGGGTATCCGAAATGTGTGTTAACAGACAATGGATCCCAGTTTACGGGCATAAAGTGGACGAAAGCCTGAGAGGAATGGGGGACGGAAAGCTGGACGACTCCAGCCTACCACCCACAGGCCAACCCTACCAAATGCCGGAACCAGGAATTTAAAAAAAGCATGTGCATAAGAATGGGCACCAATTATAATCAATGGGACGCACAGTTTCCTGAAATCCTGTATACATTGCGATGCCGGCACAATGACGCCGTTGGAACTTCTCCCAGCCATCTCATTCTGGGATACAACCTCCGACGACCTGGGGAGTGGTAGTGGAAAACCGAACCTACAGAACTTCCCGCCACCGAAGAAATAAGAAGAGCAGTAATCTGGAGAACAGGGGCAGCTTGGAGAAACCAGCAACGGTATATCCAGTGTAAGTACCCAGAATAAGCGACCATCGGATGCCACTTACCCGAGGTTAGTTACTTATTAATACGCAACCATCCCTTAACCGAGCCAGTGACAAATTCTGTGCTGGATTTGCGCCTAAATGGGAAGGGCCGTATGTAGTAGTAGGGCGACAAGGAAATGTGTATTGGGCGGAGGACGAGATGGGAAAAATGCGGAAATTGGCAAGGAACCAGATACACCCTATACCCGAACCCCACAACTATGGTCCCAAAGAAAATACAAGGGCTGTCCGGAACAGGCCCTTGCCTGACCGAGGGTTCGATCCCGAAGATAAATACTCTGAAGCAGAAACAGGGAGGGGACAGCCCGATGAATTACACCCCTTCACATCACCTGACGAAGGAGAAGTAGGAAGTCTGCCCCCGCAGTGGGGACTAAGATAGCGGCAACCAAACAATTTAGGTAAGCACCTTTGTCCGTCAGCATGGGGTGATGAGGTCGCAGGATGTTCCAGTAGTACCCCTAGGATCCCAGCACTGTGACCGAGGGACGACCCAGAGGAAACCCGCAGTAGGTCACTAGCCCAGCGGATGGTGGACAATGGCGCCTACTGTAAGACCGCTTGTAAAAGCGGCAGAGAGTGCAAAGAAATTAGTTGGAACTCAAGAACAGGGTTTCCTGTCTGATAAGATAAGATTTTTTTTGTACGGCCTACGCGCCGACGTAACGGTTCACACATATCACTACACGTAAATACTACCAGGCAACGTTGCCAATTACCGGCCATCTGCCACTCAACTTGTCTGCCACTGTCAAGAAGCCTCCGCCTTACAAGGATGGCACAAGCAAAGAAGACAAAATAAATTAAAAATTACTGTGATCTGGGTGGATCACTTAGGGCATGTAGTGTAACTGTGTAACCATGTAATGTTTGTAATTAATGTATGGGAATCTGGGATATGTGGTACCTTGTTTATGTTTTGTTTTAGCGAGTTCGAATATGTAGTCTAAATTGAGGTTAAAAACTTGTCCACTAATGTGCTATCCACGGCAGAAGTAGGCCCTTTGACAGTCCATCAGCTTGTATGCCAACACCCCAAACACCATGTATTAAGTGAATAAAGTTTTTTTTTAACAGCCCAGTAGATTTAGAAGTTGTGACTTCTGTCCCCAGTGTTTGAACAGCCTGCGAAGTTGTTTGAAAATAATATACCTTGTAATAACCATGCCTTCAGCAAAGTGTGTTACTGCAGAGACTAGGGTAAAGACACCATTAAAAATTCCCCTTAACCGCCAGACCGGCAGCCTGTATGATAAGATAAGGAGCGCGATCGGAGCGACGAACGACTGGCCTAAAATACTAGTGGTGGGTAGAGAGGGGGAGGGGAAGTAGGTCACAGCTGGCGACCGGCCTAGAAGGAGGAAGTAAGTGAGAAAGGGAGAGAAAGAAAACCCAGCTGTCCATGAGACGTGCCATGCCTCGAACGCACTGTACATGGAGAGGAAGCCACATAAGAGGAGCCCGACATAAGCACAACTGCAAACCGATGCATTGGCATTGGCGTGTCAGTGTCACACTGGCCGGGGAGAATTGATGTGTGCCGCATTGTTAGTATTTAGAAGCACCACTGTCACACCCTCTGCTCTCTTAAACCAGAATACCCAGTGTAGGGCCCCTGGTACACATGCCATCCATTAACACGTGCTGCGAGGACAGGCCGGCCCTAGAGGATGGATAGTCAGTTAACACATGTCAAGGTTGTGTCGCTGGTCCCCTCCCCCACCCCGAGTAAAACTGTGTGAGAACTTGGACACGCGCTGAAGAAACGCTGAGGTAAGCTGAGTTTCGCCAATACAATGCTAGTTAGCCGTGGGAGAAGGGCTGACAGCGTTTGGCAGTGGCTGCAGGCCCTCACCCCTTTCCTCACCCCTGCAACGAANGGGTGGGGTATCGAAAAAGGTTAAAAGCCAACTTGCGGGACAAGGAGAGCGTCAGTCGGATCAGAAGTTAACGAGAGTCAGTCGGATCGTGAGGTCACCTGAAAAGGAGTGTTGTTGAGTCGTCCGTCGAGAAGAGAACCCGGAGCAGCAGTCGTGGAGAGTCGTCACCGAAGCACGGGCCTGTGAAAGACCGTCCGACATACCGGACCTCAACCTACCGCCGGAACACCCAGAACTACAAGTATGGCTAAGTATCAGCACAGTCGCTCAAAGAAACCTCCCCGACGCCTGGCGTCCCCCCCAAGATGTTGGCAACAGTTAGAACGAGTACATTAATTAGCCCTTAAGGCCCCAAACACGCAAGGTGTCACATCTCGGTGTTATATATGTGTATAATATTCATGACAATATAACCTAGTCAATTGAAACACCGAGTGACTAAATTATTGTCCTACCCCTCAACACCCAAGGCACCAATAGTCTGTGCCTGGTAAAAAATAACTTCGACCCTATGACCCTCTCTGTATCTCATATCACAGGGAGGCGAATAGCGTCAACCTCTTGCTGCATCGATAGGTACTTCGACAGGTGGTTATGATGAGAAAGTTAATGGTAAAGATGGAATGAATGCAGTAGAGTAGGTTTGCACAAAATGTACATTTGCAAGACATTCGAGTGAAGCAGATGACCTTCAAAATAAACGGTCGTCGGCTCTAATACTGATGAGCATAAAATTCCTGCTACAAATAAAAGCAGATTTAGTATTGAGGATGAAACAGGAAGTGAAGACGATTATGAAGACAGCATAAATGAAAATGATCATGAAGAGAGTTTATAATGTTAAATATGACGATGGCAATTTTCTCGACGCACCGTGACACCCCTCCAACACATTTGCTGCAACAAGCGACATGAAGAAGGCAGAAAACGCCGAGAATACTAGCTACATATTTCCCGAAAACCCGAATGAACTTGTTGATAGACACAGATATTTGATTGACCTTCAAAAACATGGGGATATCACATGCGTTGTTGAGATATCTTTTATCATTAGTAAACTGAAGGAATGGGTATACATCACATGATGTGAAGAACTGCTTTCTTCTGAAATTGTAATAACAAAATAATAATAAATTATTATTATAACATAATTTCAACATTTGGTGAACGAATGTAATTCCTACATATAAGGGGGGTGAGGTGGGGGGGACAAACCAAAGGATTGATCGAAGAATCGATCGAAGATTGGGATTGATCGAAGGATTGGGATTGATCGAAGGATTGGGATTGATCGAAGGATTTGGATTGATCGAAGGATTGGGATTGATCCAAGGATTGGGATTGATCGAATGATTGGTGGTCAAGAAGAGCACGAAAATTAAAACTGTGTATCACCCTTGTAAATTCCAAGTCTCCAGGGCCACATTGGCATTTAAATTAATGCATATTAAGCCTATAAAAGTGTTGGTAGATGCGATCTATACCATGATTATAACATACCCGATGTTATAGTGTGATCAGGCCTTAGCTGACGGCTTGCCTGATCACACCTTCAATCATTAAACCTGGAAACGAGCGGGATGGCAACACCACCATTTGGTCGTCGACCCTTGCGAAAGAAGACAGTTGTAGAAATCCCCTCCACTGCTCACTGAGCGGGGCCGCAGAACCACGCGCTTGATATAGGCCGCCGTAACACCCGGAACAGCATCTTTTCGTCTTGGGAACAGCATCTTTTCGTCTTTTGTCCTTTGGGCGTCGACCCGACCAGCGAAGCAGACCAGGAAGATGGGTGTGTGTTTGGCCGTCGTTAACCGTCTCGTAGAATCAGCCTCCACCAACATTAACAAGGTGATGATTTTCCAGTTAGGATTAAATAAAATAGCGTGAATTAAATGTCATGGTATTCCATTTAAAGCTCCCCTGAACAATAGTAATTTAAATAGCAACTGTATAATCTTCATGTAATAAAACTCATCTTATACTGTTGTGCTCTACCGAATCATGAGTCATTATTGAGCTATGCCCCCAGCAACTTTCACGTACGAATGGCTTAAAAGCTAGTTCGTAACACCATTCACATGGTCGCTGTTTGTATGATGGGCTTTGTTTAATCATGCGTACATACATAAAAAATTCGAGTAGCTCATTTATACCTACAAAATTGCCGAGCTAGTGAATAATTTGTAGATTCTGGCAGTGTGTATTAATCAGTCTTCAAGAGAAGTGACCGGAAATGTAGTAATTGAGTGAGAGACTTTTGCATGTTTCCGCAATACCATAGGAATAATTTCGGCACAATATAAAAAAATAGATAATTTATAATAATTTTTTTAAAAATCTGATAAGATTAACGATTTGACATATTCTATGCCCATAAAGCCAATACAGCTATCAGAAACAAANTTTTTTAAAAATCTGATAAGATTAACGATTTGACATATTCTATGCCCATAAAGCCAATACAGCTATCAGAAACAAACATAATCTTGAAGAATTAGTGGGCGTAACTGTCGAGCACCTTCGGGTATGTTCGACAAACCCGAGTCGCCGGCTTCTGAACACTCCCTGAGTTCAGCCGAAATCTTCCGAGCTCGTCCGAGTCGAGCTGAAGACCGCTAGCCGCAGCTACAGCAACACAGCTCCTTAAAATATATTGTGCCAGAAGGAACGCAATTATACTACTAATTATATAGATTAATATAATTATTCTCTTTACACCAATACTTACATATATTGTTGTGATTATTCTGATTTCCAGGGCCTTAGTAGGATCACGTGCCAATTTTCATCATTTACGTTATACACATTGTGACCTACTCTTCTTTTTCCCAATTTAGACCTTCATATAGTTTTAAAAAATGAAAATTTTTTTGGTATATTTGGGATGATAAATTTTGTGTCGCCAATTACACTTAATATCCTTCCTTGTATACTACCGATTTACAAATTTTTTTATATCTTACCTTTCTCGGTTTAGCTTGTAACTCAAGATTTTTTTAATGATTTTACCTTTTTGATCCCCTAGTTGACATTGTTTATCAGGATATACAATATATACCTGCAGTGCAGTTTTTGAAATTTTCTTATACATTATTTCCACTGGAGTAGTCCCAGTTCTTTCATGCCAGCAGCAGTTTATCAAATTTTCTATATCACTTAACACTGTCATCCACATTCTGTGTTTTTTGCGACAGTACAGTCTGGACATTCTACCTAATTCCCTCATTACCTTTTCAGCTGGATTGGCAGAAAGATGATATACTGCAGTGTATTCCAGTTCTATTCCTAATAATGTAGTCTAAGTTTTCCATCTGTTGCTTTGGAATTGAGGTCCATTATCTGAGATAATTTTCTTGGGTTGCCCTATATTTATAACATAGTCATCCATGATTTTTTCTGTTACCACTTTGGCAGTGACCTTTTTAATAGGGTTTTATTTTATATAGTTTGAGAAAACATTAGGTACAACTAGGATATATTTTACCCCACCTTTACCTGTGGGCAGAGGTCCAAATAAATCAACACACACTGTTTGTAATGGGTCATTAGCTAACACATATCCCATGGCCCCTTGACTCTTTTGGTTAATGATTTTAGTTTTTCCACATAATATACAAGTTACAATAACATTTGATACAGTACGGACATATCCCTAAATATACAGAAAATGAGATATATCTAACAGTTGTTGTTATACCATAATGCCTACACTCTACGTGCATGGCTAGACTTAATATCCTTTTGAGTGACTTTGGTGTACATTACACCCATTTTTTTTTCAGATTCACTATATTTTGAAACCAATATTCATCTTTCACTATGAACTTTTCTTTAATAATTTTTCTACATTGCTTTGATATTAATTCTTGTATTACTTTTTGTAACCTAGCATCTTTCTTTACCTCTTTTTTGAATTTTTCTGCGCATTTTTTTAAGCTGTATACCTTCCTGAGTAAGACCTTTCTTAAGCGTATGTATTTGAAATTCCCTGGCTTGTAGGGCCTGTATATTGCCCTACTCCTAGATAGAGCACCAGCGACAAACAGAGTTTTGCCTGAAACGTGTTCAATCTGAAATTTATATTCCTGTAATGCTAATACCCATCGGGCAAGCCTACCATGTAATAGCTTACAGGGGTCTATATTGAATAAAGCCTTATGATAAGTTAGTCCAGTGGTGTCCCTACCATAGATGTATGTTCTAAATTTGGAACAAGCGAATACAATACTTTACAACTCCTTTTCTGCTACTGTGTACCCTATTTCTGCTGGATTTAGAGCTCCGCTTGCAAAACTAACTGGGAATGGTTCCCTTTTTTCATTTACTTGGAAAAGCATTGTTCCTAAGGCATCATCCGATGCATCACATGCAATATCAAATTTTTCCTCAATTCTACGGTGGTGCAATCAAATTTCTTTCTCTAGTCTGCCCACTGCTTCATGTTCATCTCCCCATTCAAAACTTTGTTCCTTTTGTAGTAGTTTCCTAAGTCGAGTGAAAATTTTACTGAAATCTAATTGCTTTAGTTTCTCAGGACAAGGATACTCTTTAATTGCTAGGATCTGCTCTAATTCCTTGCGCACTCACCAAATTACTTAAAAATCATCTCTCTTTTTTCAGAAGTTCAGATTTTTGTAAGCTTACCGTCATTCTCCCTTCTCGTAACTTCTGTAGTACTAGTTTCAAAATGAAACAATGTTATTCGGAAATTTTGGTTGCAATTAATAGATAATGTACGTAAATCGTAACCAGTTCTAGTAATTCCGGTCCCAACACTTCTTCCACACCTCGCTTATATATGGCTTACCAACAAGTTTAATCCCAATGGCAATATTTTAAAACAATATGTTTTTCCTTAATGAGGAAATGCTGTAACCGATCTTGACTGTGGTGTTAGAGGAATTTGCCAGTATGAAGCCACTAGATCTAATTTTGAGAAATATGAGTACACTTCAAATTTTTGTAACAGTTCATCCGTGGGTCTAGGGACATACCTATCAGACACTATAATTTAATTTAATTTACTAGCATCCAGGGAAACCATAACCCCCTTCCCATCCCCGTTTTCTTTACAACAATAACTACAGGGTTTAGGTACTCTGAACTGGGTCTCTCAATTATGTCAGCATCAACGACACTTTGCATGTCCTGATTAATGGCAGGTCGAAGTGAATGTGGTACTGGGTATGGTTTTTGTTAGGCCCTGGAAAATTAGCAAAAGGCCTATGTTCTTCTTTAAAATTTTCTGGAAATTTTTTTTCTCTGCAGTATTTCCTCCTTGTGAAATTACATTATTCATATCCTCTGGTGTGTAGTAAGCTTGTGTAATAAAATTACAAGACAAATTCAGGTCTTTGAAGCCCTCTTCTCCCATGACCAACTGTATATGACATGAGGCAGCAAAACTTTGGTCCCTTCGAAATCCCACTTTAATTCCTAATAATTCCACATACATTTCAGCATTATTTATAATAACTTCATTTTCACCCAACCAATCAGCCCCCAAGAAAACACTTACATTTAGTTCTTGTAGGTACAACTAAAAAAGCAATCCACATTTTTTTCNAACCAATCAGCCCCCAAGAAAACACTTACATTTAGTTCTTGTAGGTACAACTAAAAAAGCAATCCACATTTTTTTTCTGCAATGGCTATTTCTATTATGACTTTTTTGTTTTGTTTTACTTTTCGATTTCTAACCCCAGTAATGTNTTTTTTTCTGCAATGGCTATTTCTATTATGACTTTTTTGTTTTGTTTTACTTTTCGATTTCTAACCCCAGTAATGTTTGTAATATTGCTATTACTTTCCTCACCCTTATACAAATGATTAAACCTCTCTTCGGACATAAGCAGTTATTTCACTTCCTGAATCTTCTAGCATATTGAACTCTGTATTAAAACTTGGAATGTATCCTCTTACATAGGGACAAATACTCCTGTTCCCTTGAAAAATTCTTTCATGTGTGTTATTTTACTCTAACAGTGCTTCAGCTTCAGACGGCCATTCATCATTTAATTGCGAATCCTTACTATTAATAGGATATCTATCACTTTTTGTAAGATATGACAATTGTTTTCATTCCCCAAAATTTCTACAAGGGAGGCATCTGAGGATCGTTCCCCTTCTCTATTGGTTTAAATTTGGTTCATTTTCCCTGTGTAGTTCCCCATCCTCATTTTGCTGTTGTCCCTGAGCCCTCTGTCTCATATCTCTATCGTTCCTTCCATTCCTTCTGTCCCTGGGATCATTTCTTTGATGTCCTTCCCTTTCCTGATTTTTGTGTTCCCTGTCCCTCTGTTCATGATCTCTTCTATCACGGTGCCCATTTTCTCTTACCCGTAACCCTTCCTCCGTTTCATTCCTCCTATCTGTTGACTCCAGAAAAATAATTACATCTTCCATTGCAATAGGTTTACTCCCTAGAATAGAATTCTTAATATGCCAATGAAAATTATTTATAATATGTTAAATAAATCTTTCCTCACTCATCCCATTCTCTAAATACTTTGACTATAAATATAATATTTCCACATAACTGGCCATAGTCCAATTCAAGCGTTGATATATACTTGCAAATAGGTACTGTATAAAATCATCTTGCATATATACACCCCAACATTTCTGTAAGAATTCACATTTAGCCTCTACCAAATTTGCCCATTCTGTTTCCTTCCATTCTGCCCATTCTGATGCTGTTCCACCTAACCTACTTGTGAATAGTTGTACTTGTTGTTCATCTGAACTCCCCATTGAGTCGAGCATTCTTTCTAACTTGTGTATGAATAGCATGGGTGTCGGTCCCCTATTATCTCCAAAAAATTTAGGCGCTGCCCTTTCAAAAGCCAAAATCTCACCAGAAGAAATTACACCCTTGTCATCTCGTGACACACGCCCTTGTTTGTAGAATTGATAAAATTTTATCCTACAGTGTTTTTTACATTACTTTCTAATTCCCTATTTGCTGCCCTTCTCTTAAAACCTTTTCTATCACATTTTAAAATTTTTCCTGTATTTCCTAAACCTATCCTCCTAAGATTTGTACCTCTATCTCCTGTTCACTTAATTTAACCAGACTTTTTTCTATCCCACTGGTGTTTTTAGAAGTATTTTGAAGTGTTTTCGGCTATTGTTTCCTTTAATTTATGTTGTTCAACCTGTGTACTATTTACATTTTGTTGTTATTCCCTATTATCTTTAAATTTGGTCTATCCTGGTTTTATAAGTTTGAATTTTCTGTAGCCCTATTGATAATTGTGATTCAGTTTCATTAATTCTATATTCAAAACCATCCAATTTTTTTCTAAATGATTAAATCTATTAGTTTCTTGCACTATAACAGTTTGTATTTATTTTTGCATGACTTCGCTACCCTTCTGTATTGCCTCAATTTTTTCCATTCTTTTTGCATGATTTTGCTACCCTTCTACAGTGCCTCCATTTTTTCCATTTATTTTTGCATGCTTTTGCAACCCATTCTAACAGTTTGCATTTATTTCTGCATGGCTTCTATTTTTTCGAATAATAAATCTAACTTTTTATTCTTACTAGTTGTTGGACACTTTACTTTTGTCTCAGGAATTAAAGTGTCTACAAAGCCTACGAAATTTTCTCCTTCGCTATAACTCATAGTAAAACAATTTTAGGTACTTACAAACATTTTCTTCTAACCTGTAAACAAACAACATTTTTTTTTCTTTTCTCTTTTATGTACTTGCATTTCACGTAAAACTGATCCACGATGTCCCTCGGCGTGGACAACTGCTTACCGCATCTGCAGACGTACTTAAGATGTTCTCAGCATACCTCGGGCACCGCATCTCTTTCCTCCCGTCTCAACATGTAGCAGAAAATTCTTTCTCGGGCGTGGTCCTTCCCTCTACCGAAATTTGTAGCTTCTGAAGACTATAGATCTTGAAGTTCTTTCTTCAGCCACACATGTGGGATGCCAATTGTAACATTTCAGTTAAAGCAAAAGGTCAAAATTGAAAGTTTCACAAAATTTTATTTACTCATTCTTCTTCTCCAACAAATTCGACAAATATCTCTCGATTTTATTATCGAGGAGGACATTTAACATCTTGCAGCAAATTATAGATGATCTGCGAGCGTAGAAATTTACGAAGTAGGCAAACATGTAGTCGCCTACACCCTTGCGGCTACGCACGTGGGCGGAAAACCATTTTGTAGAAAAGAAGGTTTAGTCCGAATTAGTTATAGAGGTTGAGCCATGTGTGATACCCACGTACGTTAAATTGTTCACTCGCTATATCATATTAACTTCTTAATCTTCAAACTCACACGTCTATTTTTTACGGTGGTTGTATTCTTTATTAAAGATTATTACGTTCGATTTTCATTTCAGCTATTTTTCTCTTGTTACCTGCTCTCTGATTGGCTGTCGTCTGACTACGCCACATCTCTCCTCCAACCAGCAATGGCGAGACGAGAGCCAACCAGGATAACTGTCTTTACGTTCACATGATTGGAATTTTTCAATACAGAATACCCTCTATGGCCAATTGAATAAAAAGAAACAAAATCGGAATACTGGATATACGCTAAAACAAATGGAATATAACATACACACAATCTCTATGTCAATAAACTAATAATATAACAAAACTTTACATTGTATTTTGTTCAATCATATAATACATAATAAAGCTTAGTTTGGAAATTATATTCAATTAATTGTCACCATAAGCAAATACTCTGTAACTCTAGATAAATATAATATTTGGAAACACAGGTAAATATAATATAGGGAAAACCGCAACGTTACAACATAACTGATAGAAAAACCTTAGTAACTTAAATTAAATATAATTTTGAATAACTTTCAGTGACTTGCTCTGTGGGCTGCAAAAGCCCGCCCGTCAGTTGGCTTGTGTTACGCCGAAATACGGTACCCCTCCCCCCTTTTCCACACACACATTCTATTTTCTGCACACTTTCATGCTAAATAAGCGAAATCAATAAGTGCAATACTAGTTACTGAATGTCAGTTACAATGAAAATCACAATTAAATCAATGGCATTTATGGCGATGTCTAGTGCGGGACAGCCAGATGCGAAAGGACAAGGTTTAAATGGTTTTAGGCCTTGCTCATCTACCGTTCACAGTATCATTTTCATTCAAGAAAGCACTTCGTGTTTTTTGAAGAGAAGAGCCTTTATACATGAGAGCAAGTACGAGTAAATTAATAAGAGTTTGTGTTTTTAAGTCTATCAATCTTTACTTATCCGCAATTTACAGAGTATTAAAAACTTAACAAAACACTATGTATACACCGTAATGATATATTACTGATAACCAACTAACTAAATAAGGTCAGTGTTAGGTAAGTACTTAATTAATATTTTTTATTAGGCGTGTTTTTGTGCAGATGAAAATTTAACAAACTTTGTCTTGTTTAAATAACATCAACATATTATCAAAGCGTTTGAATAGCATTACTAGCCACCGCCTGTATTATAAATTTCAGTTTAAATTATTTTCTTTCCTCGTAGTATGATTCCTATTTAAGTTTGACCCGATAAATTAGTCTTTTTTTATGTTGTTGATTAAAAAATTTTCGAACAACGAAATATTATATACAAGGCAAATTTTATTCAGCTGTAATGAAAAGTTAAAACTTAATTCTGAATCACGACACATTTTAATATTATAAAAATCATGCTGCTGTTAAATACCAAGACATCAGCGAGGCGCACCAGCTTGGATGATTAAATTGTTATTCATCTGCGTAATACGGACGTGTTGGAATTTGCGCAACACTCGGAAGTTCATAAAACTTATATCCGACGCTACTGTACGAGTAGAAGAACAAGCCCGCAGATAAGTCTTGATTTAGCAGAGTTTTGGATTGCTTTAAATGTTGTAGAGAAGATTTCATGCTTCCAAATTAATCACACCCTCACAGAATCCATATATATATA
>NQII01001428.1:440799-451461 GCA_002778355.1 Clitarchus hookeri
TGTGTGTGTATATATATATATATATATCTATATATACACACAAAGAAAAGAAGCATTCTGGCTGGGGAAACTAGTTGCGAAAATTTATTTTGTTCTAAAGGTGGCTGGTAGTATTTTCAACGCAAAGTTAAATTGTAATTCGATGATTAATAACAACACATCACCAATTATGTTGGATCTTAATATAATTAGAAATGTTATTTAATTAAATATTAGAAATAAAGATGCGAATTTATTTAGTTTGACATTATTTTATTTTTACTGCAATGACAAACCAACACTCAAAATACACAGTTGTTCGTGTATTTTAAATACTGCAATAATTTGGTTTTGATTTATCTTTCACACTAGTCTCTTTTTTTCTTTTCATGTAATGAATATCTAAGACTGATATATCGGTATACTGATAAAACCTTAAACTTGCCGAATTCTGTTTATAAAAATATACTAGATAAAGAGAATGTTAGTAACGGAAGAAGAGTCAGATCACCAAAACACTGAAAGATAGGTTAGTTTTAGCCGCAAAATTACTTGTTTGTATAGAGGCAAGGGAATATTTTTAAGTTGAAATCAAATTATTTTGTTCTTCTTATTTGGTTTCCTAAAACAAAGATTTGGTTGATGCATTTAAAGATTTGTTTGGCTCTGCGTACATTAAACGTGACGCGTCTCGCGTCCCGAAAGATATTTTTTCGTCAGAAGGCACACTCTGTCGAATCTCGCAGGCTGGCTACCGCAATAAATATTAAGGGTTTGGCGAGCGTGCTAGTAGAATGACGCCAGGATTCCGAGGCGGAATGAACAAGTGGCGTAGGGGCCACATGCGGAGGAAGACAGGCGCAGCTGCATCTCGCAGCTACAAGGGGATGCTAAGCTCACACCATCAGCTGCATCTCTCCCGAGCCGGCTACCGCAATAAATAATGAGAGCTTTTGGCGAGCGTGCGAGAGTAATAGCGACGCGATATCCGGAGGCAGAAGAAACACGTGCGCCAACCAAGGGGCCACCAAGTGTTCCAGCACATGCAGGGCGGAGCAATAAACTTCGATGCCAGAATCGAGGGACGACGCTGGGCCCACATGTGGGTAGCCGAAGCACCGAACACGTTTTTACGACCCAGAGGACGCGGCGGTCAACGTGGCCACGTGCAGAGATGATGCGAGTTTAATATGGCGAACGAGCTTACAAAAACATGAGGAAGAGGAAGGAGTAGGACAGTCGGCGGACGTCAAGCGAGGAGTGCGGATTGGAGCCGGGAGGAACGAGTTCGAGAGAAGGCAACAAGACATCAACACCGGTTGGCGAGGAACTGTCGCAGCCCAGGCGTCGCAGCCCGCCCACCGAGTGACGAAGCGGTCCCGAGGTCGCCGGCTGAGAGATGAACCATCGCCTCGAGACAGCTAAGTAGAGACATACAGGAAGTGTGAAGAACCTTGCCCCCCATGGCGCAAATCGCCGCGTCAAGCCATACATAGCCTACGTAGCTGGGGGGGGGGGAAGAGTTGTCTCGTGTGTTCATTTAGAAGTTAACCTGTTAAGCGAAAATAAAACTGACATATTTCAAACTCGCAAAGAAGGGGAATTTATTTGGTAAATTGGACCTAGGGATAGTAGCATCAACATATTCTTACGCCCTAACACTAAGAGCTAGCATCAATAAATTGCTGGCGCCTTACGCAGAGAGCAGAATCAATACCTACTTATACGCCATAGCGCTAGGGAGGTATCAAACATTTTCGGTTAATATAAAAAAAATTGTAGGCCCTGCCAAGACCCAAACCTAGATCGTTTGCCCTAACAACCTCAGCTAAAGCGATTACATTTTAAATCATAATGTTCTTAAATACATACATTTCAAATGCTGGACAACGTGCGCAAATAAATATTTCAAGTTTTAAAACTCTACTGTTTCGTTTCACGTTGATATTGTTTGTGTGTTTATACCATTATTAAGCATCAATAAAGGCAATAACAAACACAGTTGCTATCTAAATTGCCACAGAAAATACAAACAAACTCACGAGCTATATTTTCGAACGAAGGTAATCAAAAGCGTGGCTAAACAAATAAGTGCCATTTATTCAACTAAATATTTTGTTGTTAGTCTAATTTCATTTGGCACACCAAATACATTTGGCACACCAAATACATTTGGCACACCAAATACATTTGGCACACCAAATACATTTGGCACACCAAATACATTTGGCACACCAAATACATTTGGCACACCAAATACATTTGGCACACCAAATACATTTGGCACACCAAATACATTTGGCACACCAAATACATTTGGCACACCAAATACATTTGGCACACCAAATACATTTGGCACACCAAATACATTTGGTTCATTCAACATTCAAGCGTGTACTTTGTTAGATTAAGTTTTTTTTTTTTTTTTTTTTTTTTAGTTTTGTTTATTTAACCTTATATTTTGTCGAGGAACTAAATAAATTTTTAGCCCTATACAAACAAGTAAGTATTTTGTTGTCAGAAAATAAACCTTTCAGTATAGAAATGTGGCACGGGAAAGGATGGACAAAGGGGTTTTGTTAGAATACGATATTGTGACAGGTAGACGAGACAGGCCTAAATATCATTTAACATGTAAAACTTTATTTGTCCACCAGCAGTAGGCAACCGCGTTAAGCTCCTGAAATAGCAAGTACTCTGCTAATGATTCCCAGTGTCCTGTTCCCTTTCGCTGGTTTTTCTTATTCAGAACAAGTTGGACCACTTCGAATTCAGAGTGCGGAAGCTGTGCGCCCAGAAATAGTGAACGCATGTTCTCTGACACACACAGGCTGTCAGCTGATTCGCGAATACGGACTGCACCACACGAATCTGTGACCAAAACTAAGTAGAAAATATTTTTAGGTAAAAAGGCGTAAGGCCTCTAGTTTACGGAGAAAAAAAAACATTAAAGTAGATAAAATTACTTTATTTCACTTAATGACTTTGTTTCACGCAAATCACAGCATACAACATCAACATACAAAACATCTAAACGCCATAACAGGCGTTCGAAGTTTGCTCCGCCCATAGCAATGCACTTTTACGCATGTTGGATACATGCAGCATGCACGGAGCATGGCCGCCAGATGCAGCCATGGCCACTGCGATGTCCCAGCACTCGCTGCATGTGAACTCCATGGCCTCCCTGGCACTACTGAGCTCGGCTCAATCCCTTGCCGTATGCCTTACGACCGACAAATTAGTTGCAGCGTTGCCACATCACCTCACATTCATCTAATTGGAATACCACACGTTTGGTATAATGAGTTTTGGAACTTTCATATCGTTTTGCTCGTAAACGAAGAGGCTTATGCATTTTTACCAAAGAGTATTTTCTACTTAGATTTGATCACAGATTCGTGCGGTGCAGTGCGTATCCGTGAATTACCTGACATCCTGTATATTTGTGTCTGTGAATATATGCGGTAGGTGAAAGTGAGGAGAAACCCTCATGGCACAGTTTGACGAAGAGCAAAGTTGCGCGGGACGAACAATAGTGCACGGGGCAACGCAACAGTTTGGAGGGTGCGGAGACGGAAAGAATCCAATAAGGAGGAAGGGCCATATCTCATAGCTTTCCGAAGTTTCATTACGAACGCTTCTAAGAGGGAAGACCTGAAATTTCTACAAAGGTCTGTGGTGGCGGAGTAGGATGAAAGTGCTCTTGGCAGATCGTGCGCCAAAAAAAATAAAAAGTTCTTAAAATGGAAATGCGATACGAAATAATGATACGCAAGAATTGTCTTCTGAGTAGGATCATTAATTTTAGTTGGAAAAATACTTACTAGCTCGTTACGTGGTAAAACACGCAATATATTTTATTATCCTAACTAATATTATAAAGGCGAAAGTGTGTTTGTTTCTTTGTTTGTTTGTCCTTTCACGTCACAACCGAGCAACAGATCGACGTAATTTCTTGCACAGAAATAGTTGGAGTGCTGAAAGGTGATATTGGCTACTTTTTATCGTTAGAAAATATCTCAAAATATTTACAAATGGTAATAGTGAATCTAATCGGAAAAAAGTTTGCCGCCAGCGCGCTCTCTTGCAATACGCTGTCTAAACCGTTAAAGATGGAACAATATAACGTAGTAAAGAATTGTGTAGAATAAAAAGACCTAAAAAAAAAAAAAAACCCCGCGGCAGCATATATCTATCTATAACAGAGAAATACTAATAAGTGTTTTTACCATTTTATTCACCGAGACGTTGAGTTTTATAATATGTATAGAGTGTAGAAGATTAACACTAAGTAAAATTCAAATTTATTAAAAAAAAACCTAAACAATAATTTTGTAGTCCAAAAGTCTAAAAGAACACCGAAGTGAATTCCCAAATTACAATAGGTATTCATCTAATTATGTTTATAAGGGCATTTTACAGAAAACTTTACTATATTCGAGAACATTCAATTAACTTGTACATTTGAGCTCACACTTTTCCTAAATGTAAATAAACATTTAATAAATTACTGGGACGACGGAATTAAATAAATAAATGTATCTTTACATATACGTAATATTTATTCAAACTGAACCTTTCCCGGCTTGTTTTGTCGAAAATTTTCGCACATGTCAAAATATAACTTAAAACAGATTCTAACAGCCTATTTGCGGTTTCTTCACACTTTTTGATTCAAACCTTTGAAAAACCACCCCATGTATGACGTGTTACGTTGTTTTATAAATATATCATGTTTCACAAGCGTTTTATACTTCTGGTAACACAAAAGTACCTTATTTTTGTTTAAATTTAACTTTTACTTATGTTTAATTTATAAATAATGATGCTATTTTAATTATAGTCAATCAGAATAAAAACAGAGATAAAATAGCTCTGTTGGTAACTCCTAGTAATAAATAGTTCTTATGTAAAATGTTATTAAACTGAATGCGCACGAAAGCAGTACGTTGCCCATTTGGTATAATTTCCTAGACATAGTTAAGCTTTGGTTGCATGAGGTGGAGGAATATCCTGGAAGTAGAACCTTAGCAGGGCTTCAGAAAAGTTGGAAGTAATCGCGAATGGACTATATAATTATATTGTTCAAGTAATCTTGTAGATATTTGGAAAAATTGGTATGATGGCCTACAAGAGAAGACAAAAACCCGATTCAAGAAGATAAATCCATTTTTTAGGGATAATTGTTGTCATGGGGAGTAACCTTGTATTATGTAGTGTTATGGCTTAATTTGAACGGGCTATATATAGTCCTACGCACCTGAGCTGGCAGCCTGAGTGTAGATGCATAGTCCGTGCATTTTCAGCACATAATGTACATCAAAATATGGGTACCTCAATCTGAACCAGCATGGCTGCATTGATATATGGAGGTTATGAATTCATGTCTTCAGGGAAACGAAGTGATTCGATAAGTAATTTTTATTCAGTTTTTGTTTTCGCTGTAAAATAATTAGGCAAAACATTTATGTACTTTAAAATTAAAAACAAATGTAGTGTAATTTCGCTATTTGTTTGTACTGGTAGGTTAACCTGAGTGGGGAAAGTTTGAATGGAGAGACCACGGTTATGAACTAACCAAACAATAAGCCTTTCAAACGATACGCACATCCTTTGACTTACTCGTGACTAGGAGTTCAGACCCAAAACATCGTGGTTCTAAGGTGACGTTTAAGGTGATTACCCAGTGAGGGATATGCTTGTGTGAGGTGAAAATTGAGGAAGCGCTAAGGGCGACGCCAGTAGTTATAAATAGGGCATTCTAGCACATGCGTCATGGCGGGGACACCGGGACACCGAAGTTTGGTAAGGAAATTACAAACTTCATGCGTTTGCATTCCGCTTAGGGGGCGGCCATATTGGCAGACAGTGCCAAAATATGCAAAATTTTGCAAAAAATTGCAAATTAATTTTCAAAAATTAATTTTTTAGAATTAATGTTTTGAAACGTATGATTTAATATTTCAAAATATAGATTTAACTTTTGAAAAGTTTCAACTTTTCAAAAGTTCCAAAAAATTATTTTTTCTCGTACATTCCCTGGTGGCCATGTTGGTTCGTGGAGGCTCCCTAAGCCGACGCCAAGGTGTTGGTTGCGGCTCCCGAAGACGATGCTGGCAATCAAGGGGGTGCCGCAGTGAAGCGATGGGTAGAGCGCAACTTCACGCTCTCGCATTCACGCACCTATGGCTGTGTCCCAAAAGAGACACAGCCAGGACGCTGTGTCCCAAAAGAGACACAGCCAGGACATAGCTTCGGAGTACGTAATGCTCTGGCATTCACGGGGGTGCCGCGGTGAAGCAATGGGTAGAGCACAACTTCATGCTCCCGCATTCCCAATTGTAAAACCCAGCTGTTATATCTGGAGTCGAAATCTAACCATTTCACGTATGCACGCCTGGCGCGGCGTTTTAATATTCGCTCGACTAAGTAAGTGTGTGGGACTTTGGTTTTCAATAGTTCTTCGACGTAGAATTGTCCTTTCAAACGCTCACCATTTTGGTCTTCCAAAACGAAGGTCCGAGGTTCGTTATGCCGAATCTGGCTAATTCTGTATATTTATAATGACCATTTGGGTGTGTAAGATTTCGCAAATGTTGGTTTAATTCTGGAAAAGCGTACATAGTCCCCCACTGTAAACTTCACCTTCCGCCTGTCCACTATCTTATCGATTTTTAACACAGTCTCCAGCAACGAATTGTCTTTAACGTCCACCGGACGCATACGAATGGTCCTGTGTTTTCTAGCATTGTATTTGGTAATTAGACTAGGTAACATATCCAGCCATACATAGTTTCGTCGCGCTGAGAATTGACGCCACATATCTGCTTTTAATGTACGATTGAATCTCTCAATAATGGAAGCCTTTTTTTCGCCATGGGTGCTGTAGTGGTTAATTCGGTTCTCGTCTATGAGAGAACGGAAAGCTTTATTGTAAAATTCCCTACCTAAATCGGTCTGCATATTCTTAGGCGGTCCCTTAGCGCTTAAGACCGTTTGCATCGCCTTGGCAACGTCCGCCCCGTTTTTCCTGCGAACTGGAACGGCCCACGCGTATTTGCTGAAACAATTAATTACGGTTAGCATGTATCTATACCCCTTATTCACAGTAGCATACGGGATCATTTCCACCAGGTCGGCTTGATACAGATCGTTGAGTCCAAAAATGAGCACCTTCCTCCTGCGGAAATTTCTTCTTGCTGGTCGGTGAATCTCGTCTGCGATCGCCGCACGCGACATGATCAGTAGACGTAGCCGCCTTCCCGAAGTTCCTCGACGATATTGACAATTTCGTTTCTGTGTGACCGATTGCCTGCTTGTTGGGATGCTACGAGTAGCCGCAGTCTGGATACGAGATCATTCACATCGTCCCAGTAAACGAACTCAAGCTGGCTGCCACCATCAAGCTTCGAAGTCAGTCCCGAACCACTGGCTAGGCCTACGTCGGGAAACAACTCGACAATAATGTTGAATTTTGGGTGTACCTCGTCCTTATATGTATTGGCAGTTATGTCATTATCGGTTAAATGCGCGCTCGTGAGTTTAAGTAATTTTTGGTATTGGTGTAAAGCTTCGCGAGTATATTCGCCAGGTCTGCGTTAGAATAACAGCTCGTAAAGGCCTGGCGCTGCGCGTATGGTTTCATTGTCAATCTGTATGTAATCGTTGGGTAGAACATAAATATGCTTGTTCCCGAGATACCATTTTTTGTTCCGCCTATATACTCCATAAGTTACATCGTTAAAACGTGTTGTGTAGGACGTTATATACATACATACAGTGCCCGGGCGAGAACCTACCTTTCTCTTACGTTTCAATTCGGCCAAGGATACCTCGTCATCATCATCGACATCTTCGCCATTGCCCTCCAGAAGTGGCTTTGATTAGATGTCCGGGTCGGTCTTCACACTAGCGATAGTGGGAACCGGTTGCTCCTTTATAGTATCTAGCCTAGAGGTGATAGGCCGAAAGGCTTCTTCCAATACTGCATCGCGCTCCATACGAGCGCGTTTGGCCTGTAGGTACTTATTGTGGACGCTTGCAACGACGCAGCGTAAATCCTCAACAGCTGCAGCCATTATACTAAAATTTAAAGTGACTTGTTCGGACTATATATATATATATTTATTATACAATGGCTCTACGTGTAATCAAATTGACTATTTTATCTTCGAATATATTAAGTTTCTGAAGCACTACGATACGCAAATGCTCGCAATGCACCCATTTGAAATCGTCCGTGCGACTATCGTTTAAGTTACGAACAATCCTGTGTCGTATAAGGTCTTCGAGGTCTGCAAGTCCCGTATTAACTGTTTGGTTGCGGATATCGAGTTCTTCGAGCAGATTTGTACTAAACTTATTCGTCATCCCTTCCAATATCTTGCTGAGATTCGTCTCTAGGCTGCCTACGCTCTCCAGCTGCGTACGTAATGTGGTTAGCATAGCCGAACCTGCGCCTGACGCATTAAGGTGGTCGTCTAGTTTCGAGGAGAGAATTGTAAACTTCTTAATGTCGAAAAGCGAGAGCTGTGTCTCCACTGCTGTGAGCTTGGCGTCCACACCACTAAGTTTATCAGCGCTCTCTGTTGCTATACGCAGATTATCTCTCAATGTTGCAGCAAGAGTTGTAAGGGACCTGTAGTCAACGCGATCGCCTAAATCTACCAGTTGTGGCTCTACGGCAGGAAGCTTGCTAGCTACCATGCTTTGCATGTTATTTGTCAGAGTCTGGAAATGTTTTGTCATGGTGAGGGACATCGTACTGATGGCACCTAGGTTCGTGTCTAGCTTCTTACTTATTGCTTCCAGCGTGGTTGTGTCGTTAAGGTGACTGCCTAGTTTCGTCACGTCGTCCGTGGCTTTGTCATTAAGGAGACTGTCTAGTTTCGTGGCGAGACTGCTAACTTGATTGCTTACATCGTTCATTTTCTTCTCCATAGCTGCGAACGCGCCACCTAACGTGCCAAGTTTCCCTACATCGCCGGCTACGTTGCTCAGCTGGGCGTCCAGCTTGGTGTATAGTACGTTCGTGTTGGCGAACAGACGGCCTTCCATGGCTATGAGATTTGAGTCTAGCTTTGGGGGTATCACACACTCCGTCTTTACATTAAGGTACCCGTCCAGTAATGCAGTGAGGCCTGCTAGCACTCTCGCGCTCCCTTGCTCACCCGCGTCCGTGATTTTCTTCTCCACCGCCGATATTCGCGCTCCTAACACGTTCAGTTTAAGTACGTCATCGGATAGTTTGTGCAGCTGGGCCTCCATATTGGTGGCCAGTATGTTTGTGGTGCCGGTCAGCCTACCTTCCACGACGTCGAGCGTGTCCCCGGTTGTTACGGTGGTCAGATGGGATACCTTATCGATTAATGTGCCGAGCCTCAAATCCATGTTCGTGGTAAGTATATTAGTATCGAAGAGGCGACCTTCCACCGTGGCGAGCTTCCCTCCCACCTCGGCCAGTTGCTTAATATCATCGGCCAATGGGCGTAATTCGCTTGACATGGTCGTATGCACACTGCTGGCTATTCGCTCTCCCACACTGCTCAGAGCTGTCTCTAAGGTGGTGATTCGAGCCATGCCAGACAATAAAGTTCTCAGATGCGTCTCGATACTGGTCTGTAGTGTGGCTACCGCCCGCATTCGTGCCATTCCGGCAATTACTGTACGCAACTGCGTCTCTATATTGGATTGAAGTGTCGCCACTAGCCGCAACACCTCCGAGGTAACGCTTCGAACGAAGGAGACGTTCGTGGCGTCACTGTCGTGTTTCGCTCCGCCTAAATTCTTTGCCTGTTTTCCCCCGAAACTACAGTTCCCGTCGTTAGTAGATATTATACAGCTTTCCGACGTCCGCTTCAGGCCGCTATGGCTGAACTTGGATACTGAGTAGCTCATACTTCACTGATGTACTATAATGAACTGATCGAAACCCCTACGGTACCGTCCCTTTTCAAGTGGAAAACCTTTTGCTATAACTAGAAGCCCATGAGGTTCGTGCCAGCAACATGCACACAGGTCTTTAAATTTGTCGAATGTCATGTCGGTGTTAACGTGGTCCGAGTAGACGTGGCGTAAATTCAGGTCGTCCATGCGAAAGAGGACTAGGAAATTTGCATTGTCTCGTAGCAGCTGTTTAGGCATTCGTGAATATGTTTGGCATAGGTAAATAGAATCTACTGCTACGTGACGTCCCATGCTGAAATACTGCTGCATTGTCGCCTGTTTCTCGCACGCTACATCATCGAATATAAACACTGAATTTGGTAAAGCCTCGCTTGGCTGCACGACCGCGTCTTTGTAGCTACATGGATAGTAATGGAGGCCTGCAACTGCTTGTAGTATTTGTGCTAGTCGTACGTACTTTTGCTGGTGAATGCACTTAGAGTAAAGATATATGTTTTCAAAACGCAAGCCATTCGGTTCCTCTAATAAACTAATGAGGACACAAGTTTTCCCGCAGTTGCTCGGTCCTGCTATGATTCCTCGTACGGTGTCCGGTAATAACTTCCCATGTCGTTATGAGAATCAGTTAATCGCTAATATTTATAATATTTATGAGAGTTTTTTTTGTCCTGGACGATCTCTGTTATGTACAGGGTGTGTGTGACGTGTCCTGCCACTTCGCTCTTGGATGCGGGCGCGATCGCACGTGTGTGTGTAAGTATGCTGCTGCTGCTG
>NQII01001428.1:451557-500100 GCA_002778355.1 Clitarchus hookeri
TATATATATATATATGTATAGTATTTTTGTTAACACACGTGCAAGGCTCTAGCGCATAGCTGGCGTGTCTCTTGGGAGCTGCTGCTGCACTCCCTGAGAATGCGGGAGCATGATGGTTTAACATACACTCTACCCACTACGATACTGCGGCCCCATTGAATTAGTCATACTTGAGTGTTACATTTAACTTGCCATCTACGTCATCTCTCTTTTGGGAATGCGGGAGCATGAAGTTGTGCTCTACCCATTGCTTCACCACGGCACCCCCATGAATGCCAGAGCATTACGTACTCTGAAGCTATGTCCTGGCTGCGTCTCTTTTGGGACGCAGCCATAGTTGCGTGAATGCGAGAGCGTGAAGTTGCGCTCTACCCATCGCTTCACTGCGGCACCCCCTTGATTGCCAGCGTCGTCTTCGGGAGCCGCAACCAACACCTTGGTGTCAGCTTAGGGAGCCTCCATGAACCAACATGGCCGCCAGGGAATGTACGAGAAAAAATAATTTTTTGGAACTTTTGAAAAGTTGAAACTTTTCAAAAGTTAAATCTATATTTTGAAATATTAAATCATATGTTTCAAAACGTTAATTCTGAAAAAATAAATTTTTAAAAATTAATTTTGTAAAAAAAATGATTTTTTGAAAATAAATTTGCAATCTTTTGCAAATTTTTGCACATTTTGGCACTGGCTGCCAAGATGGCCGCCTCTAGTTGACACTGGCTGCCAAGATGGCCGCCCCCGAAGCGGAATGCAAACGCATGAAGTATGTCATTTCTTTACCAAGCTTTGGTGTCCCGGTGTCCCTGCCATGACGCATGTGCTAGAATGCCCTATTTATAACTACTGACGCCGACCGGGTATGTAAAGCAGTATCGCCTCTACGCGCAAGCCACTCAACTAGCACACAGTGGTTTCGTCTTGATCGTAGAACTTCGGGAATTTAAATTGTGAACCTATAATTTAGTGGACGCGATTCTATAGTAAAGTCTAAAGCATGCCTCGATCGTACTTTTATATACATACGGTTCGTACAGTATATTTTAAGATACAGCAGTCTGAAAAAAAATAGTTTTTTTCTCTGTCGGAGGGGATGAAAATAATGTTTCTCATGTGCGTGATGTCTTGAATTTACCTTTCCGTCATTGTCTGGAATGTGTTTTCTTTTCGTAGATAAACGTATTGGGTGCACGTTTAATAGTTTCGTCAAAAACTAATATATCGAACACGCTGTAACATATTTCAAGCTCTACGTAGACGACCGCTTTAGAAGGTATCCTCCAAGGTCATTTATTAAAAACATTGTGCGATAAAATTCATTTAGATTGTACATGGGTCGCGAAGAATTTAATCTAACTTCTTGTTTTGTTTAGCTCCCCGTTTGGAAACCTTCCGTCACATGAAAGCCACACTCGTTAGGAAATAGGGCAGCATACTATTTACAAACATTTGTTAAACAATTCCAAACATGAGGTAACATCAAATAACCTACACAATCCTCCGAAGTATGGCCAAAACTATGTGGGTCTCGCTGACTGTCCAAAGCGCAGGAAGACTACGGGCAATTTGAGGCCAGACTCCACCTACAAAGTACATCCGAACCAATCACCGTCAAGTGGCGGAACGGCACGAGTGGGGCGAGCAGTAGACAGGCATCCGAACTATGTCCTGGAGGTCACTTTTCTACCTGGTCGGCGAGCGGTCGCGGGTCCAGTTTTGGTACATCCTTATTTATCATTATCCGTATTGGGCTACGTACCTAATATCTCCACTCTCCTCGCAATCGAACCTGTTTTTCCTAGGTGGGAGATTACTAGTCTAACCTCTACACCACCGCGGCCCCAGTAGCACTAGTCATCATTTTCTCTTACATTCAGGGGATTTTAAATAGTTTTTCCTTACGTATGACACATGTCGTGACAGTCTGGTAGGATTGGTTTTATATCGGATCTGATGGATGAACGATTCAGGTAGCGACGGCACTGGGAATGGAGCACGGTGGCACTCATGCGTGAACGGAACAATTTTGGAGCAAACCAACTGCTAAATCCCAGGAGGTATTACATCTTCGGAAACAGTTCGTTCTTCTTTGGCGGTTTGCCAGAAATCGCTCGAGAGACGGAGGAATTTTTAAAAACAATTGTATGTTAGCTGGAAGTGTCAGAAGGAAACCTTGCTCTACGTATTCGCAGATCTTTTTTATCGCTTCTGTATCGCCACTTCATTTAATTCATTTTCATTCCTAACCACTATTCGCCCTACATTATGCACAACGCTGTAGCTACAAGGACATTTTACTATGAAAAATTATGCAACATGAAGAGTACTTTGAAGTGGAAATATTATTGAGTTTCATTTTGATGGTTTCTATCAGGGATGTTTGGAGGATCAACCGAATGTCGTGGAAAATTCGGCAATATGTCTGGATTTAGTTGGGAATCCGTAGCAAAAGCCTATTTCCGATTTATTTGTAAAAATCTACAAAGAAATCTGAACTATTTTATTTCACAACTGTTGCTTAACAAATGATTTTGAGATGGAATGCAAATGAACTAAGCCTAATGTAAGCAACCCAAGTGATTAATACGGGGGTTGAAACTTTAACATCTGTGGCACAAAATTTCTTGTTACCTACCGACCGGCTGTATTCAATATGTTGACATTATAGTTTTTTCGTTATATACAGAAAATATCTCCAATACGGTCAATGGAATCTATTCTGATAAAATTAATATATTCATGTGTTACTGTCATGTAATATTTAATATTAACTTTTATTTAGGACTTCGAGAATATTTTGTAAACAGATTTGAATTTTCGCGGAAAGTGGTTTCCAGGGTGAACTATTCTGAAAGGGTTGATAATCTATAATATTCTAATTACAAGCTGGAATAGTCAATAAATGTATTTGGTTGGCATGACTTAAAACGTTTGTTGGAAAAACAATATTTAGACCAATATGGTGACTGTATTTTTTTAATACGCAGATAATAAAAATAAGTAACTGCGGTAAAAGAACTATGCAATGTATCGAAAAATGTAAAGAAGTAAATGTTATGCCCTTAAAATATGATCATAAAGGTGAGTTATTTATACAGCCAAAAGAGTACGAACGGGAATATTTACTTCATTTTCCTAATTTATATGACAGCAATATAGTTATAGATGTACGGTTCCACCAGTTAACAAATGAATAAAAATCGATATTTTCAGGGGTTTCTAAGTCATTAGAGAAGGCACAGTAAAGCTACACGTAACATTTTTCGAACATCCCACTTATTCGCGGATAATAAATTACGATATAAAAAGGTCATCTGCCGATTTTCGACGGAAAAATTTGCTAAGTAACACCACCAATTGAGTTTGGTATATTGTTTGCAATGAATACTAAGGAAGTGACGATCATCATTCGATCCTTTCGGGCACAGTGCAGTTTGCAGCGTTACGATTACTTGGAATAATTCAGTAGTAAAAATACATCATATTTTGCATTTTGATATATATTCTTTAACACAAACTTGAATACGTTTTCTGTGTATTTCTGTTTATTTGCTATATAATTTATGAAATCAATTCTGTCTGTAAAAATATCGTATTTGGGAATGGCGAAATTGCTGCTTTACATTTAACATCTTCAATGGCGGACAATGAAAATAGCGTACCACGAAGAAACCATGCGACAAACACGAAATGATGAAAACAGCGAGAGTAGGGGCTGGTATTCACGTGGTTCCGTGTTGGCGGGTTCGCATTTGACCGCGCACTCGGCAGTGGCACTGCAAGCACAGACCTGCGGTCGAAGCAGCAATCACGCGAGACACACCAGACGATATCACTCACTCAGAAAAGATGTACACTAGAGTGGCCATGAGTAGAGACCCGAGAAATCCGTGAGTTCATTTTGGGACAAGCTAGAATTCAAAACACGTGCGTTTATATAACTTTAGCCATTGGTCCACAAGGTGTTTGACATCTGATGGGGAACGGTGTCCAATTGTCTCTTTCCACTGTGACAGCAGACAACCAATGTGGAGTTGATATCGGCATATTTGTACATAAGATTGTAGAGTCTAGCATGCAGGTCATTGAACTCGCAAATTTCTCGGGTCTATAGCCATGAGATAGGGAAACGTCTGACCAGTTTGTTATGTTAGTTCCTATAATGATTCAGAGGAGCGCTAGTGTTCTCGACTGGGCGGTAGCAGGTTGCAGGCGAAGCAGCAGACGAAATACCTCGCCACCCGTGCGGTGTTGCCAGTTCCACAGCCGGCAGAAGTAGGTCATCACCCTGGCCGTCGGCTCTTCGGCTCACCCACGTGCTCGTTCACGTTCTGCTAAAGGCGAGCCTGTCTCACGCGAGTTACCGTTGCAGTTGTGAATACCCAGCTCGTGTTTTACTGGTAGCGACCATTGCATGTGTTAGTTACCAGCGGTGTTGGTACTTCGGCTGTAAGAATAGACGAGTGAATGGAGTTGATAGCATTTCTATGTTTACAATCCCCGTGAAAGATAAGGACAGGTACGTGCACTAATAAATACAACGAAATGTTAGTAACTTCATTACAATAGCATATCTACCGGAAGATGTTAGAAGTATTGCTATGGTGTGCGTCAAAATAACGCCCTGTTGTTTCGTAGGATATATTTAAGGAAACAAATTATTGGTTTGTGGGGGTGGGGGGAGAAGTATGACATGGATCACAAATACTTCTTATTTTCTTAACATTGCATAATTAAGATAAAATAATTAGAATATTTAGAATATATCTTGCTGCTCTTCAAATATATTTACAGGTAGGAAAACTACATTGTAGACGAGTGTTTCAAAAAACAATTGTGCGTTTGAATTTGTCGAGTAATTGTAATTGTGAAGCGGAGAATTAACATGTGAAGAAAGAATGCTTCCAATCAAATATGTCAATATTGATAATTAGCAACATATTTCAGTAAAACATTCAGTCTGAACAAACATACAGGTTTACTTTACTTAACCTAAGTCGCCCTAAAAAATACTATAGGTACCAAAATAATAAACCGGTAATAATACGTATTGTGCATGAGGACGTCAAGTGGAATTGTGAGAATTCATACACAAACGTGTTACAGATTTTATTTAACACTATATTACACAGTAACCCTTAACCCTTATTTATTTGACTTAACTCCAGGAACTGTTTATCTATATACACTGGAGTGCCAAAAAAACTGGTATAGGCGTGCGAATGCAAATAACAGAGGTATGGAACCAATCAGAGTAAAGCGATGCGGTCAGAAGCGCCTACATAAGACAACAAGCTTCTGGCAAAGTTGCTAGATCAGATACTTCTGCTAGAATGGCAGGTTATCGGGATTTAAGTGAGTTTGAACGTGGTGTTATACACAGAGGTGACAAAACTCATGGGATAGCAATATGCAAATATACAGAAGGCAGTAGTATCGCGTACGAAATGTATAAATGGGCAGTGCATTGGTTGGGCTTTCATTTGTAGTGATTCATGTGAAAAGGTTTCTGACGTGATTATGGCCCCACGACGGGTATTAACAGACTTTGGACGCGTAATGGTAGTTGGAGCTAGACGCATGGGACATTCCATTTCCGAAATGGTTAGGGAATTCAACATTCCGAGATCCACAGTGTCAAGAGTGTGCCGAGAATACCTAATTTCAGGCATAACCTCCCACCATGGACAACGCAGTGGCCGACTGCCTGCACTTAACATACCGAGACCAACGACGTGTGCGCAGAATGGTCAGTGTTAACAGACAAGCAACACTGCGTGAAGTAACCGCAGGAATCAATGTGGGACGTACCACGGACGTGTCCGTTAGGACATTGCGGCGAACTTTGGCTGTAATGGGCTATGCCAGCAGAAGACCGACTTGAGTGCCTTTACTAACAGCACGACATCGCCTGCAGAGCCTCTCCTGGGCTCGTGACCATATCGGTTGGACCCTAGACGACTGGAAAATTGTGGCTTGGTCAGATGAGTCCCGATTTCAGTTGGTAAGAGCTGATGGCAGGGTTCGAGTGTGGTGCAGACCCCACTAATCCATGGACCCAATTTTTCAACAAGGAACTGTGCAAGCTGGTGGTGGCTCCATAATGGTGTGGGCTGTTTTTACATGGAATGGACTGGGTTCTCTGGTCCAACTGAACCGATCATTAACTGGAAAGGGCTATGTTCAGCTACTTGGAGACCACTTGCAGCCATTCATGGATTTCATGTACCCAAACAACGATGGAATTTTTATGGATGACAATGCGCCATGTCACTGGGCCACAACTGTTCGCGATTGGTTTGAAGAACATTCTGGACAATTCCAGCGAATGATTTGGCCACCAAGATCGCCCGAAATGAATCCCATCGAACATTTATGGGACATAATCGAGAAGTCAGTTCGTGCACAAACTCATGCACCGGCAACACTTTCGCAATTATGGACGTCTATAGAGGCAGCATGGCTCAATATTTCTGCCGGGGACTTCCAACGATTTGTTGAGTCCATGACACGTCGAGATGCTGCACTTCGCTGGGCAAAAGGAGGTCCGACACGATATTAAGAGGTATCCCATGACTTTTGTCGCCTCAGTGTAGTCGGCGCACGAGAGATGGGACATAGCATCTCCAAGGTAGCGATAAAATTTGGATTTCACGTACGACCATTTCACTAGTGTACCGTGGATATCGGGAATCCGGTAAACCATCAAATCTTCGACATCACTGCGGCCGGAAAAATATCGTAAACGAACAGGACAATCGACGACTGACGAGAATAATTAAACGTGACAGACGTGCATCCCTTTCTCAAATTGGCGCATATTTCAATGCTGGGGCATCAAGAAGTGCCAGCGTGCGAACTATTCAATGGACCATATTTGATATGGGCTTTCGGAGCCGAAGGCCCACTCGTGTACCGTTGTTGACTGCACGACACAAAGCTTTACACCTCGCCTTGTCCTGCCAACACCGCCATTGAACTGTTTATGGCTGGAAATACGTTGCCTGGTCTGTTGAGTTTCGTTTTCAATTGTATCTGGTGGATGTACGTGTACGGGTATGGAGACATCCTCATGAATCCATGGACCCTACATGTCAACAGGGGACTGTTCAAGCTGGTGGAGGCTCTGTCATGGTATGGCGCATGTGCACTTGGCGTGAAATGGGGCCCCTGATACGTCTGGATATGACTCTGACAGGTGACAGATACGTAAGCATCCTATCTGATCACCTGCACCCATTCATGTCCATTGTGCATTACGATGGACGTGGACAATTCCAGCAGGACAGTGCGACACCCCACACGTCTAGAGTTGCTACCGAGTGGCTCCAGGAACACTCTTCTGACTTTAGACACTTCCATTGGCCACCTAAATCACCAGATATGAACTTTATTGAGCATATCTGGGATGCCTTTCAACGTGCTGTTGAGAAGAGATCTCCACCGCCTCGCACTCCTATGGATTTGTGTACTGCCCTGCAGGATTCATGGTGTGAAATGCCTCATGCATACTTTCAGACATTAGTCGCGTCCATGCCACGTCGTCTTGCGGCCTTTCTGCGGGCTCGCGGGGGCCCTACACGATATTAGTCAGGTGTACCAGTTTTTTTGGCCCTTCAGTGTAATTACATACATTAGTTTGCTAACTTCTGGTTTTTAAACGCAATATTTGAGTTAAAGTAAAGCCTATATTTTAGCAATTAATAACAAAGTAAATTTAAAAAGAAAGTATATTTATTTGAATGCTTAATGTATTTAATTTGCTTTTATATAACTTACAATAGCGCAATTATTTGTCATAAATACTTATCTAAGCACATTTAATTTGTGACGTTGTTAGATTTTGTGAAATTATCATAACTATAACGACAAACATATAAATGATCATCTTTTAGTGTTTTACACAATTCGGAGGTCGCTTGACTGAAAGNACGACAAACATATAAATGATCATCTTTTAGTGTTTTACACAATTCGGAGGTCGCTTGACTGAAAGCAATGAAGTAGATGTATCTCACAATTTCAAATCTAACAATTCTATAGGCTAATGGACGAAAAAGCCTTTTACTGAGAAACAGATACTATAAAACTAAAATCGGAAGTTTGAATTATATGGTTGGTTTTATCAGTGTGTTTACGAAAATTCATTGACAATTAAAGAAATGTAAAATTTAGTTTATGAAAACGATGTGTAGGAATTTATGAATATGGCTGGCTGTAAGTTGAAAGTAAACACAAACAACGAGTCCACGACATTCCATACATTACATCTGTGTTTCAGAAATAAGATTTAATAAGCCAGGTAAGTTAAATGAGATAAATGCAATTAAAACTACAAATACATACACATATCCATTCTTATGATAAGAAATGTATATATGTTCCTTATCCTAACCGTATATGTGCTTATTTATAATCAATAATGCATGGTGTACATGTACATAAATAAAGTATACATAAATATGCCCATATACGCACAGGTGGGGTGAATTACACAAAGTAAATCCATTTTAAGATCTGTTAAAATTATGTTGCCAATAAATTAAAATTATGGCATTTAATGAATTTCGAATTACCCAATAACTAGTGTAGTGCGACACATTGTTCCGCGCCCTTCTACAAAGTAGGCTACATTCCGGAACAAATGTAGTGCGACACATTGTTCCGCGCCCTTCTACAAAGTAGGCTACATTCCGGAACAAATATAGTGCGACACATTGTTCCGCGCCCTTCTACAAAGTAGGCTACATTCCGGAACAAATAAGCAATAGAAAAGTTTTANTAGTGCGACACATTGTTCCGCGCCCTTCTACAAAGTAGGCTACATTCCGGAACAAATAAGCAATAGAAAAGTTTTATCATCTACTATATTTGCAACTTTTTCGCAATTTTTAAAGTTTATTTAACTGATTTCCGTGCAAATAATTCCATTTTGTAGCTTGTTCTGTTGTAAAACATGTATTATATCATTAAATGGTCTTATACCTATCAAAAAATACGAAACTTCATGGAAATATGTCGTACTAGCGCTATATTTACTATCTGAAATACGTAATTCGCAATAACAGCTGAAACATGGATTTGACGAGAAAATAAAGTTTACCTGGAAAATAATCTCTTTTTTCCTTGAATAATTTATAATGTGCATGTATATAAAAAGTGTTTGTTTTTATGTACCAGCTTTTATGAGATTCTATCAGCTATCTCGTTTTTTGTTGCGACTAAATATTCAATCAACGTGTACTAATTCTTTTATAGATAACATGTTAAAGATATGCTAAATATATAGTCATATATTAATTACATTTAAATAATCATCAAGTTATGAGACAAAATATGTAAGAAAAGATCGCAAAACGAAAGACACAGACTTCTATGTTGTTGACGTTAGATTTGAAATGAATATTCCTTAAGGGTGCGATAAAAAAGGTCAGAAATGATTGCAAAGTAAGTACACGAAATTTATACATATAAATGTATATATGTATATATGAATATATGTATGTATATATGTATATTGTAAGTGAACCAGAATTCATAGGTCAGTCTGAATACTTTAAATAAGCAATACTTTATGTATCCAAAAAATATTGAATTATTTAATATGTATTTCTCAAATGTAATTAAAAATCATAATAGTAGAATTTTGTCCAAATCGCATGCATGGTTGCACAGGTCAGAACTTCCATAAATAATTAAGCTCCAGCTAGATTTAATTCTAGAGTATTACTTTCTCAGACCTCTGAGGTGTAATTGGACACAAAGTACCAAGAATTCCTAGTTTTAAGTATTACATTAAATCAACTTACCAACCGAGTGGCATAGATGTCGGCTGAAAAAAATATTTACATATATTAAATAATATTCAATATTTTATTTCATTGGAGTAAGCCATGAATATTAAAATAAAAACTAATGTTCATTTAGTGAAAAGAAACTGCCGTCATCCAAAAATAAACAACTTCCTGGCAACCTATACACCGAGGTTGGCTCACAGAATAGAAATGAATGAAGTATAACACACGTAATGAAAATAATAATAATTGACTGGATAAGGTGGCGCTGCAAATAAAAATGCATGAATTTAACCTGCTTATATCGCCTTACAAAAACTACTAATTTAGTTGAAGTATTTTACAATGAGCACCACAGGACGCGAGTATGTTGAATCACTATATATATATATATATATATATATATATATATATATATATATATACACACACACACATACACCAACACTTGTAAATAAATTTACGGCACGAATAGGAATGAGCAGCCCAAACAAATACACAAATAGGGAGAGAAAATACTTTTTGACGTACCTGATATAGTTATCCGTGCATTCAATAAAGTAATAAGATAAAAACTTCAATTTTTTTCGCTTTACCTTCCGGGATAACTGGACCAAGTACTAAAACTTTACATATACATTTTTCTTAAAAATTCCATCTCTAACCGGAACATGATTCACTTATTTTAAGTTTAAAAATAGCCTTTACCTTTCATAGTATTAAACGATCACAATGAAACAGTCAAATTTAGCGTAGTAAAATATTAAAAATTGTCTGCCTAGATATGTTTTATTGTAAATAATTTACAACCTTTTACAAATAAAGTTTTATAAAAGATGTAGCGCTCCGGTAGTACACAACATAATGATTCATGGTAAAATTTGATTTTGGAACTGTTAAGATTGAGTTTCGTATACAAAATTTCTGCAGGCTACATAAATAACAGTGCCACTCATGAAATATATAGTTTCCATTGTTTGGAAATTACTCATTTACCACTCTGAGTTCTACTGACGTCATATGACGTTGATTGAATGCAACGGTTATAGAGAGTTTAATGAAATTGTCCGCACTCGTCGAAGACACCGGCGATGTAACACTACTTCACCAGCAGTTTTCATTGCATTCACTGTATCAGTATATTACATCGGCAGCACTCAAAGGGTAAATTACGAAAATGAACACGAATGATTGGTTGATAATGTTACCTATGAAGTGACACTTCTTAGGAACATTACTTGACTGGGACACGATCCCTTGGTGTTTGGCTGATAGTCAACCAATAATGAACGTCGTGTCTGGTCTGTTGTGGACCAATAAACACGATGTTATTGCTACTGCAGAGACCAACAGAACTAGGGTTGTGTAGTGGTAGATAAGGTGACTCGCTTGTAGCTTGTCTTAGATGTCTGTACATCTATTCCTCTCTCGAAGTGGTTAAGACAAATGTGGTGTAGGGTGGGACGGCATCGCGCGCGCTAACATTGGTTTAAAAGCATATAAGACAGTTATTAGTACGGCAATTCTAGAGAAATTTGAGGCTAACATATACTCTTAATTTGATATTCCAAACTTACCCTGAAGAAACTCTGCTACTTGCATATAATAGTTGCAGAAAAAATTTAATTTTCGCAATTTTGACTTGGAGTGTAAGTGCATTTGCAGTGGGGCAAAAGCGTGCACATAATGGGAAATTGATAAATTAAACAATGGCTTCACAATGTTTGAAAATAAAAGCGATTACATTGTAGACGACAAAGATTGTAACAATAATCACATAAAAATCGCATGGCACCAGTCTTTAAAGCACCTAGACATTATCACGGGCTTCTGTGTGCCACTATCCACGCGATGCGCATAATACATCTTTGTTCGCATTTGTTTCATTGTTTTAATCCTGGAACACGAGTAACACTTTTCCAGTTCTGACTTAAAAGTAATGTTTTCATTCAATAGATAATGGTTCATATTTGGAATTATGTGGTTTGTCCAGCACTCTACCTCTGAAATTCTCTTAAATTACGAGTTGGTAATTATTTCTTATTTTTTGGCATTTTGAAAACCCTTCCAGCAGTTTCGGCTGAGTTACGTGCCACATTTTCCGAAATGCACACCTTTCAGTCAGTTATCCCTCTACATTTTCTGAAAAAGAAATAAATAAAACAATGCTTGAAAGTGTAACTGCGTATAGCAAACCAAAACATGTTATACTATACCTATTTAAAAAAAAACACCTTAACTGGTAAAATACACAGTAGGAGGTTTTTGCCCAATCGTGATATTCAAGGTTTTGTCACATACCATATGTTTTAATTAGCTGAATCCGACACTCTTTGCTACTGGGTAAGATTTCAAGGTCTCGTAGAGCACGTAGATGCGGGCTTTAATATTTGTCAGTAGGTAAATCAAAATCAAAGATATATGGAAATTATGTTCCTAACTGAGAACAAGGTTTAAGATCTCGTTGTCTGAAAGAAGTGAAATTGGGGTTAGTCAGAACTGAAAACAATTTCCGCAGATTATTTTGATGCACCATCTAACGCTGAAGGATGGACCACCGCTGTTTAGAAATGAGAGATAAGCCATAATAAAAATGTGAAATGAACTATTGCGTAATGCATCCTGTTGGTGTACTAGGCGACTACAGACCCCGCCGCTCACTAAACATACATAATTAGCATTATATTCATAATTTGCTTTAGTTGAAATTGGTAGTGGAAATAAATTCTAAATTCCAACTGCTGGCCGAAGATGAAGATATAGCCTAGATTTAAATACAGTTCGAACACGATAAACAGGCTTCCCTTCCATCTTCTATGTTCACACCCGAAGGCCAGCTGTCGGCGGCAAGTGCTCGCTTCTGCTGATGGCAGCGGTATCACGCTGCACAACATAAGTAATAAGCGCAACCGGCGAAGGATATTAAGACTTATTGGATGTTCTCGGACTCCATGGCAATTTCCAAACAGAAAATAACGAATTGAACTACGGGCCATGGAGAATCCAGATCGCGGTAAACGAAAAGGAAGAGAAATTAAGAATAAAACACTACTGACGAGATAATCTCTAGGGCTAGATAAGCTCACAAGTTTTGTTTAGGGACCAAACGCGGAAATTCTCGCTGATATTCGGGGACAGAGGTGGCTGCAGATGGGCTGCGGGCGACGCTCCTTCACAGACACAAACATGCGGCTTACCTCATGGTCGGCTTATGTATAGTTCACTATTGCAGCTTGTTGATAGAATATTACTTACCTTATTACGCACCGAACCAGAAATACCTAAACTGCGAACTTTCGCCCCACTCTATTCTATCACAGTATAAAAACAGGTTTATGTGTTTCATTTATGTCATAATTAAATTACGATTCAGTGAAAATGTTTTTACCGTGTCTGTCAGATGTCTGGAGTGGATATTACGCAGTGGCAATGACTCATTTCTAGGACTACCAGACAACAAACTGAAAAGAAAAGTGATTTGTGAAAACCGTTTTCGTATCGAAGATTTTACGAATTCATTAAAACGTCGTTTACTGAAAACCGCTTTACCCATACTGTACGAAAATAGTCAAGACGAATCTGTTTCAAGTGAAAACTTTCCTATGGCACCACAACCATCTACCAGTGCAGAAGAGGACACAAAGAAAGCTGTAAGTAACCCCGCCGTAACAGCGCCTTCAACTGACAGTACCAGGAGCCCAGACATAGCTGCGAGTTCACAATTAACTCCAAGGATAGCAAAATTGATTAAACAGTTGCGTAAAAACATTTTAACTGGAAACGTAAACACAGTAAATGTGCTTACAGACGAAATAAACTTAACACTAAACTCGATCCGGCTGGGCTGATATACTGCTACAGAAGGGTAATTATCTAGAAAATGTGTCCTTTACACTCCTAAAGATGCAAATGAACCACAGAACGAAAAAGACGTGGAGCAGAATGGAAGAGACTTTGCCATTAATCTGTTCTATAAGTCGCCTTCATTATATCAGTCATGGCTTAAAGAAGGTTTTAGGCTGCCAAGCGAAAGAACTGTAAAGAAATGGGTTGGTGTTGTAAACTTGCAGCCAGGAATACCAGAAGAATTAAAATACAAACTTCGGTGCAAATCCGAAACAATGAACAACCATGAGAAAAACTGTGTTCTTTATTTCGATGAAATGTTAATAAAGGAGTGGCTTTCTTACGACATGAAAAACGATCTGCAGGAGAGGATGCAGGACCTTGGCTATTTTTGACGAAGCGAGGAAATGGCGACTCAAGTACTTGTTTGTTTAGTAAGAGGCCTAACATACTTGTGGAAAATCCCCGTTGCTTATTATTGGCCTCGGGGCGTGTGAAGTATGACAGCTTGTTGCTGCTTCTAGGCATGGTCGTTACCACGCTGTTTGAAATCGGGCTAGATACCAGAGCAATTGTCTGTGAGCAGAGCTCCACAAACCAGAAAATGTTTGAGATGTTGGGAATAACTAGAGACAGGCCTTACTATATACGCAATAATTAAAATATTTATAACTTTATTGATGTGCCTCGTTAGATTAAAGGTGTAAGAAATAATTTAGAACGCAATGATTTATTCGTAGAAGATGAAACCATTTCTTGGAAACCTCTTAAAGACCTTTTTATGACTGACTCTTCATCTTGAATTGCAAAGTTATTCCGAAGATCAGTGCCAAGAATAATCATCCTGGACTTTTTGACAAAATGAGCGTCAAGTTAGCTACTCAGGTGTTAAGTCGTTCATATCCGGGCCTCATGATAGATTTTCAAGCAGAAAATGAAAAAAGATGCTATAAAACGGTCTACCCACGGAGTTTTTTCTTAAAGTCAACAATTTGTTTGATGACTTAAATTGCCTGACAACAAATGATAAAAACCCAAATAGAAGACCCTTGAGTGTCAAAAACGTCCACGTTGAAGAAAATTTAGTCGCAGTTCAAAGCTGGATTTCCAAATGGAGAATACGAGTCCAAACGAAATTACCACCGACATTTCTTAATTTTCAGTAGACAATCACAGCATTTCCTCACGAAGAAAACTGGTTATTGTTATCTTGGCTCTTCTGGATCATTAAATGTTGAAGAGTATACATGTGCATTTTTTAGAACTTTTCTCTGTGGCCTTTTTTAAAATTAATGTTTCCATACCGCTAGTAAGAAATAATACATATTAGTAACAACAATTATGAATTATAAATCGCTTTTCAAAATAGTAGCCTAGGGGCTGTAAGCGCGCGAGACGTACACACATTCGTTTCCCCGAGTACGTGCGTGTGTCATTTCCCGAGACATGCACACGTGCTCAGAAGAATGCGAACGCGCTATGAGTGCGCATCTCATTATTTTTTCTTTTAGAACGATCAGAACATTGAAACTAATAACTACTTGCGTTCATACAGCTAAAGTAATTTCGTGCAAAGGACGCAAAGCAGAAAACCTTACGCATACTGCGGGAATATAAGGCTCAACTCTAACATAAATTTTTGTTTTTAAAGCGACAATACAATTTACGTCTCTGTAAGATGCATGTTAAAAATAATGATGTGTATTAGTGGTTATTGTCTAAAAAGCTGGCATCTATGTGTGAATATAGTTACATGAGTGTAACACAGTACACTGTTTTATATTCTACATTGAAACCTCGAACTCATAACAGTGCGAAAAAAGTTGACACTGAAGTTATTGTCAGTAATGATAACACTAACGAACGCATGAAAACTATACATAACAAAGAGAGTCACAATATTCTACTTCGGAGTACAACGATTCATTACAAAATATAACTATTTCTACACTACAAATCGGTTGAATGCAATTTTTTTTAGAAAATGTTGAAATCGTACAAAAAAATCACAATACCTTGGTTGGATTTTCTTCGACAAAGCTGAATTCGGAAGCTTGTGATTCTTTTTCTGTTTTAAGTAGTAGATTTTGTGCGATTTTAAAATTGTCTAAAAAAAGTTTTCTTTTTTTAAGCAGTAGATATTGTTTGAGATGGCGGCCAAAGGTCAAGGGTAAGGTCACATGACGTCATCCAAGGTCAGGTTAAAATCAAGGTCGCATAATGTCATCCAAGGGCAATGTCATGGTTGCTTGTTGTCATGGTTCCTGCTGTTCCTGCTGTTGTGAGTGAGGCAAATAGATTTTCTCAGAGTGTTCCCATGACTGTTTTAGAAACAAAAATAGGTTTTACAATTTATTCCTAACATAGAGTCTGAAATAGTGGTAAAGGTTAAGGTAAGGTCGTAAGACTTCACAGTTCCTGCTATTGCGAGCGGGGGAAAATGGGTTTTCTCAGAGTCTTCGCATGTTTTTCTTCACCCTTAAAAAAACGTATGTGTATATAGTATTTAAAACGAAATATCTCGTTTTCCTTGCCTTGTATAGCAGAATTCCTCTCGTAAAGCTAAGTGCATGAGTGACACGGCTGGTCTGCCACCCTGGAGCCTGACTCGACTCTCGACTAGTGTATGTACCGTACCATCCCTTCGGCTCGAGGAGACCTGCATGGTGCCTAAACCGTCGGTCGACCACCTGGCTACCTTTCAGATTCTCGAGATGTTAGTTGATCACAAATAGTTGGACAGGGTGGGTGCGTTCTGCCGCAAGTAATGTGGGTTGTGAGTGATGACTGTTATCTGAATTTTACGGTTTCATTCCGATCGGTTCGTAAGGAAATCGTTTGCTATTCTGCTGAACTAACCAAGGCTATCATGTCAGTTTTCAGACGCATTGTCTTGTCTAGCAATGACTGATGCGTAGTACAGTGCTCGTCGCTTGTGCAATACGTGTTGATTGGAAGGTATTTATAACTATTTTCCTTTTTTATGTTTGCTGGCATTAGTGCTTCGCGATTGTAATTTTTTTGCTTTAACATAATGCACGGTGTTCGTTGCTCATGCTATATGCATCGGTTGGTAGTTGTTTATAACTATTTTCCTTTGAATTTTTAAATATCTAATTATCAATATGTAGCAGTGTCGTCGTCTCTTGGATGACCACTGGCTTAAATGAATGATGTTTAGTGTAAAGCAAAGGAACACAGCCTTTACAAAACGTGTAATGCGTCTTAAAATGATCACCGCTGGTAAATAGTGTACAGCACTTGGCACATTGCAGATTTTTTTTAGGCTGATCCTTGTGAATATAAGCTCTTTTTTCCATTGACAGGAATTCCAGCTTTTTACCAAAGTTCTCGTCGAAATAGCATCACTGATATCGCTATTACAGACTGTGTACTTATCAGGTATTATTATTTTTATACTAGAGGTTCGATACGACATCGTGCTCGCAGCACACTTGCATTTTTATTGAGCCTTTATTATTATGTGACTTAATTTTTCTTGTATGGGACGGTTTTATATGTTGCACGAGGTTACCCAAACCCACATGTTAGGCTGACACTGTATATTGCGACCTTTAGCTTACAGCCGAACCACACTGCTGCAGTCCCCCTGCGCTATCGGAACCATCTAGCTGCAGTCATCATTGGTGGTTGGATCGAAACCTCATGCGTCTGGAATTTTTCGAGCTACTTGCAGCGAGTACTGCATGCATGGGTGGGTGTTCTGCATGCTGCATGTCGGAGTTCGGCCATGTGTGTCGAAACCAGTGCTCCTAGCGACCACCATCGGTAACACAAACGATGTTGGCATCCCCCCCTGACAAGTGACAGGGGAAACGAAGATGGCTGAAAACCCCAGCACCCCTAGCAGACGATGGTCGTGCACCTAGCAGTCGACTGGAGAAATAAAGATGGCGAGAGCATCTGTGTGTATTGCTGAAGCAGCCTGCGGTAGGGACCTGAGTTTGAGACTTGACACTAAACAAAAATATTAATTCTCTTTCAGACTTCGACAAAATCTGATGATCTTTATCCTAGTGATGGTGGGTTAAGATAAACGAATATCATAGAAATAATTTATTAACTTTTCCTTTATTTTACATACTTAACATAATAAGAATATATAATATTTGAGACACACTCTACTTATTATTCATTCGAGCAGAACATTTATGGTGACTGTTTTTGTAGGACAATTTCTGCCGTGAGCATTCAAAACACTTATTCGCATCTNTATTTGAGACACACTCTACTTATTATTCATTCGAGCAGAACATTTATGGTGACTGTTTTTGTAGGACAATTTCTGCTCAAAACACTTATTCGCATTTACTGCACCACATGAGTAAGTCTTGTAGACGATGGCAAATAGACAGTTACTATCTTCATGACATTTGGCACTGGTGAGGTTAGCGAATGTCTTGCTGCAATACTTGCACTCGCTTCTCCATGAACGATAAACATTGCCTTTGCACTTCTTATTATGCCTATAAAGGTGCCGGTAAACACAGCATCGCAGTTATCACAGTGGAACGCCTTGTACGGTGGGCTAAACATGCAATGGCCACTTTCATGTTGGCATATATTACAAATTTTACTAAAAGTATTTTCACAATAGTAACATTGATACAGTATTGCTGCAGAGACTCTTCAGGGACCCTTGCTGTTGACGGTGCCGACTGTGTTACAGATGTTAAGTCTTCAACCATTGATTCCATCATCATATTTTAGCAGAGTACACGATGGTAGTATATGAATGTAGTCGTAACGATCCGCTTTCCACCACCACGTATGCCAACAAAATTATGTCCCTTTTTACATGATGCTCGCTTTATACTGTTCACACTGCATGCTAATTTGTGTTGCCTGTCTCGGGTTGCCTCAGTAGATGACTGCTGGCTGTGTGGTGCAAACATCAGCATGGTTGCTGGACTGAAATATGTTACCTTATAAGGTCGATCGTTGTCAATTATATTTCACAACTTCTTTACAGTAGTTTATCTGTCAGTGTTGAAGGTGCCTTGTTTTTCTTCTGCTCGCTTACGATGTGTCTTACACCAGCTCTTGGGATGTGGTGTGTCTGTAATGGTAACACTACCTTGAAAACATTCTAAGCATCATAGACAGCCAAGAACCTTTACATCCTGTTGCAGATAGACTGGTAGGTGTTTGTAGATGGATTTTATTTCTTGAAGTACAAATGCGAGAAGGAATTCTTTAGGCAGGTATGCAAACTCAGTATCTTTGTCGAGTGCTTCATGTGATTTAATCTTTCCGTTTGCCACAATAGCCGATAAAATTTTCTGACCACTAGAACAGCATCCCATAACTTTCACTATGTCCTCTCGATGAGAGAAAGAAGTTCTGAGCGATGTGTTGTGGTGGTACGAACTGCTTTTATAGATCTAAAAGTGAGTAGGGTGGACAGAAGCGATATCCTCTACCAACACCAGTTTATTCGAAGCGATATAAATTGTTACCTTGTACTGTCGGAAGAACGTTCTTGACAGGACCATCCTCTACATTGTCGACCCCAATGTCTATGTTATGAATTTGATGACTATAACTTCGGAGGATGGTAAATGTCGGTCGACTATGCTTATAAGAGGTCTTAAATTATTTTGACCCTACCACCCTATTATTCATCAAAGGATATACTTATTATATGAATTTGATGCCTATAGCTTCAGTGGTTGGGAAATGGTGGGCAACTATGCTTATAAGTATGCTTAGGGCATACTTGACCTTGCGGCCTTTTTCGTTGACGGGGGTGATGCCTATTTTATAAATTTGGTGACTGTATCTGCAACGATTTGGAAATTACAGTCAACTTTGCTGATAAGTGTGCTTAAGGCATACTTGATACTGGGCCCTTTTCGTTATCGGGGGTGATGCCTATGTTATGAATTTGGTGACTATATCATAAACAGTTCTGAAAATACAGCCAACTATCCTTATAAGTATGCTTAGGACATACTTGGTCTGCGGTCCTTTTCGTTGTCAGGGGTGATGCCTATGTTATGAATCTGCATTTTGAACGGTTCGGATATTACAGCCAGCTATGCTTATAAGTAGCCTTTGGTCATACTAGGCCCTGTGGCCCTTTTCGTTGTCAGGAATGATGTCTATGTTATGAATTTGGTAGCTGTATCTTAAAAGGTTTAGAAATCACAGCCAACTATGCTTACAGGTGGGCTTATGACGTAATTGGCGCGCACGCGATGCGACTCTAGGCTAGCCTGCGTTTGGCAGGCCTCGCTCCGTGTTGCACAGGTGGAATGACCGAGCATGAAATTCGTCCCCGCCAGGATGCCAGGTTAAAGGTGACCAGAAGGAATATAAGAAAACCAAAGTGGAATGACAGAGTATTAGACTTGTCCCTGCCAGGATGCCAGGTGAAAGGAGACCAGAAGGAACATGAGAAAACCAAAGTGGAATGACAGAGCATGATACTCGTTCCTGCCAGGATGCCAGGAGAAAGGAGACCAGAAGGAATATGAGAAAACCAAGGTGGAGTTACAGAGCGTGAGATTTNCCTGCCAGGATGCCAGGAGAAAGGAGACCAGAAGGAATATGAGAAAACCAAGGTGGAGTTACAGAGCGTGAGATTTGTCACCGCTAGTATGCCAGGTGAATAGAAACCAGAAGGAATATGAGAAAACCAAGTTGCAATGACAGAGAATGAGACTTGTCCCCGCCAAGATGCCAGATGAAAGTAGTCCAGAAGAAATATGAGAAAACCAAGGGTGATATACCGAGCATGAGACTCGTTCCCGCCAGGATTTCAGGTGAAAGGAGACCAGAAGGACTGTGAGAAAACCATGGTGGAATGACAGAGCATGAGAATCGTCCCCACCAGGATGCCAAGTGAAAGGAGACTTGAAGAAGAATATAAAAACCCAAGGTGGAATGATAGAGCATAAGACTCGTCCCTGCCAGGACGCCAGGTGAAAGGAGACGAGAAGGAATATAAGAAAATAAATGTAGAATGATAGACCATGAGACTCGTCCTTGCCAGGATGCCAGGTGAGAGGAGACCAGAAAGAATATGAGAATGCAGAAATATGAGAATGCAGAATCCAGAAATAGGTTCTGACTTATGACTTTAACACAATAAATGCTGAAATGGCCATAATTTTGAAAATTAATACCTGGTATGGTCGAAAACTATCAAAGTCGGGTGACCTACCATGAACTTTAAGTGTAGCTACTGAGTTTGGGGAAATTCGATTATAGGGTTCAATAATTTTTAGTGCGAACATATACACAGAGACAGAAAAGTAGGCTAAAATGTATTTGGTAAGTAAAAAATATTATCGGGTAATATGTAGGGGCGTGAGGACTAATCCTTACTTACATGCGCGTCATTGAAACGATTGGTTCTGTCTTGTCACATATGCTGCGTGTGAATTGTTCGTTATCACAATGACTGTAATTTAAACATAAAGTAAAAATAAGTAAATAAAAATGCAAAACGGAAATGATCTATCTTTAAAAATAGAAGGTGAAGTAAGAAAATATATCAGATAGGAGTCGAGGAAAGTTTGTTATCTAGACAGAATGGTCAGCGATAATGATAAAATTTAAATAACGTAATGTTTTTAAATTTATTTTAATTTCTGGTAGGCAATTTGTAAAATAAATAATACTAAATTGTTATTTTAAATTGCAGATAGCAAATACAACAACGCATAGTGATGTTTTGTAGTTTTTTAAACACGTGTACATTAAAATAGTACTAGTGTTCACATAGTATGCGAAATAATATTATGTACATGTAATAAATTAAAGCCAAACATAAAACTGGTTTGCAAAATTCGAAAATTATGACACGATCTGAAAATTTTGCATATTTATGAAATATATTATTGGTTTAACTGTAGATATATATGGAACATTTTATTGTAAAAGCAAATAAAACGTTTGCGACAGAGTTGAAACCAAATCCAAGAAAACATGTTGGGCATGACTAATTAAAAATTCTAATTATTCTACAACTAATTATTTTATAGGTTTCTGTTTGGATTCTGTTACCAGTGGTGTCCTTAGTATTCATATAAATGCACTAAATGTTAATATCTAAAAAAACTAGAAAAAAAATACATTTTAGGAAAATGTTTATAAATAAATTTAATTAATTTACATTATTCCTGAACAAAATAGACATTAGTACATTTAAAAATTTAATTTATAGCGCTAATATTTTGCAGAAAAATTATTAATAAAAGTAAATAATCATTTAGTTGAATAAATCTGTCAATTCAAACACTACTTTATTATGTGCATAGAATTCTTATGTGCACACACGCGCACTACATGGGTATTTTCTTAAATTAATTGTTTCCTCATGTTAGGTGAAGACGCCCTTGATCTAAATAAATATTTGATAAAGCATAACAAACATTTACTTAAACATTTTGGTTGTAGTTATTTATATACTACCAAAGAAATAATCTTTAAGTTTAGGAAATGGCAATCAGTTTTCTTCACTATCCTCAGAGTTTCAAGTTTCAGGTTTCACATGGCAAGGCAAAANAGTTTAGGAAATGGCAATCAGTTTTCTTCACTATCCTCAGAGTTTCAAGTTTCAGGTTTCACATGGCAAGGCAAACATTTACGGGAAGGGGACAGGCAGATGGCAGCGCGGCTAACGGTACCAATTCTAGGCATGTGGACCGACGTCAAGAGAGTACCCCCTGCTTCTTTATTTGTGACTCATGTGACCAACTTCATCTGTTCTCGCTGCACATGAGATGAAACTGTTGTGAAGCGAAAAGTAACGTAAAATCAACTTTTAGTTTTCTGGCCGTTACAATGAATTAGTAACTTTGTTAAGTTACAAGTTAACTTGAAAAAAATGTAACCAGTTACCCGAAAGAAATTACTTTAAAGTTATTCGTTACTGAGTAAATTGTTACTTTCGTAAGTTACTACCTAACACTGTACAACCCCAGCAAGGAAACTCTTCCGCGGACAAACAGAAACGAGGTTGAAAAGCGACATGTTTTACAGTTATCTTGGATATTTAAGAACAGTGTGTTGGACAACCTTACGCAATAAAGATGTTTTTATTTTTGTTTATATGTGAGAACTTTCTATTCTCTTTTTCCCCGAGGAAATTATTTCTGTGGGCACGCGGACATTATCAGTGACCGTGGCAAAAATGCAAAGAAACCTCAGTAACTTCGTACTGCTTTCTAAAGATACTGCCATCTGTTGACGGGTTAAAGTATGACACATTGCTCGTTACGAGTGCCATCTAGCTTCAATTAAAGCAACTAACCTACAAATCGAACTACTGATTTTAAAAATTTAATTAGGAAAATCTTAGGATAAATAATTTTAGGCCAAGTGACTTGACGCCAAATAATTTAAGGTCAAGTAACTTTAGACCCAATAATTTTAGGCCAAGTGACTACGCAAAATAATTTTAGGCCAAGTGACTTAAGGCCTANTTAGGCCAAGTGACTTGACGCCAAATAATTTAAGGTCAAGTAACTTTAGACCCAATAATTTTAGGCCAAGTGACTAGGCAAAATAATTTTAGGCCAAGTGACTTAAGGCCTAATTATTTTATGCCAAGATACTTTAGGCAAAATTATTTTAGTCCAAATTATGCTCTCCCTTAATTTCAACCAAATTTAGTGCACTGACAGTATCTATTACAACCAACATATACGCCAAAAAACAACCACTTTTGTCCTCCATTTTGTAAGACAGAACTACGGGAATTAATAAAATTCTCGTCTAATATCTCGGTTAAACAATTGACAAGAGTCATACAAATTTGGCAAATAATTATTACTGCGACAGATGGTTTGTACAAATATGTTTCAAGTTCATCAGTCACTTATTTAAAAAATGGCGGCCTTCTAGCTACTTTTGCACATTATGCTATATTTTTGAAACCATTTAATCAATTTGAAATTAACTTTTTATGCTGCGAGTACATGTATAAAAAACAAATCTTTCTACACGGAGACTATTGTACTCCATTTTATAAGATTTTGCCACACGAATAAATCAAGTTTTTATGTTATATCTCGGGAAACAATGAATAGATTCCTAGCAAATATGGCAAAAAAGTAGTATTGCAGTAGGGGATGTTAACTGATATGTTTTAGGTATGTCAGACACTCATTTTCGAAATGGCTGCCATATATATATTTTAGTTTCGTATGTTATATTGTCGAAACCGTGTAATTAATTCCAATAAAAATTTGTATGCTGGCTGTATATATTACAACCATCAAATGTGTGCCCATAAAATCTCTTTTGTCAGCCATTTTGTAAAATATTACCACATGAAAAATTAAAATTGTGATATTTCCCCTAAAAAAACCTATTTCTACCATATTTCGCAATCAAGTAGCACTTTTGCAGGCCGTGTAAATTTATAAACTTTGAGAGGGTCAAACACACATATTTTTTAAAATGGCAGCTATATAAACTCTAAATTTTTTATCTGCGAAATTACAAAATAAATTTCAACTTAATTTATATGCTGGCAGTTTCAATTATATCCTTCAAAATTGTCTATACAAAGCTTCATTTCTCCGCCATTTTGTTAGAAAGCCACACATGAAATAACACAGTTTTAATGCTGTATTTTGGAAAAAAAACTGATTTCTTTTAAATTTGGCGAAGAAGTTGTACTGTGGTAGGCCATGTTTGTTTATATGTTTTAGGTGTGTGTGTGTCTTATTTTCTGAAAGGCGTCTATATAAACATTTAAGTTTAGTGTGCTATGTCTATGAAGCTGTGTAATTGATTTAATTAAATTTTATTTGTTGTATACATGACAATCATTAAATGCGTTAATACAAAAACTTTTTGTCCTCCATTTATGAAGATCGTCACATGAAAAATGGAGTTTTTATGCCATATTTCGAGAATCAATCAACCGATTAATTCCAAAATTTAACTCTAGTATTGCTACAATACGGTAACATGTGTTAGGTGCAGCAGGCATGTTTTAATGGTGTTTATATAAATCATTAAGATTAATTTGTTTTATCTATAAAACATTTCAGCAAATTTAAAGCTGATTTTTACTTAAACGGTATAATTAGAACCATCTTTATGCGTACAGAGATCCCCGTTTGCCAGATTTTTTGCAAAATAGTGTCAGGTGAGTAAATTGAATGCTTTGCGATGTTTCCAGAATAACTCAACTAATTTCCACCAAAGTTTGCATACCTACAGAGTGCCATTTAAAGTTTCATGGTTTACATATGGTCAGGCAATAGTAGTAGCGTAATGCCGGTTCGGGGACAGATATGCATCAGGAGCTAGGAGCCACCAGCCACCTCCGTTGTCGAGGAGGCCAGCGGCCTGGGATGGCCTTGTTGCGATAGCACCCCGATCTCAATATTGTATCTTGGTGACCTTGACACTTTGATAATGACCGTGTATAACCTTGAACCCAAACATTTTAAAGAACAGCAAAAATTCTACAATATTCTAAAACTCGAGGAACATATAATGTTACCCTACCCTACCCCTCGCTCACCCCACCAACCTCACGCCCCACTCTCACCACATCCCAATAATAAAAATATTGAGGAAAATAACAAAAAGTCTATGAAAATTGTAAATAATCGAAGAACATATAACATTAACCACGCACTCATCCGACCACCCCAACCTTACCTCCTCCTAATAATAAAATATCTGGAAAAATTGCAAATAAATAAAAAAATTGATTCTAAAAATTGAAGAACTTATATGTTACCCTCCCACTCATTTCACCACCCTCACCTCAGCCACTCTCCACCACCCACTCCCAATCATAAAAAAATCTAGAAAAGTTACAAAAAAGTTCTTAAAAATCGAGTAACATATAACATAAGACCCTCTTCCCTTGCACACCCCTCCACCACCAACCCCTCACCAACTCCTACACAAAAATTAATCATTGACCGTACATAACTAAAATGATCCTTACACCCATACCACTCAATCGTATCTGCCCATTGCCAACCAAATTGCGACTTTAACAAACATTTGTTCAGTATTGGACTGTATAGAGTTTGCTAGTTATTTCTTTTTTTAGTATCTACCACCAGAGAGCTCCCATGTCGTCCATTTCCAAACTTTTTTTGGCGACTCCAAACATAAAGTATTTACTATTTTAATTATATTATTTTAAATTTTAAGGCCAACCTTAAAAAACAAATAAAACACAACAAATTAAAAAGAAACTCATTTTATTAGGTAATGTGCAACTAAAGAAAACCCATATGCACATTGAAAATTTATCTTTTACACTTTGTTTTGTGTATTGCATGGCACTGTACCCCAGTGAGTCCTGATTTCCGTGGTTAATCGGCATAATGTTTAAAACACTGTTTGCAGACATGTACTTTGTACCCATGCGAAGTAATCTGTGAGTTGCCAGTCGTGAAAAATGTTTTATGACACAATAATGTGAAATATTCTTAGTTTCGTCCTTCGCCGTAAGAAGAGCGATATGTTAAGGTTTTCTCGTTCTTAGTTACACATGTTAGCAACACTTTTCCCCTAGCATTCAGCGAGTACACATTTGTTGCTCTCAAAGATCCTTATTTGCTGTAGAGGAGTCGGAAAATCCAGTTCACTAAAATAAAATATTTCTTGCACCTGAGCATTTTACTTGTCCACATGCTGTGGTTGCGATGAATTAACAAATTCAGCCAAAACGGACCACTTGAAACATTGTTATCATAGTTGTGGGGATTGGTTATGGCACATTTATGTTTAATAAATTCGGGAAGGTCAACATATGTCGATAACTGTGATAGTTAATTCTCTAGTTACATGGAGGAAGCCCCCTTCATGTATTCATGTGTGCCTTTATATCTTCTATCCATGAAATCGACACCCCACACTTTGAACACACGCACTTTATTTGGGCGAGGCTCTTTGTACAGCCATGCTTCTTATGTCATCGGGTATTGCTGCTACAATCAAAGGTCTTTTCACAAAAGTTGCACTAATATCATTGGGATGGTTCAACAGAAGTGGTTGGCCATACAATTGTTTCTGGAACAGATGTCGATGGCCCAGTTGGCGATTCAGTTGCCTCAGCTGATGAACTGGATGAAAATTCAGCAGTCCCAGCGCCAAACATTCCCGAATATCCTAGACATTTCGGTTGGCAAATAGGCACCTCAGCCAAAGATGCAGATGATATGACTGAAGAGGAAGAAGACAAGGCCCAAGAAGTCGATGGCACTGCTGGTACTACACACGAAGAAGTCGATGGCTTCGCCAGTACCATGTCCAAAGAAGTCGATGGTGATTCTGCTGTAGGTGGTCTGCCCGATGACTCTGGAGCATCGGAAGCCATAGCAGATGCAAAATATGATATTAACTGTAAAAGCTAGATGAGACGATCCAAACTGATCCTTTGACAAACTGGAGATCCCCCACAAGGTCCCAATATTTATACCAATTGCATCCCCTTCTCCCTTCTTTTCTTTCCTTCACAACTCACCCCCTTTTCTCTTTTCCAACCAACACACTGCCTGTTTCAAACTGAAGACATGTGTACATTCCTGTCTGTGCTATCACCTGCAAGTTTCAGCGTACATCAGTATTACCCAAATACATAAATAGGTTTTGTAGCATTTCTTTAAGTCTAACGAGTAAGGGTAAAAAATGACCACATTTAAATGATTTTACACACATACAATCTATTGTACAGTTAAATACATAGATTCCATAACACAAAAACAAGTATTCAATCTTCATTCATTGTTTGTTTTAATGTTCTTCGGGACCGACATCGGGGTGACTTCTTTTCCAGTCGTAACTCATTGATTCACAGTCAAAGGACATGGCCCGTTTTCTGAAGCAGCTGTGCATTACTCCTCGCACATGTCCAGTCAGGTTCTGACCTGTTGTAGACATATCGCAGCTGGTAGTCGTAACATTTCATCAGCTTGCGCAGCGAAGAGCAGCAGTACTCGAGCTGCACATCGATAATTTCAACTTCATTTTTGCACAAATCGCTTAGTCATTTTTTCTGTTCGAGCCCTGCCACGTCTATCGGCCCTTGCGGGTGCTGCATCATCAAGTCGTGCAGCACATTTTCAACTTGATGGTAGGAATCTTACCTTCGTACCACTCCAGTCCATGGTGGTGTTTGGTCAGTCAGTCGTTCGTCTTCTCGCTTTTCTCGTCCAACAGTTTCCACGAAAAAGGGGGTGGAAGAAATGCGTGCACATTTTGCCATCGTCATCATAGTACATTGAGATCTCCTTAAACACATAGCCACTCTGGCTCTGGAAGCCCTGCAGATTATAGTACATCCTGTTGGTGTCTAGGCCCGAAGACGACAAAACAGATATCGCTTATGGCCCATCGTATTTATATCCTCTAGAGCATTCACAAAAATATCTTGATGACTGTCTCGACAATCTTACCATGCGAGTCGGTCGTGAAGTATCAGGCAGAAAGAATACGTCTGTGGAGGAATATTTCCATGCAAAGTGAATTCGATCCTGCAGTCGATCACATTCGAACTGATATGCTCGTCCTGTTTACTCATATCGAACACCATGAGCAGGGCCAAACACTTGATGGTATCCAGGCTCGGTATCGAGGATTGGGCGTGTCCATAATATGCATTTTGGAATTGAGCATACATTTAATATGCCACCTGGTACTGACCATTTTCAAAGTTCACATTCATATCCATGTACCGATAGCTTTCACTATTCAAATATATTATCACATTTTCTATTTGACATGTGTCGAACTGCGAATGGCTCACTCTCACATTCTGCTGTCTTCTGGTAACAACGATGATAAAACTTAGTTTCCCGGTGGCAATGTGCTGGCTTGAAGGCAGTCCGGTATGTCTTGAGACCTCAAAGCTACATGGATGTTTTTGCCATCTTCCACATTCTTTAGCATCTTGATACATTCTATAGTACTCAACTGAATGTGAGGCAGCATCCATTCGATAGACTGTAGCTTCAGTTCCACTGTCTCCTGGTTTTCTCCCCTATCCACTATGGTATTTGCATGCATATTGACTACGAGCAGTACTAGTTCCTGCTATGAATGGATAATCATTCGTCTGCAGTCTTCGGCGATTCCCAGCAACATCGCTAAAGGAATGCAGATCTCGAATTTCCAACTGGGGTATATAGGAACACTGTAGTCATCTTCTATCCCCCAGCCTACCACGTTGGCCACAGACAGTTCATTCGGCATGAGCGAGAGGTAGATTTTTAATGAGGTCATTATGCCAACATCTCTCGTCTGGCCCAACTCGACAATGTTGAGCAAATACGTGATGTGATTGATAAGGTGGAAAATACCATTGCTCATTATTTTCATCGATGGCAGGTTGAATTCATCTTCTTTCGTCAGTGTCCCCCTGAATCGTACGAATGACTGACTAGGAAGAGTGCAGATATCTTGGTGATGGACTGCTATCCAAACTTCCGATGATAGTGTGTATGGTTCGATCAGGAATGGATGGTATGCGTGAAGTTCCACTTTCGTGATGCTGTCTCCAAACACGACCATCTCATCGACATTTACGCAATCTTCCATGGCGATCGAACTCGAAATCATGACTACGAATAAAAAATCTCGCTACCATGTGTTAACACCATGGTGACCTGCTACATACTGTTTGCCGGTTTGATGTGGTGCTTTGTTTAATTGCTTCTGGTAGCTGTAAAACTAATCCCCCACATATCAAATGCAATCATAGTATGATTTCTTCGTTTCGAAAGTTCACCAACTCTCTATACTGGTCAACGATCGTCACGACCACCTCGTGTGCTCTTTTCGCGACGACCAGAACGTAAGTGATGCTTTGCCATGACTAGTTTAAAACCTGGAGAACAATCGGTGAAATCTCGTGCAGCTTATTGCTTGGCCTACTGTCGAGATACGTGCTGCTTGCCAAATTACAGTTTATTTATATCACATTAACAGGCAAGATGTTTACAATTCGCAATGATTTGTGGATTTTGCCAGCTTAGTATAAGCATGGCTCGAATCCCAGTATCATTCCGATGGAATCCGGTTTCGTAAAGTCGATATCTTCGCTGCATCTGATAACACTCTTCAGAGTATTGTAATTTCCCTGTAGTTCGAATTCTCTGTCGGGAGACAGTACATCTATGATAAACACTAATGTTTATAACAAATGCAACACCACGAAGGATACATTTGATTGAAATGAACTTTATATCACATATTAGGTACATGACCATTCACCATTGATTAGGATTACAGAACTGAGCATGATCTCTGTCCTAGAGAATTCAGTATGGTGTGAAGCCCCTATGTTCTGCAATCATAGCCCCTACACATCGTGGCATGGAATCAAAGAGGACCTGGATATGTCCCTGGTGAATCTCCCTCCATGCGGTTTGTATTCGAGTCCACAAAGCATCAACAGTGGTTGCTGGAGGTCCATGACGAACATGTCGCCGACCTACCATATCCCAGACATGTTCGATGGGCGACATGTCAGGCAAACATGCAGGCCAGAGAAGCAGGGGTAACATCGTTCATTGAAGAAGGGTTGCACATTTCTCGCCCCATGTGGCTGGGCATTGTTCTGCTTAAATATGGCGTGTAGAGTCGCCTGAAGGAGAGGCAGTCCCTCGGGCTCTAAAACATCTTTGATAAAGCGGTTGCTGTTTAGATAGCCCTCAATACATAGGAGTCGAGATTGCATGTCGTATCCAATGGCGCCCCAAACCATGACACTTGGTGTTTGTGCACTATGCTGCACTACAATGCGGGTTGCCAGATTGTGGTCACCACGGTAGCATATAACACATATGTGGCCATCACTGTACGACAGGTTGAAGTGGGACTCTTCCGAAAACACAACATTTTTCCACTCAGAATGTCAGCGACAGCATTCATGTGCCCACTGCAGTCTGAGGTGTTTGTGGTTTCTGGGCAATGGAAGCCGATGCAATGGCATGCGTGACACCAGTCCAGTCAACAGCAGGTGACATCGAACCATCGATGCAGATAGGTCCACACCCATTGCAGTGCTCCAGTATCGAGCCAATACTGTCCTCCCATGCTGTGAACACATTGCGTGGTCTGGTACGTGCTCGTCACTGTGTACGAACCTCTTCTATCCACTGGTGCAACACACGCATCGCTGTCGTAGCATTATGCCCTGTACGAGCCGAAATGTCATGGTAAGACAAACCCGTTTCCCAGAGACCGATCATTCCGCCCCGTTGAAAATCACTCGCATGCTGATATGCCACTCTTTGATGTCGACGAGGCATACTGCTATTTGCTCATTTGACGGCTCTTCACTGACTGAGCTTGGCGTAACATGGACCTTTTCGGTCACACACGAGAGGGCACGGCTGGGCCTATGTGTACACCATCTTTCTACAGTCGTAGCTACTTATTGATGGTACACTGTTCTACACATCCTCCGAGTTTGGATTCATTCGGGCCATTCTTTCTGGGTGTTGTAATTTTCAGAATCAATAGTGTACCTTGCAATGTCATCTAGTTCGTGAGAGACAATGACCAATGTTACCTAGCGAGAGACATTACCACTATTCACGAGATACGTCTTACAATTTTTTTCATCGATGTTCGGTATCGCATTGTAGGTTTGAAAATCGACCAAACCTATGCACCATACCCATTCCAGGTCGAGTGGAGGAAAGTGTACAGCATGCAGCTCAGAGCTACGACTCATCAAGTTAAGCATTATCAACATGACTAAGTGCCCGCAGTTCCTTGTGTTCGGCATCTGCTCCATCTCGTAGTTGTAAGTTAGTTTGCGATTTTTCAAGTAGCATCGCAGTTCGGGTAGAGGATACTGTTATGGTTTTATTTTACCGTTTATCATCATACCCTAATGCAGGGATGCTCAAACGGTCGATAGCGAGAGCTTTAAAAGGTGATCGCGGACATATGTACACATTCCCTCAAGAAATTAATAATAAGCGCCTTCCGTCGGTCACTCGTACGGCGACACTGTGATATGTAATAATAAAATGTAAAGTCACGCCAAANCACATTCCCTCAAGAAATTAAAAATAAGCGCCTTCCGTCGGTCACTCGTACGGCGACACTGTGATATGTAATAATAAAATGTAAAGTCACGCCAAAAAGAACGCTGCGCACCGCCGGAGTTGTCGGCGCGGCTTAGTATTGTTTGCTCCCATTGTTTGTAAAGAATGGCTTTCTGGATTAAGAAACCGCCTTGTGAGTTTTATTCCGTTTTGGCAAGTTTGCAAGTTTGGTAAAATCAAACAACAATTTTATCCTTCGCCTGGAACGCTAATCGTTAAGAGAGTGCAGTGCACCTTCGCGCTAATCGTTATGAATATTCTCGCTAGGTCACGCTCTCTTCGAAAAATGGCGGCAACTATTTACAAAATGTAAACATAACCTGATCAAAGTGTACTCGGTATAGTAACACGCGAGTGTGGCCGGGGCTTAACCAAAAAAAAAAATACATATGTCGTAACAGCGACAGGCTTACCATCTGCCATGTTAGAGCTCAGTTCTACCTCCTTACTTTTTTTTGTCGATCGCTGATGGTACAAGTCTGAGCACTCCTGCCTTAATGGGTCTAGAGGGGCAATGCAAGTTATTGACAAGAGTTATGTAATAAACACTATATAAATATGGTTTATTTAACATTAAAGTTGTACAATATTATATAAATATAAACATTATGAAGTACGCATGTGGAGAGCTATACAAAAATACCGAAGTATTAATTTATATTAAATTGTAATTATTTGACCAGCCATGTTCTGAATAAAGTCTAATTGGAGTGTCCCCGCCTTGTTCATGATTCCGGAGGCTGATTAAGACGATGAAAGTCGATGCCTTGACACACCCATCTTCAATGGTCTTCGTTCCAATGGCCCGACGACAAAAGACACCGCCTACGGGCTACACTGCCCTATATCCGATATGTTGTCCCCGTTTACAGGCCGGTGGAAGGGTTTTCTGTGGTTTGCGATTTCATAACTAATTTCAACAATCACGGCCCATATCCTGGATAAATAAGTGAAGGTGTGAACAGGCAGGCTGCTCATATAAGGCCTGATTATTACTCGTAACATCATCTCCGATGTTCACTAGCGAGATGCCCTCATCTCGCCCTAGAGTCCGTGTGGATTATATAGATGATTGGGAGTTGTGGGGTTCATCTTGTGGCAGTAGTAATATGGATCGGGTTGAAGTCCTCTTCGCTACTTAGTAAGATTTTTGGAAGGTATTATAGTAGACGGAGAAGCTAGTCATAAGTAACTGCCAATTATTGCTTTCGTGCAGTCCTCTTGCAAGGTGGAAAGAACAAACGCTGTTCTGTGTGTTTCCAGTGGCCTTGTGGGCCATGAACTTCATTTCCGCTAGGGTGTGCAAAGCTGTCTTACATACGAGCGCGGCAGACGCCCCGTGGCGGTACGCGAACGCGTCAGCCTTCTTCAGGTTCTGAGTCCCTGAAACTAACACTATGTGGCGTGAATCGTTCATTAAAATAATATATTTGTAAGAACTGAAATTTAAGAAACACTCTATTAAAAATTACAATAAAAAGTATTGAAATTCAAAAGTATTGACCTAGGAAATCCTAAGTGATATCCCTCGGCAAACTAATTGTTTTCGGTTGTACATAATGAATTACACAGTTGCTGTAAAAATACATATGGTAAAATGCTACAGATAGAACAATACAATAAAATCGAAACTAATCTACCAAAGTGTTCATGATGTCTTAGTGGTAGAATATGGATTGGATGGTATCGAAATGTAGCATGTTTTTTAAATAATTATTTAAACTTTCATTATGTATGAAAAGAAAACGAAAGTGCAGCTACTTTTCAACTATGTTTCAATATGTAAGAAGGGAATGGAAGGAAACTAAAAATTAATATTATAATTCTAATACAGTTTATACTAGTATACAGGTTTGATTCTACATCCTGTAAAAATAATAATTATTTATCACAGTAAGAAACATCGATTACAAAATTTTTGTTAATGTATATATATAAGTTCTATCTGTAAATGTATTTTATTGTATAATAATAAAGTTTTTGTGTACTAAAATTATTTTTTTTAATACAATGGAAATAACTGTCCTAATAAATTTATAATGACTTATTTTTTTTGTAGGGTCACGTTACTATTGTGAGTCGATTCTATATACAATATTTTATATATAGAATTAATTGTTTACATATCAAAACTATTAAAAATTCTGAAATATTTTTGTTTGCAAAAAAAAAACTTTGTTTTGTAACTATAATATTTTTCTTTTTATTCATTCGTATATATTATGATGATGTAATTTTTTTTTGTTGGAGGGCTTCTAGTGTTTACTGCATAGCTTCAAAACATATTAAGTGTTGAAAAACTACTGACATTTTAAAGTAAAGTGTGTGAAGCATGTTACGTACATTTATGTAAAATGTTATCGTTGCCTGCAGTGAGTAAAGTGTCAGCTGTATGTTTTAAAAATGGTGGTTTACCTGTGGTTTGTGTTATATTACCCGTGAGATGTGTGAACGATAGAGATGACAGTGTTGAAATCACGTGCGCGCATGACGTCGCCTCACATATGACGTCAAATGTTCTGCTACCATGGCAGTTGTTTGCATCATACTCCGGAGGGACTGTAGAAAAGAGAATTCGTGACATCATACTGGTGGCTGCTGGCCATTACATGCGGTACCGTAGCTCTGAAACTCACAAAGAAATGCCTTAACAAAATTCCTTCACAGTTTTTTTTAATGCCTTGATTATAATAACTTTAAAAATATTAATAGGGTCCTATGGTTTATGGTAGGGTAGGTTAATTTATAAACTAAATCAAGAATTTTAATTTTTTTTTAGAGGGTGTGTTCGATCTTGGAAACTGTATGTTGAGACTTGCTTTAATATTTCTGGATTGGCTTTAGCAAAAATATTTTTCTGGCAATACCTGTATGCTAACTTAGGCTACAGTAATGTAGTTATATTACTGTTTTGAAAGTAAAGCGAAATATACAAGTAGCTGTGTGCACGAATAAAACTCTGAATAAATAAACGGTTTTAAAATTGAACGGCAATATATATTGGACAGTAATTAATAGCACATATTAAAAAAGACAATAATAGGGTATAAGATAGTAAAAGATATTACAAGAGAGGGAAGGAGTTATAAATAAACATTAATAGCAATATTACTTTCCCACACAAATAGGTAGCATACGGGCAGTGGGGGAAAATCTGCACTCAATGACCGACACCAAGGAGGTCAAAAAGAAAGTGCCCTCATGGTAATCTGCCGCACTGTGTAGCATAGGACCCCACAGAAAAAGTTCAAAACATCGCCAGATTGCACCCCTACAACCTCAAATTTTTCAAGGCCAGTAGAGCCCAGAAGACAGACCCTTCTGGTCGAGGCCCAAAGATTGCTTCACGTCTCATGCCTGGGTAAGGCTACACTCTACTGGGGCAGATGCGGGCATTAAAGGTCCGGAATCAGCATAAATCCCATTTCGTAAAATACCCTTCACATCTCACTCCAGCATCCAAACTGACGTCAGGTTTAGCAGTCTGCATATCCACTTCAGGACTGGCGCGCAATCCAGCTCATCCGAAAGCCCTGGGTATTGGGCTAAGTCTGTGAATCACAATCATGCGTGAACCCAATGGAATTTATTTTGCTCCGTGTCCACATTGCAATGGATTGTGAGAAGTGTACGAGAATATTGGGAATATTGGGAACTTAAATCTTGATCAGTAAACTTAAGCAGGCCTGGGGGAATACTACTGCGCAGTGTGCTCTGCACGTCGGCCTTCAAGCCGTGGAGGAAGTTTCTGATGCGAAGAATGACGACTTGAACATCAATGTTTGGGGGCTGGTGGGGGAGGTTCTCGGCAAGACAGCCGTTGAAGGAAATGCTGACAGGGAGATAAAATAAGCACACGTTGGTTGCGGGGGAAGAGGCGGCCAATGGCATCCACGCAAGAGGTGGGTCGCGTCGTGCGCTCTTTATTACATGCAACTACGTCTTTCCATATCGCAACTAATGGATTAATACTGTCCTACGGTTAGCATATTAAAATCTTATAGAAACTGTCATACCTTATTTCTACACACATATCAGTGAACTAATCCTAAAATTATGTTGCATAATGATAAAGCACAATAAAATTGTATTCCTGTACCCGTGCACAGCAGTATCTTAGTACAATGTGACATAATATATAAAATTTTATTAATATGACTTGATTTGAAAGTCAATGAAATTGAAATCATTTTGGGATTATGTATCACTTCCATAGCAATGGTTTCCAGTAACTACATTCAGCGCCAGCACTTTTAACTGAAACTAATATAATTAGATAGGTCAGGTAAACTGTTCATAATTGCAATTATAGTTATGAAATGACTAAGAAATTGCGGGATATCAAAAGTTATTTGAGTAAAAATAATATTTTATAATCAAGTATGTACTATTTGCTTCCTAAATTAATTTGATGGGTAGCAACTTTAATTTCTATTTAAATGTAATTAATCCTTAAGGGTAGACCTTATGATGTTACTTAAAGTGAATTGATTATTCCAAGATCAAAATTTTAATGTTAAAGTGGATGTGGCTGAGGAATTCATTTAAATGTGGGGGTGGAATGTAGAGTAGCTGATGCCAGACAGCGAGAGGTTAGGAAGGATCCAAACCTCCACTAATGTTATGGTTATATTTTATGGTTCATCATACCTTAACGGGGCTATAGGGGCAATACAAGTTATTAATAAGAGTTATGTAATGAACACTATATAAAAGGGGTTTATTTAACATTTATGTTATACAATATTATCTCAATATAAACATTTTGAAGTATGCGCGGGGAAGCAATACAAAAATACCAAAGTATTTAATTTATATGACATTATAAATATTTAACAAGCCACATTCTGAGTAAAGTCTAATTGGAGTGTCCCTGCCTTGTTAATGATTCTGTAGACTGATTAAGATTATGGAGGTTGACGCTCGGACACACCCATCTTCAGTGGTCTTCGTTTCAATGGCCCGACGACAAAGACACTGCCCACGGGCTACACTGCCCTATATCGGCTGCATTGCCCCCGTTTACTGGCTGGTGGAGGGTGTTTATGTGGTTTGCGATTTCATAACTAATTTCAGCGATCGCAGCCTGTGTCCTGGATAAATAAGTGAAGGTGTGATCAGGCAGGTCGTTCAACTAAGGCCTGATCACTACCACAAAACTGTCGCAGTATTCTGCACATTTTCCACATTTCACATAAGTTACCCAGTGCATACCGGGTCCAGCTGAAGTGTCCTGGTTGATGAAGGCACATTTGTTACATTAAGGTTAAGGGGGCCAAGTGTGTCTAGAGAATACTCTGCGAAAGTGAGGTATTTTCAATTTTCGCACAAACAGTTGCAAACACACGTTCGTGGGCGGCCGTTTCGGTAGAGATTTCATTATCGGCTCTTCCTGCTGCGTCACTTTTGTACACTTCTGCCTCTACTGGATATGGCGTTATGTAGAGGCCTTGGAAGTTTTTTTTACCAATGGTGATAGCTTCCATATTTGCATTGTGCCTTTGGGCCTCAGGCAACCGCTTCTGTTCGTTCGATGCTGTGTTTGTGGCTCGGAGGATACCACTCGTAGCTCCTATTAGGCCTCCGAGGGCCCCGAGTGCAGGCAAAAGCAATGGAAAAAATCCACCAGTAGATGTTTTCTTGGTCTTACATGATTTTCTTCCCTTCATCATCACTTTTCGGTCACATGCTCCTTCCGCTTGCTCTTTGCCCCCCATGTCCATCTTCACCTTGGACTTTTTCACTTTGGAAATGCCCCAGGCAGCAATTTACTCTCAGAGTCCAGCATCTGACGATTTTATTATCTCGTCGGTTTTTTGTGCGAGTGTCTTGTCTGCCTGGTGCCATGCTTTTAGATCTCTGTTCAACAAGTAAGCGACATCGTGTTGCTTGCACGCCTCATCTAGCAGATTGATGACTGTATCGTGGCATGCCAGCCTCTTAGCTATCTTTGTTCCCAGACCGCAAAACCTGTATCCAAGAATGTGCAGCTCGAACGGTAGATTGTTGATCAATTATGGTCTTACCTCTTAGAGACATCGCTTTGAACTTACCTAAACACTTATAAATTGTATTCTTTTAAAAAATTTTGTTTCAGTATTGGAACAGTATGGATGTAAAGTGCTAATGAAGCATTTGCTTTGTCGCTTCTGCGATAAAACTTTTACAGCTATGCGCAGTGTGCATTGACATGAAGTAACGTCCTACAGAATGAAAAGTTCAAGTATGGCATTTCAATGCAAGCTCTGCCAGAGGCAGTTTACTTGGAGTGATATTTTTATGAGACATTCTTAAAATTGTAGCACTGGTTCTGTGCAACTTCAATCATCACCACAGTTGGCACATCGTTCACCACAGTTAGCACCACATGCACTGCACTTAGCACCGCACGCACTACAGTTAGCACTGTACACACTGCAGTTTGCATAGCATGCACTGCACTTAGCACCGCATGCAGTTTCCACTGCATGCACCACAGTTTGCATCGCACTTAGCACCGCAAGATAGTAGTGGTAATATACATAGTGTCAAGCAAGATGTCACTCTACCCATATGCATTACTATTGAAGATGAAGATATCCCCATCGAATCACGACATAGAAGCCTATTTCCGAATACAACGAGGGGCATCATAACTAGTCCTTTAAACTGTGGGAAAACATGTGTTCTACTGAGCCTGCTGGAGGAAGAGAATGGCTTTCGATTCGAGAACGTGTACCTAGACTCCAAATCGCTCCAGCAACCAAAATACCAGCAACTGGCATGCGTACTGCAAGCTGTAGATGGTGTGGGTTATTTCCCTTGCAGCGATAATGAAGCTGTCGTGCCACTGAGTGAAGCATTGCCACATTCAGAGTTTATTTTCGACGATGTGGCATGTGAGAAATAGACTTGTGTTCAAAAATTATTTAGCATGGGACAGTGTGCGAAGGTTGACTGCGTGTACCTCGGTCAAACTTATTCGCAATTACTCAAACAACTGCTTCGCGATAATGTGAATGTGTTGATGCTGTTTCGCATGGACGATATGAATTTGCGTCATGTGCGTGATGACCATATCAGTATGGACATGATGTTATCGGATCTCAAGAGCCTGTGTCCTTTGTGCTTGAAAGACAAGTATAGATTTTTGGTGATCATAATAGACTGGCCTCTATACTATAATGGCAGGCACTGACGTGGATTCAATTAGTTCATTATCGACCATCGAGAATGAGTTACAGCTTATCGAAATTAGGGCAGAGTAGCCTCAAGCTGCAGCTTTATAAATACGAAGATGGAGGTTGTCTTGCACCAAGAAACGACGCAACTTGCGATGCTGGTAGAAGAATAATCCGAAATGTTGGCGAACCCGAACGATCCGAAAATGCTGCTAATAAACATTTCGTCCTCGAAACTGGCAATGGCTTCATCTCGGAATCACACAATGTGTTGGCTAATCAAAGGAAATTCTTTCTCGCTTTTCCGAGCTCGGGGCGAAGATGGATCATGTGAAGACCGAGATCGTTCACGATTTGATGGCAATGGACTAGCATCTAACGTGTGTTCAAAGGCAAATTACAGACAGACTGAATGTGGAATCCACACAAAATGATGATAATCGTAATGTGCATAAAAATATCATAGAAAATACTTCCGCTACTTTTATTTTCGCCTCGCCACGAAAACGGATGTTCAAAAACATAGCAGAGATGTATTTGATGCCTGCAGCGAACGTCTGGAGAGAATCTAAAATCTTTTGTTGGACACACACGACTAAACCTATAAGAGGGAGCAACATTAACCATTTTTATTCAGTACAATGTTGGACATTGCTAGCGACCTGCATCGAGTGATACAGTCGGTTCGCTCAAAGTATTTGCTCGCAAAGAGAGCCAAACTTTGACGCGACCTTATAAATGAAGAAATCTATAACTCAGGGAGGGCTATGGAGTACCCGTAGTCGTGAAGATCGAATTAGATGATACTGCTGAGTTTATGAAGAAGCAGATACATGATGATGTAGAAATGTATCAGTATGATGGATTGGATGTGGATTTGTCCAACAAAAGAAAGGTATGGAAGAAAGTCCTGAAATCCAATGCTCTGGCTTGCAGATACCCATGATCGTACATATATTACAATAAAGATACGATGAACAGTGTATACAAGCATATGGATACATGGTTCTTCGGAGCCGATGAAACAGAGTTTCTACCAGGTTGATTCATCTAAGTAGGAGTTTACAAGATGTGTGGAACACCCGAGCTTTACGAACTTCAATTTCGCAAGGAGACCAGGGAGTTTACAGAATGCGACCTGCTGGAGTAAAAGACATTGCTCTAACTCATGTATGCACTTCACCAAGATAACAATTCCGGGACCAGTACTTATATGGACGAAGGTCACGAAAAAATCGACATTCTCGCAGATCTCTTCAGTGGCCTAGTACTGAAAATTGGGGAAGGTCTGAAGAAGGTAGATGGTGACACGAACATCGACTACGTGTTTTGGGACTACCCCAACGAACTGGTGGATAGAATACAACTACTGGTCGTTTCGCAAAAGGTTGGAAATTACTAGCACACCAACGATTTTATATCCTTCGTCGAAGAACTGATGGAAGGAGGCTACATATGATGAATCAGTTCGGAATCTCCCACGGACTGCACGCGGCCATCAGGCCCAACTACCATTGTTTCAAGGTCATGATTTGTTGGGATGAACGACCTGTTTCCAGTCAACCTCAACGAGATGATACCGCATGTTATGGTCAACAAGTGATGACAGTCATCGATGCCTATAGCAAATTCGCGTCGGCCAGGCAGGCCGAAACGAAGAATTGATGCAATGTCACCGAGGCCATGGTAAATATATTGTGTGAAGGAAATGTACCGACTAATTTGCAAACCTACCAGGGTAAGGCCCTGATGAAGAAACACACAGTAATTCATTATTCCACATACAGCAATATCAAAGCATCTATCGTCGAGAGGTTCAACAGAACTCTGAAGGGCAAGATGTGAAAGCATTTCGCGGAGAATGGCAGCTACAAGTGGCTTAGGCTACTGCCGAAACTCATCAGCGAGTATAATTCCACCATTCATTCTACCACTCACATGAAGCCCGAAGACATCAAGAACGACTCCTTGCTTTGCACCATGTACTCCAACCACAAAAGAGGGACCCACGCAAGCCTAAAGCCAAGATTGGTGACCTGGTGCGTTGGAGCCCCTAAAATTCTTGTGTGCGACTTAAACTCAACTATGCTCCAAGTACCTACTATCCCGAAGATCTGAAAAAACACCCATCCGTAGAGGTTTCTACACCAAGGAGATACAGCAGACGAAGTTTCCAGACGTGTATTTAGTCGAGAAGGTGCTGAAACGTCATAACGGAAGGGCATACATCAAGTGGTGGGGTTTCTCTGCACGCTTCAATTCCTGGGTCGCTGAAGAGGACATCGAGAGGTGAACTTGCTGTGGAAGAGTACAATGCATATAAAGACTTTTATTCAATGTACTAATGTGTTTCCTCAAGTTGTATATTACTGAATAAAATGAGTTTTTTTAAATATGTTGTGTTTTACTTGTTTTAAAAAGGGTGACCTTAAAATATAAAATATAATTAGTAAAATAGTAAATACTTTATGCTTGGTGTCGCTAAAAAAGGTTGGAAATGGACGACATGGGAGCTCTCTAGTGGTAGATAATAAAAAAAAGAAATAACTAAAAAACTCTATTGTGTCAAGTACTGAACAAATATGTGTTACAGTCGAAATTTAGTGGCCAATGGGCAGATACGATTGATTGGTATGAGTGTAAGGATAAATATTATTATGTAAGGTCAATTATGAATTTTTATGAAGGAGTGGGTGAGCGGTTGGTGATGGAGGGGTGAGCAAGAGAATGTCATATGTTACTAGACTTTAAAAAAATTTTTGTGACTTTTCTAAAAAAATGTATCATGTGTGGGGGTGGGGTTGGAGAGGGGGTGAGCTGAGGGTGGTGGAATGAATGTGAGGGTAACATTATGTGTTCTTCGATTTTTANGGGGGGGGGGAGGAGAAGCAAGGTTGTGGGGTGAGCGGGGATAGGGTAGGGCAACAACATATGTTCCTAGATTTTTAGAATTTTTTAGATTTTTCGAATGTTTAAATATTTGATGTTCAAAGTCATTCAAGGTAATTAGCACACGGTCAAGGTCAAGGTCACTAAGATTCAAAAGATCCAATATGTTGATCGGGGTGCCATTACAACATGGCCGTCGGACGCTGCCCGCCCCGACAACCGAGGTGGCTGGTGGCTCCTGGCTCCTGATGCATGACAACTGTCCCCAAATCTGCATTACCATACTACTGACAATGATCTTCAAAACTGTGGCCATATCAATATTTTCATACGTTTGGCATATCTACTCAACAATTTAATAATTTTAATCAAACTTTTTATGCTGACAGTATCTATTAGAAACATCGTTTACAGAGCCTCTTTTTAAGCAATTTTGTAAGATAGCCTTGTTTAAGAAAAAAACGTTTTTTATGCCATATCTCGGAGACCAATCAACCGATTTACCAAATTTTTCACACCAATAGCGTTATGATAAGCCATGTAAAAGGTCGTGTTTTCAGTGGCTCAGAAACTTATTTCAAAAATTATGGCCGTGTAAATATTTCAGGTTAGTGAACGCTATCATTCAAAACATTAGACTGATTACATCCGAAATTGATGCTTTTAATCCTACCTCTGTAATGCAGTTGATTGGAAGCTAGCTTAATTTTACGAGTTTTTCTGAATTCGAATCCCGGATAAGTCACTCTTGTATTTTAATTGATTTGTTACTGTTTCACATGTTTCTGGATTCATCTCTAATGAGTCAATGAGTCGTTAACGCCTACTTTCCTTCTAAGCTTTTAAGAACTATAATAAAATTTATTTGCACACATGTAGAGGAAAGTAGGCTAATAAGTTATCAGTAACTTCTTGTTTATCATTGCTGACAAACGATGTGTTGTGATATTTTGATGGACGGAAATTATTTCTTACAATGTTTCCTTAAAATAACCCCTGCTTTATACCGAAAGGCGCGCAAATAAATTAAAGCACTGGTCGCCACCGGGGATTACCCGGGGTTCAAAACCAGGACTTCGTGGTCCGTGGCTTTAGGAACGGTGCACATGGGGCCACTTTCCGTGAATGTCGCGTGACATCCGCAGACCACTTATTGAAGTACACATAAGAGAATGAGCGCATTCACACAAGGTCACAACAGTCGCGAGGGCTGGCGACTCTCACTGGTCGTCTGCCCTAGCGACTAGGCCACTTGTTAGCAAATCACTGCTGTGAACTGGTGAGTGCAGACGGAACTACAGCCACAGACGACGGTCGCTAGCCACACGCGCATTGTTTCCACCATCAGTCTTGTCCAGACACTTCTCCAGGCAGCTTCACATGTCGCGACGAAACGACAATTCGCTTCCATGGATTGTGCGAACTGTTGAAGATATGAATGTTAAAGATTGTATTTCAGAAGTCGAGGTACATCGAGTTATTTGTGACTCGCCATTTGCAGAATATAGGGACAATGTAACAACAGAACAGGCATGGATAGGAGTTTACTATATATAATTCACACAAATTTCGCAGGAAGATATTATAAGGGAAATATATAGGAAATTACTTTATTAGTAAGTATAGCCTTTAGTCTATTTAGCCTGTAATCCAAAAGTAAAACATGTGACGTCAACTGATAGCCATTCGGGTTCGCTGAAATTTTGCAGTTACAGATACAACCTGTAAAATAAATAAATCGTTTCAAATAGCTGAAAATGAATTACTGATCACCAATCAATGTGCGAATAGTACGATTGGTAATGGTTTCAAATAACTGTTGCACCTTGCAAAGAACCCACTTACTGATTCATCAAATGATTGAAACAGTAACAATTGTTATACTTCATTTAAATTGTAGTGGCAGTGGGAATATGAACTGGGTTGAAGCCTCCTCGATACGGTAGGATAGTTTGTGAGTAGGAGTTGAAAGAGTTACAAAGGAAGACTCGTTTACTCTGTCTCATGCAACTTGGCAAGATTTTGACAGTTTGACGAAAGTAGCGCCAATGTTTATTTTTCGTTTATGTATCCTTTCGCCATCAGCTGGTGCGTCAAATGAGGCTGTATTTTTTATCAACACACTGTCAGCTAATCCACTTGCCATTGTACTGTAATGCTAAACAAATTTTAAGATATTTTAGACTGACATCTCTCTAAAAGAATTAGTATGTTATAAAAGTAAGAATATAAACCATTGCTAAAAATTAAATATTTGCTAACTCTTTTTTAATTTGTTGGAGACAGCTAATTTGGGTTAACATTTGCGAGACGGTAGTTGTAGCTATTATCTCACTTTGGACGTCATAGCTAATATAACTGAAACTAAAAGTAATTCGGGAAACTTGATTGACAACCCACTTTTATTCGCCAACAACTCACCAACGACTATTGATTTCAAAGCAGTAATTCTGCTGTTACTGAAACTAAACAGTTCGAGTTGGAAATATGTGACGTGGAATAACGTAAGAATTGCTTAAAAGCTATTCACGTGTGTCCCACTTTCTTCGTTTCATTAATACAATATAGTAACAACACTGAAACAAGGAAATGGGTTTTCGGGAGAACAATATGGCATGTAACTTACGTAGACGAACGATTACAGGCAGAATAGAAATTACTAGTACTCAAAATCATTGTACACAAAATATATGTTACTTTAAAAACTATGCAGAGCTCACGGGAAAATAAAACTATTGGTATCTGTTCGTAAATTTGTTATATATTACACACGAAATCTATTATTTTCTGACTGGTAATGCTTCGGGAAAGAGCTGATAGATGGCACGCATGGTATGACAGGTCGAGGTGTGAACCGTTTGCATTGCTCAACAGGTAGCAGCACGTTAGCCTGTCTCTTGATCCCGTATTTTTAAAAGTTGACTGTTCTATTACTGGCTCGGAACGACACGAATTAAAAATATATTTCGTCAAATTATTAGAAAAAATTAATCAAAATTCAAGACATTTGCATTGACATTGCATTAGTTAATTGGTTTGTTTAGTTTTAAATCTACTAAAGTCCTATATCGTAATCTACGCGAGCTTATGGAAGAGATATATGGAATGGAATTGAAACATAGAAGGAATTATATTATACTACTTTTACTAAAATAAACTTGAAAATAGTATAAGAGTGCAGCTGCGTCCTCCTGTGGATAAATTGATTTTATAAGGACAGAAGGTATATATCGTAAGAATATCTTAACTCTTAATGTACAGTTTCAGTTATAATACAATTGAATTCTTTGATACACCAGGAACAAATTTTGTGGAAATATACGATGCAATATTATTAATTAAGTAGTTCCTTCATTAGTTTGATTTTTTTGTGACATTGTAAAGCTTACACTGTTTTAATATTCCGATTTATCTGACATGAAAGCAATGGAATTCTTTAAAATTATATCAAGTGTTGACTTTTTGTATCGTTTTCTGCAGAAAATTAATTTCTCTTTTACTACAAAACTACATTATTTACTAAAGTTCTTGTAAAGGTAAAGGCACCTTTTATGGTGTTCCTTCTGCACTTTTGTCTGGTTTTAACATAATAGTGGCACTAAAACCTTTAATTCACTTTACATAAATAATTTTTTTTATGAAGAACGTATCTAAATTCTAGTGTGGTGGCCTCCCACGAGACTGATGTGTGTTACATTGGATATATCCATATTTTTATGTGCAAAAAGCCTTGTTATTGTAAGTTTGAATTTTCTTTTGAATTGTAAGCAAATACTTTTAATTTTTTCCTTAGCGGACATTGTGTTTTCAACAGAAGCCTCAGAATGCTGAATTAGATCTATGGGAGCTGCTTATTACAAATTGCTGGTGCGCAAGTGTATGTATTGTGTGTTGCCTGCAGGGTGACGTGGGAGTGAGGTGCGCAGTAGTAGAGACGCTAGTTACCTGGCTTGGATAGTTGTACGTCTCACGGACTGCTTGAAACGGTAACGCTTCTCTTGCGGAATGGCTGTAAGCGCAGTGCTTAGTTTGCCCTGCGTGACGTAACGACAGGTGTTCGCTGCCGCTGCTACTGGCATCGCCCTTATGACGTGTGACGTCACCGAGCTCGGTGCTGCGGTTGTGTTTCTGCCGTCTGAATCTTACAAAGACAGTATGAGTGGAATACTCGTTGACATATTCTATAACCTTGTGGGAGTTAATACTAGTTATTATACATAATAAAACCTACACAGAGTCCTACTATTACTGTTTGATTATGAGTTGGGTTTTCTTCGTTGGACTGTAAATAATTTCGAAGTTTTCTTTCAAATTGACGCCTAATTTTGAATTTATTCCAAAATTGATTCTCTAGCCAAGCTGTTTCTTAATGTTTTTTTTCTCAATTTATTTGCAAAATGAAACTGTAAGGATATGGAATTGAGAAACTTGATAAAATTGGCCTTAAAAATTATGGAAATTACATTTTAATTTCATTTTTTATTACTATCTTTGTGCGTAGCAATGCAGATAGAAATATAATGTGATATTTAAGTAATCTTTTGACATGGTTAAATTGAAAGAGTACAAATAAATCTAACATAATGTGATTGTTTACATTGTGTACATACTGTTCACATGGGTATAGAAATCATTAAGAGCGGGAAGGGGGTTTACATTAGTTGGTAAAATGTAATAACAAACTGGATTATCACACTACATCAACAAAAATACTATACGATACAAGTAAATCACTGCACGCATGGCTTACCCCAACGAGGTCGGAAAATGGCAAGTGCCCTCGTGGTACACCTCCGAGGTCCTGTGTCGCATAGAAGGACCCACAGAGAAAGTCCAAAACATATCTAAATTGAGCCGCTACTGCCTGAACTCCTTCAAGGCCAGTAAAGCACAGAAGACAGACCTCTCTGGTCGGGTCACCACTCCGACAGAGACCCAAAGATTGCTCGGCGTCTCACGCGAAGCGTAAGGTTTTACCTCCTGGGTAAGGCTACACTCTACTGGGGCAACTGCGGGCAGAAAAGGGTCAGCATCATCAGCATAATTTCCATTTCGTAAAGTGCTTTTAAGATCTAACTGTTGCTTCCATCTGACGTCAGGTTTAGCAGTCTGCGTATCCACTTCAGGACTGGCGCGCAATTCAACACATCTAAGAGCCCTGGCTAATGGGCTAAGTCCATGAATCTCAGAACTGGTTCGCTCCGACGGGATTCTTTCATTAGTGTTTGAATTCGTTTTCTTAGAAAGTGTCATAATCTTGATATCGGGGCTTAGGGAATTATTCTAACTGATTGTATAACTTTATATGGGTATACGTGGAATTAGGAAGATGTGTGCGCATAACTTGAAAAATGGGACTTCAGTGTGTATTAAAACTTTCTTATTATCATAACTAATAACTTCTTCTGAGAATACAAGGGGGCGGGGAGGACATGTGATTGGGAGCGGAAGGACATGTGTTGCAAGAAACGTGGTGTAGGTGTGGCGGTTACACATTATGGAATTCATGACATTGTGGCTGAGGGGTTATGTTATCTTAAAACTAGGTATGAGTATGCGTGAAAAGGGGAAGGGGGGAGACATGTGCTGAAACACAGCGCGCCACACCACACTATGGCGTAGCCGTGTCGGCTCTTGTCGCTCGAGAACGCTGAGCGCGCCGCGGACAGTGTTGGCACAGCAGTTCCTGTGATATGTGTAGCGATGCTCCGTGCATGCAACGTCATTGTTCACAACTATATGTTGGCTCTTGTCGCTCGAGAACGCTGAGCGCGGCGCGGACAGTGTTGGCACAGCAGTTCCTGTGAATTATGTAGCGCTGCTCCATGCATGCAACGTCATAGTTCACAACTATATGTTGTATCTTGTCGCTCGAGAATGCTGAGCGCGCCGCGGACAGTGTCGGCACAGCAGTTCCTGTGATATGTGTAGCGATGCTCCGTGCATGCAACGTCATAGTTCACAACTATGTGTCGGCTCTTGTCGCTCGAGAACGCTGAGCGCGCCGCGGACAGTGTCAACACAGCAGTTCCTGTGAATTGTGTAGCGCTGCTCCGTGCATGCAACATCATAGTTCACAACTATGTGTCGGCTCTTGTCGCTCGAGAACGCTGAGCGCGCCGCGGACAGTGTCAGCACAGCAGTTCCTGTGATTTGTGTAGCGCTGCTCCGTGCATGCAACATCATAGTTAAAAACTATGTGTCGGCCCTTGTCGCTCGAGAATACTGAGTGCGCCGCGGACAGTGTAGACAGAGCAATTCCCGTGAATTATGTAGCGCTGCTCCGTGCATGCAACGTCATAGTTCACAATTATGTGTCGGTCCTTGTCTCTCTAGAACGCTGAATGCGCCGTGGACAGTGTCGACACAACAGTTCCTGTGATATGTGTAGCGCTGCTCCGTGCATGCAACATCATAGTTCACAACTATGTGTCGGCTCTTGTCGCTCGAGAACGCTGAGCGCGCCGCGGACAGTGTCAGCACAGCAGTTCCTGTGAATTGTGTAGCGCTGCTCCGTGCATGCAACATCATAGTTCACAACTATGTGTCGGCTCTTGTCGCTCGAGAACGCTGAGCGCGCCGCGGACAGTGTCAGCACAGCAGTTCCTGTGAATTGTGTAGCGCTGCTCCGTGCATGCAACGTCATAGTTAACAACTATGTGTCGGCTCTTGTCGCTCGAGAACGCTGAGCGCGCCGCGGACAGTGTCAGTACAGCAGTTCCTGTGAATTGTGTAGCGCTGCTCCGTGCATGCAACATCATAGTTCACAACTATGTGTCGGCTCTT
>NQII01001429.1:0-40676 GCA_002778355.1 Clitarchus hookeri
TGCGTAGCGCGGCGTCTGGTCTAAAAATACTACCTGCCACTAGAGGCACCACAAGCGGCCGAGGGGGGGGGGATAAAACACGGGAATTAAAGGTGGGGTGGAAGTGTAGTTGGGGAAGTAATGCGCGTGCACCCTCCTAGACTGACTCACAAGTTACGATACTGGCAATACGTCCCGTAACCTTGTACGGCCAACGGTATCCTGTCACTCTTGAAGTTTTCCATACACTTCCTTGTTGACTGAGTGAAGAGATTTGGGCGGCTCTTGACATCGAGTTCTTCAGAGCTAATGAGGTTGAAGTAAGGTGAGTATGGAGCGGCGCCGGAATTAAAGGGCGGAGGAATGGGAGATCCCCGAGAAAACCCGCCAGCCAGCGGCATCGTCCGGCACGATTCCCTCTTGCGGAAATCCGGGAGTGACCCGGCCGTGGATTGAACCCGGTTCGCCTTGGTGTGAGGCGAGCAATCTAACCGCTCAGCCACCGTGGCCCCTACATCCTTGTTATTGCGCTTGTTATTATTCCCTCACTGAAATATATCAATTCTATATGTATACAAGAAAATTATCAAAGGGTTTGACATTTTCACCAATTCGGATTTACATGATGTTGTGGTAACTTTCTAGGAAACCGCAATTTTCAGGGCATATAATTTCAAACAGATTCTATATATTTATTAAATTAGCTTGATGCTGTTTTAATTTAAGGTTTGTCATTATTAGAAAGTATAGCTAGGGCCACCCCATTTTCGTGGAAATATCTACGCGCAAGCTATACTTCAATATCCAATGTGAACACTTGGAATGTTACTTCGCTTACTTGCCGCGTCTCTTTATGAAAATACATTTTCTCACCGACAATCGGAAATTAGTCACTCCGATAATGAACGTCCGTGATTCAAGGCCAGACGCCTAAGATGCGTGGCATCTTAAACAGTCGTGATTGTGTAACTTTTTCAACACTTTTAATACTAAGTGGAATTACGTAATGAAATTTTCTCCAGCAGAAAGCTAGATGTGAAATATCTATACAGGCACGTGAAGAGCTGAACATTTCATAGGCCGATGCTTATTTATTTCGCCACGTCTTTTAGATTAGCAAGCCGCATGTGCCAAGAAATTTCAACTCACTTTGACGTGTAGCAGTGTCTATGACAATCATAGAATGCGCCAACACGGTAATGAAAATAGCACCACGTGAGAAGCTGGAGTTTTTATGTCATATGTACGGGAGTAACCGACCGATTCTCTCCGAATTTTGCACAAAAGTAGTGCTACCGTAGCTACGTATCACGACGGACTCAAAACTCACCAGTGAAATATTCCTCAGAAATCCATTGAAATTTGCAGGGGGCCACGAGTCTTAAACTCCACAAGGGTGCGGTGAGAAGACGCAGGAAAACAACCCGTGCTTGGTTGCAGCCCACAGAGAAATCGCCAGTTGTACCGAGTGTTACGTTTTTAATATTTTGTACTAGGGACCAGGTACTAGGGACCAGGTTAGGTTTGTACTACATGATGGAAGAACTGAAGTTAGTTATGAAGGGAGAGTACATATTTCATATTATAAATAGATACAACAAATATGAGATATTGGCGAAAGAGATCCTAATCAAATACAATATTTTACTAAGTTGAATGATACAGTCGCCGTAGGCTGAGTGTTGAGTCTGAAGGCGATGAGCGGCACGCCAAGCCGCATCTTGAAGGCTTCATCTCGGCGTTGGTCCTCAGACAGACTGACAGACAGACCGCGCGTGCAAAGAGTTATATAGTATCTGGTGGCGTAATTGTCCCAAATACCGTGTCACTAGGAGGCGCTTCGTTGAAATGTTTAATAAAGTGTTATTGTTGTATTGTGTTTTGGATTCTTCGCCTGACCTGGATACCGACGCGTCCCTGCATTTCGCTAGGCTTGTCCGTCTTTACTGAATCGTAACACGAGGAATGGTTGTTATATGCTGTTTACGGTAAAGTCAGCATTTTCGAAATCAACCTTTGAAGAAAGTCATTGCCGCTAACGGCATTCACTTTAAAGTGAACGCTGAGCGAAATACTCGTGGAAAAGCTGCCAGCGAATTACGAAAAATGGTTTCACTTCTCAACGTTACATTAAAATTGTCATGTTCAAATTTGAGAACACTGAAATTATTTAATTTTGTTTCTGACAGTGTTATGAAAGTATGACTAATATTTAGCATATTAATAACATATTTATGTTACTGAAAATTTCACAGTTACACTTGAACGGCGCATAACTCAAGTCAGAAGATATGCGGTAATGTTAATTTCACATACAGCGGAAGAATACAAAATAGGCAGATAAGTAAATCCTAAGCAAGGCTTACAAACGTGCTCACTTTATTGTTAACGGCCTTTAATTGATCGCTACGTTAAATCGCGTGGCTATTTTCAAGTCCATCTACAACAGCAGCAACGATGATAACGGTTACGACGAACGCAATAAATAGAGTTTATTAGCTTATCAAGGTCATTTACGCATTATATATTCGAGCGGTGGTTTTCAGCCCTGTGATATTTTTTAAGGAACAACGTTAACGTTTTCTCCTCGTTCCTTGCTGACCAGACTTTTGTATAAAATTCGTTTTTGAATGTATAGGACTTTAAAAACTAGCGATTATAAATTTAGTCAAATACTGTTATAAAGTGTGTATATATATATATATATATATAACCTTGTTCTGTGTCCCCGTTTCCACGATCGTAGACATGTTGCATATAAAGGATATTTATGCACAGTGCTGTACACGAGGAAACACTACCCAATGCCTTGAGAAAATTCCTGATTTGTAATCTGATTGGTGAACATTACCACGCCTCTTGTTTATGAATGGCTGATGACAACGTCTTCGAGCACACAGCAGGTTGTTCACTGGTTGCAAAAAGCACAATATACACAAGTACAGTGCTCGCCAAAATATTACACAATTGTAACACTGCGGTTCGTAAATTAATGCGTGACCGAACGGGTTAATCAGACCGCATATATTAAGTAATGAACTATGTAAAGTTCCAAGTAACTATTTTCCAAGGAAAATTTTTATGTATTGCTATTTTTATAACGTTAAAATTTCGTAAAATATTGAAAGGTAGTTTTTTCATAATTATGGATTTGTAACACTTATAGGCAATTCAGAAAACAAATTAAACGCCCTAAAACACATAGTGAAAATATACATTCTTCTTGCGTTATTTCTCAAGACCTCGTTGTCAAGAGCCGCGCAAATCTCTTAACTATCTCTCCCTTTCTCTATCTACATCTCTTTCTATCTCTATCTCTCTCTATCTCTATATTTCTCTATCTCTCGCGTTATGTAACTTTTCACAATAGCGGTAACAATTGTTTACCATTCAACAATGAGATGGTTCATTTTATGAGTTTGTTTTGGGAGCAATTTAAGTTTGCTACTTTGCTATTTTTGAGTATATCTGCAATTCACATATCCAATATGTTTTTGATAGAATGGAGAGAATGGAGAGCATGGTCGTCATGTGGTGAGTGGTTACCTCTGAGTGGTTCCGACGAACCTGCCCCACCATCACACCGTTCAATCACGAAAGAGGATATGTTATTTGAGGAGTTTTTGAGCAATTCTAGTTGTGGAAGCTTTTTCGCGATAAAACAGTTTACACTGAATTATATAATCATTTACTCCAACTTATTCCATGATTGATTTGCTTTGGTTTGATTTATTATTTTGTTTTTTAACAAGCATTTTACAGACAATAACAGAATATAGCTGAACACAATACAATTTGAGAACAATGCACAACACACCAGTTATACTGATTCCGTGTAATACATTAACATAATCTGTCCCTCACTTTCTAAGCTCAGGAAGTCAACAGAGCTCTGTTCTAGATTCTGGCACTGGAGTTTTTAAAATATAATTATAACATGATAAACACTTTATGCCTGAGTTCACTAGGGTCTTTCATTCGAACTCTGAAGATCCTCATACAAATACTGGCCAAGTCAAGGACTCATGTACGTTCCTTAAATTTAAGCTTAGATAATTAAATTATATAATTATGTCAGCCCACCCCTATGTTGATATGGCGGCGTAAAGTGAGGACGTTAATGACCTGAACTAAATATAAAGACAAGAAGATAGTGACAGGCAAAATAAATAATAAAGTCGTTAATGTATGTATCAGGGTTATAAATACAGTATATAGACACACAGAGCATGCTCATGAAAAGGAACAATTTTTTGAGAATTTTCCAAACATCAAAGGAAAATATTTTTTCCTGGAATTGAATAAATATGTATCCGCGTGCTCGATCCTTTTTTTTGTATTTCCGTGAGCAGCGATACAACCACGCCTCTGCTAGTAGTCGCGTCTATGATTTTTATTTCAATCGATTCGCTGCTGCTTTGTGTTTTATGACGTCATTTCAGGTACAAGTGTATCTAGAACGTTACGAGAGGTCACGTTTGGTGCGTTCACAAATTAAAAGGCAGGAGCTGGCACGTAATTTTGTGTAGAGTCTGTATACTTTTGAAAATGTTTATCGATTAGAATGAGAAAAAAATCTCCAATGCAACACAAGTACATGGGCAATTGTAATATTTTTCCCACAAAGGATTGTAACTTATAAAAACGCATTTTGTAAGTACCTCAAACAGTTTTAGGCCTAAATTTATTTATATATATTTCATTGTTACACGGTAATTTATATTGTTTCCGACTTTAAAGTTGCGTTAAATATGACCATAAGTCTTACTTGTAAGATATATCATATAGTAATATAGAAATTAACATAATATAAGGACAGTGTGATTTTCGCTCGCGGTGCTTTTGGAATACTTATAAATACAGAAAAAACATGCAGGCAAGTGTGTAGCCACGAAAAAGAGAACAATATGATTTATGAATACACTGAGCGTGTTAATGTAATGTATTTTATGTTTAGGTGCACTCTAAAAATTCTGTTTTTACTTTTACAAGGAAAATCCCCGGAAACCCAGTTGCCAAGAAAATCCTTTGTAAAACTACAAAGAGTTTTCTTGTAAAATCTGCAAAACATGTATTTGTAATATTACGAATGATAGCCTTGTATTACAACTGACATAATTGAGAATTGTACATTAAAAAAATTTTATTCTTAATAACAAATGTAATAAATAAATAAGAAAAAATGGCTAAAAAAATTTGTTTCTGTAATTTACAAAAAGGAAATTTACAGTTGGCCAGCACGGTAACTACAACCCAAATACCTTTTATTATTAGCTGGCAACCTTAACCACAAGACCAACTCAACTTAATTCGAGTTCTGTGTAGCTAGGAAACATTAACAGTTATTGAATAATATTAACACTTTGTATTAAAATTGTCGTTTTATTATGATTATTTGAGTGGTTTTATGTGTTTTACGTTATTCAAACTTGCAATACACTTTACACCACCCATTGTTTTTGCACAAAGAGCTATATACGGTTTTACGTTGTCGAGAGTCCGCCATTTAGCTGAAGCTCGTGGAAACTGATCAGTATAGTACAAACATCTACTGAGGTATATTATAAACATAGTCCTTGTAGTTTGACAATCGACTAATTTTACAAGAGAAATCTTTGTACTCTTACAAGCATTTGTAAAATTGCAAAGAATTTCTTAGTTGAAATTACAAATTTCTTTTACAGTGTGGTGTGTTGTGCATTGTTCTTAAATTGTATTGTGTTCTGTTATATTGTGTCATTGTCTGTAAAATGCTTGTTAACAAACGAACTTATAAATCAAACCAAATCAAATCAATCATGGAATCAGTTGGAGAAAATTATTATATACTTCAGTGCAACCTGTTTTATCGCGAAAAAGCTTCCACAACTAGTATTGCTCAAAAACTCCTCAAATAACAGATCTGCATTCGTGATTGAACGGTGTGATGGTGGGACAGGTTCCTCGGAACCACTCGGAGTAAACCACTCACCACATGACGACAATGCTCTCCGTTCTCTCCATTCTATCCAAAAACATATTGGATATGTTAATTGCAGATATAATTGCAAATGGATCAGCGCCGGAATGCAAGGACGAGGAAACGGGAGATACCCGAGAAAACACGCCGACCAGCGGCATCGTTCAGCACGTTTCCCAGATGCGAAAATCCGGGAGCGATCCCGCCAGGAATCGAACCCAGTTCACCTAGGTGGGAGGCGAGTAGTCTAACCACTACACCACCGCGGCCGCACCTGTCCTTAGTTATTGGCTTAAATTTGTCCAGGGCATGTCATAGAAACTGCAATAAAATTAAATAAATATAAGTGTATGTACGTGTCTTTGAATGTTAACACGTACCCAAATTAATTCGCAAAATGTACGTTTCTCTAGCCATGCGTCCCTAGTCATAACACATATTAAACTATGGTCGGACCTCTGGGAAGTATTGGCGAAGTTCGCCTCTCTCCGCGTCTCGAAATGTTGAGGTCGGTTCGACTTTTCGACGTCAACCGTGCGGAAAACGAAGGCGCGTTCTTATTGGCTGTTCCACTTTCTGCTCTTCCCGTTCGGCGTCGTCGGCGTACGTGTGAGTCTAGCTTAGCTCCGGAAAATCGAGTCAGTTGTGATCGATACTCTCTTCTGGTTACGGTTGACAGTGCCACAGAGCACGGCAGAATAAGGAAGGTGAATTAACGTTTTTATTGCAAACTGTAGCAGTGCACGGCAGAAAAAAATTCCCTCACTCTTTACCAACATGACTGAACGCCATTCCCCCATCGGTGTAATGGGAGAAAATTTCCGGGTTTTGGGTTTCAAGAATTTATCATATTTTACAACGTGCAGTATCTAATTAGAAACTGTAACACTCCGTGTTTCATGATGTGCTATTCACAGTTACACAAATACATTTGTCTTTTAAAACACTAACCCGGCCATTAAGAACTACACATTACTTTAAAATAAATTATTTAATAAATTGTTACAGCGCCAACATTTCGTCTCCATTTTAACAGGTTGAATATTACGTAAGTGTAACAAATTTGATTTTCTGATTTTGAAGTTGGCGACCCTTGCTACATATTTTTATGTTACTTAAATAATAGATACTTTTAACTTCATAGTCCTTCCGATTTCACTTTATACACGTGTATTTTACGTTAAAAAATATTGCTATTTTTTGACGTTAATGTTTTTAACTAATGTGCATGTTTAAATTACACAGAATACCAGATACACACCTGATGTAAAAATTTACCCATCGCGTAATTCGAAATTTTACTGCGCAGCTAATAAATGATCGAGTGCGCCGTTATATAGGCTATTAACGGTAAACTGAGCAATTTTGAAAGCCCTTCTAAAGATTTATTTGTATGCACATTGTGTATTCTTCCACCATATGTAAAATTAACGTGGTCATGGGTAGAGCTAGTGGTTTCTCGCGAGAAAAAAAAAACCAGTACAAGGTAGACTTCAATATGCTCAGCACCCAACATCAGTTTGTTTACTGCCATTAGTTGCTGTCTATTTGACCAGGTCACTCATAATTCGGCAACATCGGTACGGTTTCTACGTGATTCGTGTGCAGACAGTTAACACGCGTCAGAAAGTTATTCAGCCAATCAAGTGAGGCAAACTACCCAACAATGTTTTGAAATATAACATGACTTGAAATCTTTTCTCGATATTTTACTACCCCTACTGATCACACATGCGTCTGTGAAGTGAAACAGTGGAATAATTAGAAAAAATAGATATTTAAAAATCTGCTAATTCCAACACTTGCATGCATTAAACAAAATGAAGTATTTGAAATCACTCCAGTACTTACCAATGATTACCTAACACTTTTTATTCAATTTTAAGAAATTGTACTTCTTTCTCTCCAGCGTTGCCAACTTTACTGTGTGCAAACCAGCCAGTGTGCCAGTTCAAATATACGCTGGTAGGGAGAGTGACATTTGTTCAGAGGCGGGTTTCAAGAGTTCTCAATTGACCATGAACAGCCTATATAATAACATATTGCGTGACAGTGGCTTGTCCGCTCTCCCGTCGAACCAATCACGATATTACGAACACCAGCCCCCAGGAACACCGTATCGTATTTCTCGTTACCGCGGTATAGTGGGTGAAGCTCGTATAGACCATGCTTTCGACAGGTTGAATAGCGCATTACAAGTGAATCACGCGCTGTGACGTCAGAACAGGTAGGAGGCTCGTGGGCGTATCTCGCCTACGCGTATACCTACTTCTAGGATTTCGGAGAAGTAGTTCAGAGACCATTCAAGCCACTTCATATGCTACGTCCCACATAGAGGACACTGTGACCGNAGTAGTTCAGAGACCATTCAAGCCACTTCATATGCTACGTCCCACATAGAGGACACTGTGACCGACAGGGTTAAAGTTTATTCTACTCAGGTTGGGAAGTTCAATGCTTTTAGCTTGGCAACTAAATTTTTCGCAACTAAATAAGCGCTATTGTTGCGCGTGTACCGGATTTCCTCTATTTTCTACTTTTAAAAACAAGATGAATGCAATAATCCTAAATAAAATATAAAATTACTACTTAACTAAGTAAAATCATTTAATATTATTATTCACGCAGCTCAAAATATTTATTATAGGTGACCTATTTGGAACACTGCGCACCTAGCGGCGGAAATTTCCCCTATGCCAAACTCTGCCATAAAAAAATTATTTTTGTTCATAACCTGGGTAAAATTAATCTTAACCGAGTCTAGAAAATTACACCAGAGTGACAACGCATTGCATTCGTGAGCACTCACTGCATGATAAATATTTCGCACTAGGCAGTACCAACACACCTATTTTCTCACTGATTTAGCCATATTAATTATAATTATAATGTTATGCTTTATAGGTAAAATATAAATAAAATATCAATTTAACCAAAAATACGGCAGTTTTATATCAACAAACGTATAAACCGCTTGTGATACATGGAATGTTTAGGAAACAACTGAACACGTCGTNGCAGTTTTATATCAACAAACGTATAAAACGCTTGTGATACATGGAATATTTAAGAAACAACTGAACACGTAATACATAAAGTAATTTTTCTAATGTTTAATTTGAAAAGTGTAAAGAAACTGCAAATAGACTAAATAGGTGGTAACAATGTCTTCGTCTACCGTCACGGTCCTGGCGTCTTTAAAAATTCCACACGTTGGGGTAGTGGTCAGATCAGTTGCCTCGCAACACGGCAAACTGGGCTCAGGTAAAGTTTTTTGCCTGTGTGAATCGTGGAAGACGTTACCATTAACCTGTGGGATTTTCTACTCTTACTTCCTTTTCGCCCAGCATTGCAGTCCATCCCTCTTCCGTAACCACTTAAAATATACGTTTACTTTGTTCTTAAGAAATTGTAGTTAGTGGACTGACAAATGTTTTAATTTCGTATATTTTGNTTTTGGTTTTTTTTTTTTTTTTTTTTTTTTTTTTAATTTAGTTGAAATTGTAAACTCTAAACGAAGTGTATGCAGGCTTTCGCGACCATTGTATCTAGAACTATCTTGGCTTTCGAGGTAGATCCGCGTCATTGTGGAAGCGTTTTCCGCTATAACTATAGTCTATTCACGGTTTCTTCAGGCTTTTTGAACCAAATTTTTGAGAAAACACCCCATATATGGGATGTTTTGTTGTTTCCAAAATGTTGGAGAACACTTCCACAATGTCGTACCTCAACCTCGAAAGCCAAGATAGCTCTCGAAACGAACGGTCTACTATGAATCAAAGAAAGTTCCACTTCCACTAAAAAAATTAATAAATAAACTGAAATAAGTTATTTTCTTTTAACAAGTTTAGAGAATGGTTACTCTTAGTTAGTAGTAAGAAAATGGGCATGCCAACGCACCTGGCGTCCGGACGGGTAGTTGGGGTGCCCATCTTGCATTTCCCTTTTTTCCTCAAAAACGCTCAAAATTTCCCGAATTTCCCTCAAAACCAGCAAAAATTCACGGAAAAAATGTTTTTTTGCACAATGCGGCTGGCACTTGCTCAATCCAGTAGAATCGGGCGGAAATTGTGCCAATGCCAGTCGGATTGTGAAATAAATTAAAAGCACTTCTCGCTTTGTCATTCCATGCCAGCGCCATCCATCTTGTTTGAAGAATGTACTATTTCATTGCCCCATCATGCAATTTCATGATCCGGTTTGTTACAAGCATCGACCTATGCCAAGTATGTGTATGTTAAAGACACCCATGCCAATCCCGCACACATTTATGCTAATCGTACATATACTAACCACACTTATACTAATCGCGCACACGTTAATCATCCCACCATCTTGGTATAGTTTCCGCCATCTTGGTTTCCCACCATCAAACTACCATTCGTGCCAGCTAGAGCGGAGCAACAAGGTTGTGGGGTTACGGATGACTTAAGCCCACTTATAAGCATAGTTGACCACCATTTCCGAACTATTTATGATATATTCACCACATACATAACATAGACGTATCTCTCGACGATGAAAAGTACCGCAGGGTCAAGTATGCCTTGAGTCGTCTTATAAGCATAGTTGCCTGTCATTTCCAAACTGTTTGAGATACAGCCACCAAATTTATAACATAGACATCACACCCGACGACTAACAGGGTTGTTGGTCAAGTAAACCATAAATTTTCTATTAAGAATAGTTAGATGACATTTCCGACCCATTGAAGATATAGTCACCTAATTCAAAGCATAGGCATCGCCCACGATGACGAACAGGGTAGTTGGGTCAAGTGTAATTTAGGTCCTCTTATAAGCATAGTTGCCTGCCTTTTCCCATACACTTAAGCTAAGTCACCAAATCATATCATAGGCATCACCTATGGTGACCACTCACCACGAGGATTTTTATAGGTATGTGCGCGCAGGTTCTGTGGCGCACTTGTGACACACCCAGTGTCCGAGACGATTAGAGCTTCCGNTTTTTATAGGTATGTGCGCGCAGGTTCTGTGGCGCACTTGTGACACACCCAGTGTCCGAGACGATTAGAGCTTCCCACTTGCTCAGGCATTCCAGGAGTTTTAAAGTGGACATGATAGGACCCAATCGCAACATCGTTGTANACTTGCTCAGGCATTCCAGGAGTTTTAAAGTGGACATGATAGGACCCAATCGCAACATCGTTGTACATGGTCACGTCCATCGGATTGAATCTGGCGTACATATTTGACCTGTATGCGTTTGGAGAGCTAGAATTATACTGAGGTGAGTTGCTGTTTCTTCCTACGCACACANGTACATATTTGACCTGTATGCGTTTGGAGAGCTAGAATTATACTGAGGTGAGTTGCTGTTTCTTCCTACGCACACACACACATGTAACGAGAATTCCAGCACGTGCATTTTCTTGCAGTTACAGATAGTATTGATGCTGCTATATGCTATGTGCGTTGTAGTCTCGTTAAGCAGTTTTATGTCTGTCTGCAAAATCAGTTCAATGTAGCGTGTAGGTAAACGTATCCGAAACTCTGCATTTAACATGCATTTCATGCACTTTCCATATGGTGTATCCACCTACAGTGGTTTAACCTCATCACTGGGTCTAAATTTATATCGTCTGCTGTTATAAGAAAGAAAAATGTAATTACTACTCCCCCACCACCACCGCCAAAGTGGTATGTACCATTATCTTCGCAACCATAGTCCACTTCCTTAGCAGCAGTGCATTGTAGCATGGACATGCCCAGCCTAACCTGCACGCGACACAGTCGTGTTTAGTTTTGGTGTAACGAGCTTTCAAGGTTTTTAATGACGGGCAGCTGTACTCTGACTGCAGATCGCATACTGTTACGTTTGCATCACAATAAATGCTTAACCATATTTTCTGCTCCGGACCGGCCATGAAGACCACACCATCTGCCTCCACGGTCAACATATCGGTGAGTATGTCACGTATTTCATCATGTTCTACATCGCTCTCGTCCCAATTGAGACCGTGATAGTGTTTTTCCAGCCACATATTCGTTACCTTACTTTTCCTTTCGAGCATCCTCCATGGAAACGGAGGTAGAAATGTACATGTCGCTATGCTACCGTCTGCATACACTATGCAGAATTGCTTAATAATGAACCCGCATGGTGACATGTAGCCCTGAACCATTGCGAACATCACTGTGGTCTGATGATGACTGGACTATATGTGCTAATTACGTTAGTATCTTAACTACTCTGTCGCGAACATTGTACNACTGTGGTCTGATGATGACTGGACTATATGTGCTAATTACGTTAGTATCTTAACTACTCTGTCGCGAACATTGTACGTGACCAGTCTATTGTGAATTATTAAGGCATATGCCTGAGTATGGCCAGGAAATTATATGCAGTGGCCATTTCAATCCTGCAGTCAACTACCCCAGACTTTAGCATATCATCCTGTTTGCTAACATAAAAAAACTANCAGTGGCCATTTCAATCCTGCAGTCAACTACCCCAGACTTTAGCATATCATCCTGTTTGCTAACATAAAAAAACTAGCAAGGCGGCAGTGTTCATGAATTACCCAGGTTCTAGCATAGGCGACTGTGTTTGCCCATAGTATGATCTCTGATAGTCTGCATACATTTGGTACGGTATCATATCTATACCATTCGTGAAATCTATGTTTAAATCTCCATATGGATAAAACTCAGAGTTGCGGAATACCTTAACATGCTTTATGTTTGCATGGTTTAATTTCGAGCGGTCTGCACCGAGGAAATTTTGTTTGCCCGCCTGAAATGCAACTACGTTTTATGTAGTGTGGTTTCTCGCTTGTGAAAGATGTTTTGACATTCCAGTTTACACTCAAAGGGTATGTTTGAAAACTTCATGTACGAAACGCAATATCAACATTCCTACCTTTATCCTCATATTTCTAAAATTTCATGCACTCTGTCATTTTTACCTGGACATGTATCGTCAGTGAGACCCTACACTTTAACATGCATCGGTAACTATGAGATGCACTTGTATTTATGCCTTTATTTTCTTTACAAGAATGGTTGGTTGTTACCCATTCTCGAATTTCAGAGGTTCGCAAATGGTCTCAAACTATGCTTATAACTGTGCTTAAGACCTACATGCCTTATCTCCTTGATTGTAGTAAGAAGTGATGCCCGTAATATGAATGTGTCGTCTGTTGCTTTAGCAGTTAGGAAATGGCAGACAACTATGCTTATAGGAAGGCTTAACTCATCATTAACCTCATTGCCCTGTTAGATGTCGGTAGCGATGCATATGATTTAAATTTGATGACTATGGCTTCAGCAGATGGGTAATGGTTGTTAACTATGCTTATAAGAGGGCTTAGTGTATACTTGACCCAACCACCCAGTTCGTTGATGGGGGCGATGAGTATGTTATGAATATGGTGACCATAGCTTAGGTGGATGGTAAATGGTGGCTAGCTATGCTTATAAGAAGGCTTCAGACGTGATTCACCCTGTTCGTGGTCAGGGGTGATGTTTATGTTATGAATTTTGTGAATAGAGATTCTTTGGATAGGAAACTGTTGCTAACTATGCTTATAAGAGGGCTTAAGGTATAATTGCCCCCTCCACCCTGTTCGTCAATATTGGTGATGCCTATGATATGAATTTCGTGACTGTAGCTTCGGTGTATGGGAAATGGCAGGCAACAATACTTATCAGAGTACTCAGAGTATACTTGACCCAACTGCCCTGCTCGTCATCGTAGGTGAGCCTATGCTTTGAATTAGGTGATTATAGATTTGGTGGGTGGTAAATAGCATCTAACTGCTGGATTGAGCAAATGCCAGCTGTATTGTCCAAAACACATTTTTTGCATGAATTTTTGCTGGTTTTGAGGGAAATTCGGGGAATTTTAAGCGTTTTTGAGGGGAAAAAGAAAATTTCTGAAAGGAAAGACGGAAAAAATGGAAATACAAGATGGCCGTCTTGTCACCCAACACCCTTCAAGGACGCCAGGAGCGTTGGTTTGCCCATTTTCCTACTACTTCAGTTAACAGTCAATATCACGAACCCATTGTAAATTCTAATTATTTCGATAATTTTATTAAGTTTTGATATCTGACAACACTTAAGAGTTAAATACGAAAATTCTAATATTGTTCTCTAAAATTTAAAATACTGCCACCCAGTGTCACCTGTTATAAAAAATAACAGGTGACACTGGGCGGCAGTATTTTAAATTTTATGTCGCAGTCGTCTATCTCATTTCCTCAGCTTTTCCACGTTGTTATATTGGAATCCTGTATTTCCTTTGAGCTCGAATATTTCTGAGAGCCATAAAGGAAGTTGCTGCGTATCAAAGCGGCGTTTTCAGTTCAGAGACGTTGTGAATAATGTCAACGCACAATGAAAGCACTCAGTTCATCCTCAAAAGCCCCCTACATATTCCTGAACGTATTAGTTTGTCTTGTAAAAATACCAGTCCTTATATCTCGGTTTTCCTTCCTTTTTCTGTTAAGGAAGATAAACAACCCAGGATACTACCACGTAGAAGTCAGCATGCGTAGACAGGTTTTATTACTTTGGTAGATAATAAATGCCACTGAGCTTTCATCGCTGCGTAAGAGGACTGAACGCACAGAATGTATTAAGTGTAAGTATTTTATAAATGTTTTGCTAAAGTTTTACGTTGGTTCAGAGAAACCTTCCAAAATTTGGACTATTTGTACGTGGTGATTCGGTGGCTGATAATTACAAATCTGAATGGATTTCAAAGGAATTCGCACTTTATATTGCAGTTAGGCCATAATAAGGTATTATAGGGCTCACCATTATTTTTTAAAGTCAGAAAAGTGTAAGGTTAATTTTGCTAACAAATATTTACTTACTAAGTGTGTTTATTATTCGCATCAATACGAACAGCAACATATCGCTTCTGAGATTAGAACAATTTTAATGTTACTTCCGTACGAGCAAAATTTTCTACTGCTCCATCTACAAAATATGTTATTTATAATGATACCGTCTTGTAAGAAGAGCTGGAAATAATATCGTATCGTGAAAGACGTTAAACTAAAGGCTACCTCCCTCCAGCAATAAAATAANTGGCATTTGTGTATTTGTGTTTTTTTTTACCCAGTGCAATAATACACTTGGCTAATTCATTGCTGCAAAAAAAAACGTTATATTTATCTAACATTGAAACATATCAAATAAAGTTTTGGAGCATTGTTTGCATTTGCATCTGTTTATCAAAGGTTCGTATTATAGCGGCAATGTACGCTAAATATGCATGCATATATATGTATGTATATATGTGTGTATATATATGTATATATATATATATATATATAGAGAGAGAGAGAGAGATGCACGAAAACACACAATGCAATTCCTTGGTGTATGAACTTTATTTCTGTTGCTTGCGATAATATTAAGCAAAAGAAGAAATTAGTATTATATTTACATGCCTTATCCATTATTAAACACAAATATTTAAAATTAAATTCAAATGACTTCTTAAAGTTATATTGAAAATTCTTCTGTTGAAATTAATAACTGTTCCAAACAAACTTTGTGCACTTCATTTTAGGCAAAAAACACTTATCAAATGCATTTATAAATTATAATCAATGTTTAATACACATAATTTTAACACTCACAAACATGAAACAAATTTAAAACATATTATAAAAGATACAATTACAACGCCTCATAAATGTGTATTACAACAGTCGCCACCACAAATGATGAACTTTTCAATGTAACAGTCTTGTTTCACGTCAAAAGTCAAACATGAAATAAACCTAAATTTTAAAAAATTTTAGCAAATATTAAAACATTTTTTTTTTATATTTGACTATAAATATATATCCGTGCCTTCTTTGATGCAATCATCAAACACTTGAACATATTGTTAACATCTCTGGCGACAGTGAAGTCTCTTCCATTAATCACGAAGTTGTTTTAGTTCTTCAATTAAACTGTTAATATTTGCCACTTCTGTGTCAAGAGCTGAATCTCGAGCTTGTAGAACTTTGTTTCTGAAGATAATTGCCAAGACAATTTGTAACCATACTGTATCCATCAAGCAACAGTTAACAGATTTGATGTACTGAACGATTCCCATCAGTTAAAATCTTTACCTTTATTTAGTGCCCGCTTGATGAGGGGCAAGTGTGTGACAAATGGTTTGACACTATCGACTCGAGCAGACCATCTTGTAAAGGCAATGCAAAGAAGAGCCAATTTCTTTCTCTAATATCTCCCACCGCTGCGGACTACGAGAAAAGAAATTATACACTTTTTGTACTACAACAAACAAAAATGTAACATCATCTTCACAGCACTCGGCAGCATTCAGACCACACAGGTGAAGACTATGTGCACTACAGTTTAAAAATATAGCAAACTGATTCAGTTCACAGACTATAGCTTGTGCGTTTTTGTATAAGCCTGCCTTGTTTGCTTCATTGTCATATTCCTGTCGCCTGCAATCAGCCAAAGAAATCGTATGTTTTTCCAACTCTAAAATTATTAGATTTGCAGTGTCTCGTCCAGTTTTCTTATTGCAGGTGACAAAGCTCAGAAATCTCTACACCATCTTAAATGATGACTCACAATCTAACACATACCTAAAACCAATATGGTTTGCTCAGTATGTGCTGTATCTGGCGCAGCACCGGCCAGAAAACGCAAAATATTTCGAATTCTCCGTTCCCGCAAGTATTGCTTGAAGAACCCTAGCATTACTAGCTTCGATGAAGTCGTTTCGAGAATCAGGTGAAAGATAGTCAGCTCGCAGTCTTTTTCCTTCTTGTTGAGATTTCTGTATTTTTGTTACTTGTTCTCTTATTAGTGGATCACATTGAGCTAACAATTCAATAACATCTATAAAGTTGTCATTATTGGCACCTCTTAATTTTGCCTCTAAATGCAAGACCTCTCTCGCCAAGAAACAGAACGACAGACAATATGCTGTGCGACAGATCCCTCCAATATTTTACTTTCAAAGCAATGTCACTAAAAAACTGAGAATGAGTGTCATTTCTTCGATTAAGGCAACTTTCTAGCTCTCTACATTTAATATAGCATTGCTTGTGATAAGTACTCATTTCATGAGACAGCAATTTTTCATACAGTTTACACCATGAATATTGTTGCTTCCACCCTTCATCACTACATAAAACAGATTTCCGAGACTGAGAGATAGCGCTGTCAGAACTGCAACTAAATAATCCACAAGGAAAACAAAACAGTGACTTATTTGTTTCACTCCACACTAGCCAATCTCGTACAACTTTTCCCCGTCCTTATGTATAAAAAACCAAACTTTTCTGGGAAAAATTCTTTTCCCGTCTCTTGACAGATCGTCTGGCATTTTAGGGGGACCATTGCGCACAATGCTTTCAGCAATATTTGCGTTTAAATAGCCATTCTTTAATTTTCCAAGGTCGGAAGACGCTAGAAAATATTACTTTGTTGAAAATGGTTGATATTAAAAAATTGTATTTTCGTTTTCTGGAAAAGGGAAATCAACAGCACTGCCTGTATTTTCCGAAACAATTGTATCGGAAACAACTAATTATCCTTTGCACTGTGACTGCGAAATATTTTCCGTTTCATGCGATGAGCTGTACGAATCGCAGCTCGAACCAGGCTTATTTGTACCACAATCATTTCCAACCTTCCATTTTATACCGACACCGAACAATGTTCTACTACCTCTTTTACTGACCTCTATTTTTTTCTCGTTCCTTGCGTTTCTGAGCCCCCTATTTCTGCTTGCAATGTTCCATTATTCAGCAACACTCATCGCAGACACTCATAAACTCAGTTTACTGTTTACACAATAATATTTTAACACTGTAATTGTACGAGTCATTTTGAAACCATCAAGGAAACTATCACGCAAATCTTTCGTACACAAGGCAAGGCAAGCGCGAAGCAGCTGTGTGAGCAAGTATAATCGTAGCTGGCGCCGAGCGAGGGGCGTACAAACAGAGAGAAACCTATTTTGCTATTGTTCAGCGTTCTTGCTGTTCAACAAGCATTTTGGTGAGAAATAAACATAACATTTGTTATGCTAGCAACAGGCAGGTACTGTAGATACACAGGAAATAACGAAATGTGAAATAGGACGAGATTTACTATTAGCAGGAAAATTGTTTTTCCTAGCAAATTTTCGATAATTTTCTCTATTTTCTCAGTTCCTGGCCAGGACTTTCACGCTATCAGGCCCCTAAGCATTTGCTCCTTTTGCCTCCCCCCTCTCAGCAGCCATGGCCCTTACTATATTAAAAATAAATTAAGTTGGAATGGTAACCTAAATTGAACATGGCATTTTTTACGGCATTATTTTCATCAAATTTATTCAGTATAAAACAAGGAATTTAATTGGTTGTTTTTTTAGGCCAAGTGCATTTCAAGCACTCTAATAACTATTTCGAAATGCGTTATTGGCACACACCGACTTACTGTTTGCAAGTCCTAGTTACGTCTTCTGAACAGTACACATGTAGTACGGAGACTCTTAAACTCTTTTTGTCTGCCACTGATACGAATCTATTTATTTGCAGAGTCATTCATAAATACGACGCTTTGCGGGTTTCGTAAAACTTAACAAAGTAAACATCGAAACGTAAATAAATTGCGGCGCTTCGTGACGGTTCACGCCATACACGTGCCAATAACATTACATTTTGCGCAAGGAAAAAAAACTAACAAGGAACCCCTGCAAACAAATTTACTTAATGAAATCAAATATAACAATAATTGACTATCGATAAAATATTCCTAAAACACAAACAAGGTACTCGTATAAACAGGACGAAAGACATCACGTGCACAATGGCGTTCAACGAGCTGGAAACGTTTCAATGATCGGAAGTGACATCATGATCCGTCATAATTGCTAAACGTGTTTTAATTTCAATTCACTAAAGGCCAAAACATTGTACATTAATTTAAAATCACACTTTAAAACCGCAAATATGTATAATTGAAGTTTTGAATTACAACTTTTAGTTCTGAGTATTATTTTCATACACAGTCATCATCAGTACCGCCAACATAACGACAGACATCCCGCAACAACTCGTCAGTTGAATGCAATATTTCGCAGACGAGAGCGTTTACTGTTTATGTACTGCGTAGGTTGTTCGCACTGTCTGCCAAAATTGGTGTACATATATGAAATGCAGTATACCTACTCTCCACAGGTTACGGGAAGTGGCGTGAAGAGGGGTAGGAGTTGACGGGGTGAAAGAACTGCAACAAAGGCGACAAGAACAGGAAGCGGAAGAAGAAAAAGTGAGTTCCGCCACTCCACGAGTGCGAAGCTCTATTGCCGAGTTGAACCCAACAATGGGAGTTCGAACGGAGTCCACGAGTGACATTATTGATCTGTTCGAAAATTCACTGACCTGTGTGCTATACTTCTCAGTTATTTGTATATCCAAGCAAATCTTAACTACCGATTGGCTGCTTGCTGCCGCAAAGGAAGTCTATCATTGGATTTCGTGTTCGGGGTTTTAAGCCAGTTTCCTCTTTTTTTCTTACGACTCGTCCTTCTTTATTGTTCAGTTTGAGTCAGATCTCCCCCTATTGCATGGCTTGCAGAAGAGCGCTTTTGCACTGGCATGCGAATTTTTGTTATTAACTCATTGTCACTGTCTGTATGTGTCGTTCATGTAAATAAATGCATTATAAATTCAATTCAATTCTTTCATTCTATCATTAGATATCCAACTTACCATAGGTTTATATTTGGCTCACTTATTCCAAGGCGTGTTGAATTAAGAGTGCTCCAAAATCGTAAATATTACACACGCACGAGCGAATGTATGTATATATATATATATATATATATATATATATATATATATGACACACACACACACACACTTCATGAGAGTACACAAATTTTATGTTAACAATATTTCAGCAGTTCTGGTAAAAAATTAAAAACTCTTAATTTGTTCAAAGTTACTTTTATTAAGGATTTTCTAATACGAAAAATCACCCGAGTTAAAACTTTCGCCCTTTTTATTTTTGAGTTAATAATACAACGCAAGTATTTAACACAGTTAAGAGTATTCAAGTATCCTGCTTCTGGTTAAATTAACGTTTTATTTATATGTTAACTATAAATAATAATATTTATTTCGTAATCAATATGAACAGAAACGGTGACAGAAGTGCTGTATTGGCAACGGCAAATAATACATATTTTACATGTAAAATATTAATAAACCGAGTTTCGGTACGCTATACAAGGAGCAACGTTTGTTATTGAGGTATTTTCATTTTCTAGTGGCACTGATGGAAACATTGTTACAACGGTGGAGAATACGATGCACAGGCTCTAGTTTTCTCACTGTTTTTTACCGGTACGAAGAAAAATAATATTTATTTTATGTCTAGTAGAAGGATGCATAGTTTGTGCCTTAAAGTAGAACTTCAGAACTTAAAAAAAGAAAAAAAGTGAACATAACAGAATGGATTACAGTAAAATATTTAAGTTTCTGAAACAGTATTTATATATCTGCATACGGTTTCAAATCTTTAAGTCAATGGCAGTGGTTATTACTATACGTACAGAATGGCTACGAAGAAAAATCTACATCCTGTTTGGGTAACGGCATACCAACTTGCGTTCTAATTTAAGTTTAATTTATGTGCATCTGTTACGTTGGTGTCATATGATATTTGCTTTCAGTTTCCGTCGAAAGTCTGTATCATAAAATTCGTCAATTTCGTTTTCTCTATCCATTTTCTCGGTTCTCATCACAGTTTGTAACTTGCGCCGCAGAAAAGAGGAGTATGCAAAAGCGAAATGCCAACGCTTTTGCATTAATTTTAACATTCTCGGTCGCCGATTGGCTCCGTATCTCTGTTGAACGGGTGTTTAATACGGTTTATTATCGGCTCTTCTTTCACCTGGCAGGCTGATCTCCGAGCTCTGAATGGTGGATAATCGTACACGATGTTGCCATGATACAGTCAATTTTATATCCCCGTCCCTCATAGCTCTTAGGCCCTCAGTCACTTAAAAGTATTTTTACCAATCATTATTATCTTTAATAGGTACACAAATTTTACATTATTATCATTTTCTAAAGACATTGTTTTACATTTACCACTACCGAAGTATAAAAATAAATTACAATATTATTAAAATCCATACAACGCAGAAACTCAGTGGGACGTTCAAAAGAAGCCTGCAGAGATTCCAGTATTTGGATAATGTTGAAAATTATTTTTTTCGTAATATCTTAATAATACACAATGAAATCAATAAGTTATAAAATTAATATGTTTGTTTCAACGGTAAGTCTTATGGAGACTATCGTCAGACATCTCCTCCCCTTGCCCCCACAAGTTCTACAATTGCAGCAAAACCATATTGCAACAGAATAACAAAACTACAGAAACTAAAAAGCCATATGTGTAGCGAACTCTAGAGACGTCACAAAAAGTACGGTGTGTCGTTCGCCAATCACGCATGCAGACTTAGGGCCTTTCCACACGATCAAACTTCACTTCAAATTTTCTTCATATTTATTGAATTCAATTCCCTGAATGCTGTGTGTTGTCACTCAGGCGTCATAATTGGGGCCATTTTGTCTTTCAAGCCATTGAATTTCTCAAATTCCTTCATGGGTTTTCGTCTAGAACATGTTCTATATTTTCTTAAATCCAATTATTCAACTAGCACTCCGATTTATTAAAACAGTAAAAATTTAAAATGTAGTGCCTTAATGCATTTATTTATGCGCATTTTGGCTACTAAAATATATGCATATTTGTTTCATGCAAAGTAAAAAGAAGAAAATAAATATTTTGATTTTAACAAATTTTTGGTTCGTTGTGTATGTTTTGCAGAGGTTTGAAAAAAAAAAGAGTTATTAAATTTAATTGTAGATACCACTACGCCATTTCCGCTGATAAAGACTGTTCGCGGTAAACTGAGCACTTTTGAAAGCCCTGATCAAGACTACTTGTATGCACATTGTGTATTCTTCCACAGTATGTGAAAACAACATTGTCATGGGCCTGGTCACTTTATTCATGCGCCGGCCAAGAAAAACTTGAAACTATTGGAAAAGCAAATGTTTTATAAATGCTAATTCTCCTATGTATATAAATTAAAAAGACATAAAACCAAATAAATAATTTCAGTGTTCATGAATGTTTACCTAACATTATCGATTCAACATTAAATAATGGAACTAACTTTCCTTCCGCCGTGACTAACCTAACTGGGCGCACTCCAGTCAGTGTCCCTATTAAAATATATGCAAACAGGGGCTGTGACATTTTTCAAAGGTTCACTTCAAAAGTGCTTACTTTATCGTGAACAGCCTATACGTCCACCTGTTGTGTAGCCTGCGAGTGAGTCTGTCGGCGACGGCGTTCGTAGTTAATAATGCGCGGCGTGTAAGATTCGCTTCTTCGTACGTAGCTATGCTTTGCCTGACCAGTCCGTCTTTAGGCGGGCCCTTGACGGAAATAGCCGCGATTTCCAGTGGTTTCAAGCCTCTCTTGCAAATTTTAGACAGATATACGTCGTTGAGTAACTTATTGTCCGCCAAAGTGCTGGCATTAAGTTTTCCTCTCAAACAATTTTGTCTATATTTAATCTCATATTATGTATCAAAACTGTCACTTTCCCGACGTTTTATATCTCATTGATAGGGGAAGCTTAATTTTCGCGAATAGATTGCTGATCACCTTAGATGTCAATATATTACGCACACGTCTGCAGTTTTCCGTTTATTAATGGCTGCGTGTCATAGTAAGAAGAAATTATGGTAGTTGAATGGCCCGGACACGATACGGCTACTGCGGTAATGGACGTCTTTGATTTGCGAACTGGTATAGGCTGTTCACGGTAAAATGAGCACCTTTGAAAGTCCTGCTTAAAATATATCTACCTGTAAGCACACGTTGTATTCTTCCGCAGTACCTATGCAAAATTAACATTGTCATTGGCCTGAGCACTTTATTCGTGCTCCGGTCAAGTGAAAGTGTAAAATTACAAGAAAAGTAAATATTTTACAAATTTGCTTATTCTTACTCTTTGCGCAGTAAAAAAACAGCTAGCAAAAAAAATTTAGTTTTCACATATATTTACCTAATATTTTTAACTCAACCTTAAGGCGTATAACTTCTTTAACTCGGTCGTTACCAACTTGACTGGACGCAGGCCAGTCATCGTGCCGTTAAAATGAGCGCAGGTATGAGCAGTGGCATTTTTCTGAGGTTGATTTCAAAAGTTCTCAATTAACCGTGAACAGTTTATACCTTAAGCGCTTAGCAACTAAAACCATATGAGCTAACGTACTTTGAAAATCAGGTGTTCCTATTCGTTGACCTAGCGTAATTTTTTATTTTAACTTAATGTTCAGAATTGTACAATACAGTTGTGTTAACATGTAACCCACCTCACGAACGGACGTCAAGAGTGTTGTGATTTATTTTATATTCTGAAGATGAATTTTACTTTGTTTGACAATTATATTTGCTGCACAGAAAATTTTTGTGTCTCTAGCTTTCTTTTTTAATATCATTTTTTAATTTGGCCTATAAACAGCCTTCATGTCCGTACATCTTTAAATTCATGAATTACCTCCATACTCATATTTCTCTTTCAAGTTAAGTTCAACAGCTTAAAATTTTGAAGGACGCAGAATTAAGTTTTGTTGTGCCCGTTTCTAACTGACTGAACCCGTTTAACATAAAAGGTCTTGTATGCAAAATATTTGATGGAGTCTGACGCCATCAAACACATTCACAGAAAACTGTCTGCGATAGTGGCGTTTTGGAAGAACCTTCCAACTACGTTTGGAGCTGCTTTGACGGGTAACTTTGACATTGTGACGGGAGGGCTTTCCGGCGGACCAACAAAGGGACCTGCTTGTCGAACCGCTCTGAATAATTCTGCAACTGGAGGACCACTCAGAGCATGCGCTATGACCCCTGGCTGACCCTTCCTATCTGCCACCCCCGCCCCCCTTCACCAATCCAGCACTGGTCAATTCCAGCGGTCACTGTGTCGCGCCGTGCTTGTCACATGCGATCTAATCTCAAGAATTTCATACTATGTACAAACACATTGCAATCTCTAGACTTCTAATCTTTGTTTTTCGAACTGATTTTGGGGCCACGGTGGTGCAATGGTCAGACTACTCGCCACCCACCTAGGCTAACCGGGTTCGATTTCCGGCGGGGTCGCCCCTCCCCCACCCTGATTTTCACATGTGTGAATCGTGCAAGACGACGCCGTTGGTCGGCGGGTTTTCTCGGGGATCTCCCGTTTTCCCTGGCCTTACATTCCGGCGCTGCTCCACATTCACCTCGGTTCCCAAATCTCTCCACTCCACTCCAGCTGATTTTGTGCTCATCGATGAATCAGACTTGTAGGAATACTTTTTTTTTAGAACACTATGTTTGAATGTAACTCGGGCCACATTGCAAAACAATATTTCTCTGCCACTGAAAACAAAACTCACATGAACTTTCTTTGTTTCGTTGCCATTTGTCAAGAGCTTAGAAGGGACTTTATTGCACATCAACAGTAATTATACAGAATAAAAATAAAAATATTTGTTCAAAAACAGTAATTAACACTATAGACTGTATTGGTAGTTACAAATGAAGGGATATTTGATTGGGAGACTACCAACTGTACACACTCCATTGGCTAACAGCCAGTCATTTGTTGTTCATTGCTTCCGAGATCTAAGTGAGCAAAACATCGGTGCCAATACAGTTCAGAAATAAAATATATTCATTGCCACAATGGAAATAATTAATTTCCTTCTTGTGATTGAGAAGGTAAAAAGGGCTCATCTTAGATGCAGATATTGAGCACTATATAACCTCGCCTCTTGCGTAATGGCGTCTGTAAAATTTCGTATGTGCCACTTAATTGGACATATTTTAGTTTACAACCCTAGAGATAAAATTATTTTCGTGTGTGTGTATTCTTTATATTTATTTTAAAGCAATTTAAAGTGTCTTGGGCGTGTTCGACAATATTTTTACATGTTACGACTCAATATTTCATGATATTGTTTGTCTAGAAGCGTTCTTGTAGGAAGTCAAAATAAAACCATAATATTTTGTTACCCAATGTCGAACTGAAAGTTGTGTAAAGAGTTTATTATTACGAAGGCGCTGGACACGATACTGATTGTCCCAATTTTTCCATGTAATACATGACAAAAAAAAAGGTAGGAAGTTCAGTTGAAGCAGTATAGTAAGGGTCACTTGATTTACGCGAAAATATTTCAGAACTGCTTTTACTCCACAACACTAGGTCTCAGTTCCACTTACGTGATTGGATGATTTTAACAGTCGCGCACGGCAGGTGTCTGCCCGCGAATCGCAGACACTCAGAGTAGGAGTTACCTAATTGTGATAGAACCAATCAAGTAAGGAACTGTGTCGCGACAAAAAACACGTGGACAATAACCAAAATAACCAAAGGAAAATTGGACGTATGCCACAGGACATTCGCGTAAATCTTTTTGCAAAAACTGGTGGTCGTAGGTATAGTTGATCGTAGTTATACATATATGTAGGTCCAGCTGAAGAAGTTGAGTTGTAGCTGTATTTCATAACTTAGTCTAATTCTCTTACGAAGTCAAAGTACTATAACAAGATACATACTGCCATTATGTGTTGTAATTACTGTAAATTCCTGCATATTTCGCGGATTCATCTAGCGGTTGGAAAAAATTCCACTGTATTCTATACACTAGAGAGACCTACGTTTGTTCATTGTCTGCTGGCTTTTGTTGCTTTTGGACTTGTTTGTACATGACTCAGTATATATATTACTCGTTCGAAGTCTTTCAGGCCGTGTAGAATTAACAGCGGGTCACTGGCAAAACTAACACAAATTTGCAAGTGTTTGAAGTCTAGTCTGGGACAAAGGGAATTTGGCGAAACTAACGTGTGTCTGGCCACAGAGTAAATATTACAGAGGTGAGAAAACCAGATTTTCTGCGGACGTCAACAAACTGGCGTGGCCATCCAGCAACATGTTGCAACGCCGTTCGCCAATCAGAGCCTGATAATCTACGTGCTAGCAAGCAATCTAGCCAATAGGAACTCTCTTTCGCAGCATGCAGTGTAGTAGATCATGCACAAAGCCTGTAGTTCCAAAGCCTCTCACAGCCAATCACATGAGTATGTCTGTACGTCCATATGAAAGAAACTGACACGTAATTTCGCGTATGCGTATTTACATACATGTACTCTATGGTATTGGTGTTATGGTCTGACAAACATTGCAGACTTGGAAACCCAGAGAACTCTTCTTACCTTGGGAGCAGCGGCGGTAAAGTGGTTAGACTATTCGCTGGTCGATGGGTTTTCTCGGGATCCCTCGTTTCCCCCGCCCCCGCATTCCGGCGCTGCTCCATAACCACCTCGCTTCACCTTCATCGGCTCTCAAGACCTCGATAAGAGCCGCTTTAAATCTCTTCACTCACCCGTCTGACCATCTACCGTAACCCATTTCGGGAGCTTGCCGAATGCTTCGCTTTCGCCCGGAGGGTGCCATTGTCTGCCTGCCCAGGCTGTACCTCCATGTTTGTCATCCACTATTCATAACGCGAGTAAGACTGGCCGGCGCCTCCTTGTTCCGGGATTCCCCAGCGCTGCGTCAAAAGGCGCGCTGTGTCCAGATTTGCCAACCGCCTCCCAGTGTAACTTTCCTTCGTCGTTTCCTTCGCAAGGCTAGTCTAGGTAAAGTGAGCACTGTTGAAAGCCTTCTCATTTGGAATAATAGTAATTAAATGTACTTTTTTAGCCTCAGACGTTATCTTCCGAGTAGGTGAGTAAAGATATTTGCTGCGAACAATATATTATTTTTTAAATAGCTTTACTAAAGTCGACCGATCATTTCTTACGTTGTCACAATCAATGAGCTTCGTGTTCGGCAATACTCTATATTCTCTTCACGGTAAACTGGGTGAGCGAGTGAGTGAAGAGATTTAGGTGGCTCGTAATATCGAGGTCTTGAGAGCCGATGAGGGTGAAGCGAGGTTAGTATGGAGCAGCGCCGGAATGCAAGGGCGGGGGAAACGGGAGATCCCAGAGAAATCCCGCCGACCAGCGGCATCTTCTGGCACCATTCCCACATGCGACGATCCGGGAGCGACCCCACCGGGAATTTAACACATTTCGCGTAAGTGGGAGGCGAGTAGTCTAACCACTACACCACCACGGCCCCCGTTAACTTCCAAGTGTGGTGGAATATGCACACTGTGCTTGTTACTTCCATGGCAATATTTATTTTAAAAAGTGGTTAAAGCATAAAAAATTACTGAAAGGGCTTCGAAAATGCTCACTTTACCGGGAACAGCATGTACATTGTAATGGCGAGAACGTTGTAGAATGTAACCAAATATAGATGCCTTTGAAAGAATTTTAAGGCCCTGCCACACAATCTAAGTTCAAATCAAATTATTCANTGTAGAATGTAACCAAATATAGATGCCTTTGAAAGAATTTTAAGGCCCTGCCACACAATCTAAGTTCAAATCAAATGATTCAAAATTCATTGAGTTTAACTCATAGAATCTTGTGCGACATCAATCAGACGTCATATTCGCTGCCCTTTTATCTTTCAAAGAATTGAGTGACTCAAATTTCTTCAAATATTTGTATTTATAACATGCTCTACATTTTCTTGAATCCTTTTTTTCAAATAGCATTCCGAATTATTAAAACAGAGTAAATATAAAGTTTAGTGTCTTAATAGTTTATTTTATGCGTATTTAAACTACAAAAATCATTGTATATATTTATTTCATGCAAAGTAAAAAAAATATGTTGGAAAAAGAATGTTTGTTGGGTTTTTGACAAGTTATTTTCCTGTAGTGTATGATTTGCATAGGTGTAGAAAAAAGTTACTGAACTTAATTATGAATTTTTAACTAAGCTATTCATGAAAAAAAACTTGATACTTTGACATTTATTGAACACAGCTGAATGTGTGAGAAGNAATTTTTAACTAAGCTATTCATGAAAAAAAACTTGATACTTTGACATTTATTGAACACAGCTGAATGTGTGAGAATATTTTCAGAACTTTGAAGTAGAGACTCAAAAATTTCTATTGACTTACATCTATTGAGGTGATGTGAACACTTTCTGTATTCAATAAGTTCAATTCAATTGGTTGAATTGTAANTATTGACTTACATCTATTGAGGTGATGTGAACACTTTCTGTATTCAATAAGTTCAATTCAATTGGTTGAATTGTAAACTTCTAAATAGATTACTTGATTGATTATATTCAAACAAGTAACGTTAATTATACTCAAGTTATGAACAAAGCGAGTTTTCTAATGGGAGAGTTTGGCATAGGGAAAAATTCCGCCGCTGTGTGCACAGTGTTCCAAAGTGGTCACTTTCAAATAAAATTCTAATCTACGTGAATGATAAGAGAGAATAATTTTATCTAGTAACGAATTTTTTTTACATTTTATTTAGGTTTATTGCAATTATCATGCTTTTTAACGTAGGAAATATAGAAAAATCTGGTGCACATGCGACACTAGTGCTCACCTATTGGCAAAAATTTTTGGTTGCCAAACTTTTAACATTTATCTTCCCAGCAAGTTGGTTTGCGCTTACGTAAAGCGTTTGGGTCAAAACTTTTTATCCAGACCCAGTGTAGAAAATTGTTTACACAAAAAAAAAAAAAAAGGAATTTTATATTATGTCTTTACTGTTCACTGCTAGGCTCTATACCTCATGACCTTCTCTGTGGGTAACTTATTAATTAACCATGCTTCTCTACCAGGTTATTAATGGTTCATAACACTAAAGACTGTTTACGAAAGAGTGATCATTATTAAAATAAACCTTTGGAAAATATCACGGTACCTACCTTCATATATTTGAACGAATACACTGACTGCCATGCACTCAGTAAAGTTCGTAACATCCAAGATAAAGTAGTTTAATTTCTTAAAGTCGAATTTAAAGTGTCGAGGTAAACATTTGTGAATACTGAAATTATTTATTTTGCTTGCTGTCTTTTCTTAATGCGCGTAAATATAACAATAAATAGATTTTTTTTAATATTTTCTTTCCTAATAATTTTGCAGTTTCACTTGACCGACGCACGAATAACGTGACCAGGTCCATGGCAAAGTTAACCATACATATGGCGGAAGGATACTCAGTTTGCATGCAAGTACATCTTAAGCAGGGCTTTTAAAAGGGCTCAGTTTACCGTGGGAGCCGCGGTGTTGTGGTTAGACCACTCGACCTCCGCCTAGGGTAACCCGGTTCGGTTCCCGGCGTGGTCGCTCTCGGATTTTCTCGTGTGGGAATCGTGCCGGACGACTCCGCTGGTCGGCGAGTTTCCTCGGGGATCTCCCGTTTCCCAGCCCCTTCATTCCGGCGCTGCTCCATACTCACCTCACTTCACCTTCATCGGTTCTCAAGACCTCGATATTACGAGCCACCCAGATCTCTTCACTCACTCGCTCACCCAGTTTACCGCGAAGAGAATATAGAATATAGCAGAACATGAAGCTCATTGATTGTCATAACGTAAGAAATTATGGGTCGACTTTAGTAAAGCACTTATTTAAAAAATAATATATTGTTCGCAGCACGTGACGCCGTAAATTAAAGTTTAAAGATAGTCTCAGATGGTTTTTAAAAATTCCGTTATTGTTCCTGCGTACGATTTGCCTCATTCAGAGCCAGTGTAGACAATTGTGTACATAACAAACATGAAAATTATTTTTGGCTTGTACTTTACACTGTAGGAATCAGCACCCAATGATTTTCCTTTCCCTTGTAGTGTTAAGTAAAATCGATGTAAATATTTTAAAGGTATTTTTAGTTTAGAAAATTAGAAAGCTCAACTTGTAAAAAAAAAAAAAATGTGATTGATCTTTTGTATCCCGTATAGACTTATCCTAACATGAACTCCCGTTCGCCACGTTCAAAATTGTTGTGTGCTTTGATTGATTCATTCCCTCAATAGTTGTTCACGGTTTCATCCTACTCTATGATTAGAAAAATATATGAAATACCACAAATGAAAAATTACAACCACTATAATCTGTTGGTGTCGGTTCTTTGACGAGATATTCTCACCATAGAACAAAACACGCTCTGAATCAAAATAGCAATTTTTTTTCCTTAAGATTCGCTTACGCCAACTCGGAGTATAAGAAAACAAAGATTGCAACAGTGTACATCAATATGTGTCCTAGTAATTAGCCCTTTTAACCTGCATGAATTATCTGTCGTATCTGTTGCCAAAAACGGCGATTTTCCTCGGAAGTGTACTCATAAGTAGTTTACATTAAGATAAGTCGTGTAGCAAGTTAGAAGTGTTTTCGGTGGTCCATTTTACAGGCAATCTGTCAGTTGTATATGACTTTCTTGATTCAGATTTCTAATTGGGAATAGCGAGCTCCATAATTATTTTACTTATTGTTTTCAACTATATGATCGCTGAATAAAAAAATACACGAACACCTCTACACAAGTTTTAAAAAAAAGCACGGGTGCGTGTACTTATGTACGCGCGTTAGAAGTAATACTTCTTTGGCGTGACTAAAATAAAATTTTATTACGTATGCAAATAATTTATGTAAGTAGGAAAACAATAAAATAACCGAATGAAGACCTTAAATAAAATTAATAAAGGTTTTATTAAAGAACATAACTAAATACTTACAAAAATTAACCTCAAATACTTAAAAACACTTTCAAAATTTTACTATACAATATTTGTCACAAACAAATGTTTCACGGCACAATGTAAGTAAAATTATTTAATAAGATATATATATATATATATACAAGGAACTACTAATATAAATGAAATGTTCTTCAATTGGCTTATTACATGAACTGATTTTCTGTCGGTTTTAATATAACCACGTGCTATGTTGTGTACCTTGCGTTTGTATATAGCTAGACGATACGCGCATGCGCGTTGGGTCATACCCCTACCACGTTCACTGTCGTGCACGCACAACTATACGCGCATGCGCGTTGGGTCATACCCCTATCACGTTCACTGTCGAATTTCGTTACACTGTGCGCGCGTAACTTCCGTTGCACACTAAACTTTTTACCCTCAACGCGCTAAAAGAAGTATAGCTTCAAAAATCTAATCTAGTGTTTTCTTGTAATATGTCTATTATCAGTTCGGCATGAAACAGCATACGATCTGTGTAACAAGAACAGACTGATGCTTCACGTGCGTATACATCGGTTACGGGAACGGATCGTGCGGCTTTTATCTTTGTTTCTTAGTAGTTTCCGTTCTTTCCAGCTGTTTTTTTTTATCTCCTTTCAGTAAGTGATGTTTTATGTAAGACCGGGCAAGTGTATTGATCGACTGAAACACGTCACGAGGACGTATTGCCTTGCCCACTACGCAGTGGAGCACAGCCGTGAGTCAACATAAACACTTCTTTACTACGCTTGTTATGTGCAATTAACTGTTTTTAATTCTGTGTGCTGAATTTTACATTCGTTAGAGCGATCTATAATATAAATTGGCAAACTTATGTTAAACTAGCTTCGTTGCTCCTCTTGACGAAGCTATGAAAAGCGGGAAGATACAGAGAACAAATATGTGATTATGATTTTTTGTATATGTGTAATAAATTCTTTTTTAAATAAACCGAATGTTACAAATTTTTACCATTGCATGTTTTGAGTAGTAATCGGGCCTTGTGGAGAACGGTGAGAAAAGTTAATCTTAATTGTATTTAGTTCTCATTTTATATGTAAGATCATGAACTCATTTTCATAGAACAATCCATCCACCCTAATTTAATTATATTAACTGTAAAATGTGATGCTTTGAGTTGTAAATCGGTCAAAAGCTGAACCTTGTTGTGTATAAACAAATAAATACTTAATGGCTGGTGGTATTTTATATTAATTGTTGTTGAAATGAAGTTAATAGCCTCTAAAATTGATGAAACAATCAGTCAATATACTGTCAAATTGACAATAACCCAAGCTAATGTTATTTCCTACGTAACATAATATATACTTCATAATTCTGATTTCAGTACCTTACACTTAGAATGCTGCCGATGTAATATTAAGGTGCAGTGAACTCTATGAACACTTCTGACGACGTCAGAGACTTTAAAAAGTGTGGACGTCATAATAGCGCACCAAAAGCCATATAAATCTGCTGATTTCAGTTGAAGTCGTGTGACGTCAGAAGCACAACCCGTGTTTAAAATGTTGCTGTGAAATTAGTAAATTGGCAGTCACGCAAAGGAAGTTATTGTAACTGTATAGAAACGAAATAAGAACATTGATATTTGAAGAAATCTTAAGTGGATCAAGCGTTGCACCAATTATTTCAGTCTAACGTTACGGTATCTTTGGTGGAGGATTATATGAAGGGACGCCTGATTTCCGCGAAAATATATCTGCGCATTCTATATTTCAATATCCAACAAGCTCTTCTGCGGCGTTTCTTTGTTTATTGGTTGCGCGTCTCTGTCAGAAGAAATTCTGGCCAATCAGAATAAAGCTAGTCCAATACTGCACGTACGTGATCAGCGGACATATACGTAAGAGAAGGAACAATTAAACAATCCAATTACGGAAGTAGAGCTGTTCTAAATTGTTTTGAAATACAGCTAGTTAATGAAAACTTTTCGCGAAATTCGGGTGTCCCTATTTATACTACACTGAAGAGCCAAAAAAACTGGCACGCCTGCCTAATCATAACAAGGGGCTCTTCTTGCAACCAGTGGAAAGTTGCTTGTTATGACCACAAAAATTTCATAAGCCAGACGTGTAGCAACTTTCCATAAATGAGATTACCCACAGTGAACGAGTTGAGTTGACAGATTTGGGCGGCTATTAACAACAATCTTTTGAGAGCCGATTACTCACGGAGAAGACAATGACTATATTAGACACTGATTCTCGCTATGCACAGTATAGGTCATAAGAATCCTTAAGATGACCGCCTGCCTGGTGATTGACTTGCTTTTCAGAGTGTTTACAATACACGTTTTCCCGCGAAACTGTTGAACGAGAGTCCAATGTGATGATCTTAGAAATGACACACACACTTCAGACAGGGGCTGTCGAGTACTTTCAAAACGTAAAGCATATCAGAAACACTACTTCATAACAATCCAATTAGAATAAATGGCTTATTCAAAGCACTGTATCTCAAAATATAAGCATCAGATACATATCAAACTACCCAAGGGCCTTGCATTAAACCTTCATACAGTATTTCTACCAATAAAATATTAGGGCTGCCGCTGAAAGTACCTTATAGTGCGACTGGTTATACTACTCGCTTCCCACCAAGGCGAACCGGGTTCGATCCCGGGTGGGATCACTGTCGAAGTTTTGCATGACGTGCTGGACGATGCCGATGCCGGCGGGTTTCCTCCGGGATCTCCCGTTCCCACCGCCCTTTCATTCCGGTGCTGCACCACACTCACCTCGCTTCATCCTCATCGGAAATCAAGACCTCGTTGTTACAGAGCCGCCCAAATCTCTACTTCGAGTTGGCGCCAAGCTAGACTGCGCAGTGTTCCACGCACTCGATCAGAGGTCACTTGTTTGTTTGCTACCGCCACAGGCAGAATTCATTCTCCTGTTCCACCCAGTCAAGGAATGAAGCTACCAGAATGCTGAATGTTTACTGTTGATTGTGAGTTATGCGTGTGAAGATGTACGACACTCGTATTACTAACATCTTCCTGTATTCCGTCTACCTTGGTGCCGAATTGTAACGCGAAATGATAGGATACATACTTATCGTAAATTTATTTAATATTAAATCGATATTGTTTGACATCACTTTGTGAAATTGCAGATTAAATGGTTTCTGATCTAGACAAATTTGGTTAAGATCATTAAAATCTACAGCCACGATTTTCTAACTTTTGCACTGCTACGAGATGCAAAGAGAAAACATGGTGAAAATGGTTAAAATAGTATTGTAAGGGTTTTTGTGTGCAGTGCGTGTGTAATTCCATGCATTGGCCTTACATGTCGTGTAATAATTACAGGTGATGGCTTATCGCGGGAATAGTTGGCTATTTTCTAGGATTCAACGTACTGTACACATGTCCGACAGTTTTCTTATCTTATTGGCTGTCATGCATGTATGATACTACTGCCCCATTTCACTGAGGATTCTGATACTATAAGGCAGAACGTTCGTTATTGATATGCAAACAACTTAGCGGAGTCAAAAACCTTGTCCATCCAATCATAAAAGAATAAACTAGCTATAGTGTTATGAAGGATATGTTGACCCCCAAACATTTTCGCGATTTTCCATTAACTCTAATAATAATACCTACTGTTACAAATCCAATTTGCGAGAAAATCCGGCTTCCCGTAAACACGTATAGCAGTCTTGGTAGGTCTCGTTTCAAAGCTCCCCAATCCCCGGACCACAGAGTACTTAATAACACAGATGCGAAACAGCTGCTTACACACCGCGAAAACCAGCCGCACGCCCCAGCAAAATGGCGTCGCTGGCACAGCGAAAAACTGGAACAACGTTCGCCAATCTGTAGGGCCGCCTGTATTTCGCGAAAATATTTCCGTACATGCTAGACTTCAATACCCTAAGGACATGCCAGCAATATTATTTCGCTTATTGGTGGCGTGTCTTGGCGAGAAGACATGTTCTACCTTTGACTGTCCAATCAGAGTTAGGTAACTCCGATACTGAACGCCTGTGATTCGCGGGTAGACACCTAAAGCGAAATGTTTGCACATTTTTGATTGTATTAAGGAATCGCAGTATCGAGGATCCCATCCCTACTAATAAGATACAGCCATTAAAATGTAATCTTAGCCTAATTGGTTACAAATCTAACTTAAACGAATATATAGTTTTTTTAATATCTGCTCAGCAGCATGCAAGTAGTTTGAAAGACAACGTTGCTTTTTTTTGCATTCGCGAGTTAGAAATCATCCATCCGCGATACTGACGTGTTTCGGAAAACAACTAGTCGTGGAATCTTTTCGCGGAAAACAAGTAGCCCTACCAATCAGCACCTGGTAACCTACTTACCAGCTGGCAGCCCAGCCAATAAGGAACTTGTAGCAGCATGCAGGGCTTATACAGATATAAGACCCGTTCCTAGAGCCTCGCGAAACCACCCAAATAATGGGTACGCCCACGTCAAAGTAACTGCAACGGCATTTCATGTCTGTATACTGTCTATAGAGACCTGCAAAATTCGCGTGATTAATTGGCAGAATGTTACACTCCAGGCACTTGTACATTTGCACTACGTTTGTTTGTGGGCCATATTTTATGTGACGCACTCTGTGTAGCTCTGCGCCGATGAGTAAACACTTCATAATGGCGTGCACGAATCATGTGCAGACCTGTCGGAAGGGGAATATCTTCGCATCTGGGAGGCAGCCAATGAACACACGAAGCGGGCTCCATTGTGTATATAGGACTGTTGAGTGTAGCGTAGAGCCAAATAATAACGCGAATTCTGCACGTCTCTACGAATTATCTACTCTGTGNATAGGACTGTTGAGTGTAGCGTAGAGCCAAATAATAACGCGAATTCTGCACGTCTCTACGAATTATCTACTCTGTACCCAGGCGTGACCTTGAGCCTTTTCAAATTGTTTACTTGTGATTCCCTTTAACACTTTCAATAAGATGCCTGTATACCGTAAGGACAACGATTTATTAAAAATCCCCGGGTTTTTAAAAGTTGTGCACATGCCTCTTNAACGATTTATTAAAAATCCCCGGGTTTTTAAAAGTTGTGCACATGCCTCGTAAATGTAGTTCTTTACATTGGTAAACGAGAAGCGTACAATAAAATATCTGTGCTTGAAAAAGTATATCTTTCAGGCGAATAAAACCGCTCAAGTATAAAATACGTCCCTGTACACGATGAGCTTAACAACACTCGACACCAGTATGACTAGTGCAACATGCGCACGTAAAGCTGGCTACACCTTCCAACACAGCGGACCAATAACAGACATCCGTCGGTGCAGATGGTGAGTTCTGAGTGGGCGAGAAAAAATAGAGACGTGGCGTGAGCAGTGAAGTGGTAATTTTTTCACAGACACCCATATATTCTATTCGCGGTTTCTTCACGCTTTTCGAATCAAACATTTGAAAAATCAACCCACGTGTGAAGTTTTTGGTTGTTTCCTAAATACTGTATATCATGAATATAGTCAGTGACTTTTCGCGTAAAAATCGGAGCACACAGTAAACTTCAATATTATATACACACCTCAGCTGTTGTTATACCTCCATTGGCTGCTGGTGCCGTGTCCGTCTTTGACCAAGCCACTCAGGACTAAGTAACTCCGACACTGAACCTTCGTGATTCGTGCGCAAACGGTTAACAAGTGTCAGAACATTCTTTAGCCAATAAAAGAAGCTAGAAGACCCTACAGTGCTTTAGACTGTATCTTGTCTCGAAATCTTTTCGCGAAAGATCACTGCCCCTAATCATGAACCATGAGCGTTACTTATTCCTGTTAACATAAAACTACCTTATTTTTTGGTTAAGTTTAAATTTTTTTTTTTTATTATATATTAAAGTATTTCATTTATAATGGGTAATGCCTAGTAAGAAATAGTTCTCACGCAAAATATTGTTAAAGTGAGTGCGGACGAATGTGGTGCGTTGCCCCTTTAGTGTTATTTTCCCTATCGGTTAAACTTTGTTTGTATAAGGTGTAGGAATATCCTGGAATTATAACTTTAGCACAGCTTCAGAAAAGTTGGAAGTTACCGTGAATGGACTATAGATGATTCGCACCAAGCCTGTTGGAAATAATAATTTCAGTATATAATTTGGCTCATTGTCGAGGGTGTTAAGTGCCGCGTGTCAGTTTCAACGAGAACGAACGCCGACCTTCCCTGCCACTCTTACCCTCAGACGATTTTTCAGCGCAAGTCCAGCCAAATCGCGCTCCAGCTGCCGTGGAAGCGTTGGACGGTCTGCTTCGTGTTTCGCGGATTCGCAAACATCCCCGCGTCAATCAACGCTCCAGGACGAAGTGACGCGAGGATGGCCGACACGACAAAGCTCTCTCGCCGTCTGTCAGCGAGTCGGATCACGTTGATCCGCGCCAGGGATCCCCCGATCACGAGGAACGCGACTGGCTCTGCCGGCAGTTAATTCCCCGCGCGACCGTTTGTTGCCGCCAGCTGTCCTGCCGCCGCTGCGTTGCCAACCGTGCGGAAATTCATGTACACGTACGGAAATTCCAATGTTTAAAAATGGACGTGCGAAATTTTATGAACATACGGTTTGTACACTAAATGTAATGAAATACTCACATGTGAATGTTTTGTCTGGTTTATTTGTTACCCTAAAATTTACATATTGAAAATATGTGTAATATTTTGAATGATAGTAATAATTTAANAATAATTTTAAAAAATTTAATAAAAAACTTAAAAAATTATGAATGTGGTATACGTATCTAGATATTTTAATTCAGAAATAACGTGAAATTTAAGTTGGATTAGTTAATGTATTTAAAATATTTGTTTTTGCATATAAAACTTAAATTAGGATTACATGTGTGTAATTTTTCTTTATGGCCACAGTGGCTTATTATGTAAATTCTATTACCATAGTTTAATAAATATATGCATACAAGTTTCCAGGCTACAAACACAGGTTAATATATTAATGCTTGTGTGCGTTTTTTTTCTCTGGTACTGTTTTACATATGTACGGAAATTTTGGTGACGGTACGGAAATATTGGTGACGAATCGGAAATATTACAATCTGAATACGGAAATTTTACAACAAACAATTGGTAACCTCCTTTCGGGGCTTCTGTTTCAATCTGCAGTCCGCCACTGTTTGCCCAGGGATGGCAACAGTCGTGTTACATAAGGTGCATGTAATGTGTACTGAGCACATGCAACTTTGCTTCACAAACGCCACACGGTGGAATGATCAGAGAATAAGTGCGAGACCGGGCTCTAGCTAGCAGAGCCGCAAGACCAAGGCGAATTGCGGGGTTGTCGATAAGCAGCGACTGGGTTGTAGACACTCACTGACATACTACACGCTAGTTTAACTAGCCACTTGCCGACAATACCACAACATGTTCTACAGACATCACGAAACTACAACCCGTCAGTCGGGAGACTGGTGGGGTAACTCACTCCCTCGCCGATATACCTACACGTACACTCACTAAGATAGTAACAGTTGCTAACAGCGTGGCGGTGATGGAGGGGGGTTACGAGACTCACCTAATGAGTCGATCTATGGCTCGGAGGGGGGGAGGGGTGTGACGTATGAACCAATGAAAAAATAGTGGTGGGAGTCAGTCTTCTGCTGGTCTTTGTTCCGGGAGTACGTGAGCTCCACCATCTTTGTTTCGAACCCCGAACCTCCTTCTTGTAAATCTTTAAAAAAAATTCAGAAATTAACCGACATTTTCAAAAAATTTCTTATTTTTCTTTGTTTTTAAATTGTTTGCAATTTTTTTGGAAAATGTTTTTAAACATTGTTTGGAGTTTATTTTGGGATATTTTTTTACGATTTTTGGATTTAAGGTCATGGACATGGGGTTAAGCTCACGGGCATGGGACCAAGTTCACATGCATGGGGTCAAGGTAACGGGCGTGAGGTCAAGGTCAATATTGCCTGGTGACGTCACATCATGGCGGCCAGCCGGCAGGCCTGGGTCCCGGGTCCCATTATGCCAGATCTCTCCAAATCATTATAGTGTTGAGGCGGTTCCTTTGATTTGGATTGGCTGAGTGAGGCTTTGGAAGCGGTCTTTCTGTCTGATTGGCTTCCGCCTGCTTCAAAAGCTGGCACGTGCGATAGCAGGTGCTGATTGGCGAACGGGCGTTATGATTTGTTACAGGTTAGTGACGCCATTTTTCTAACGTGTGTGGTTGAAGATCACAGTACAAGCGGTTGTTTCACATCTGTATTCTTAAGTACTCTGTGGCTGAAATATTCATGTTTCATTTACTTAACCTTTCAATCAATTCACTGACTTTACGGGCGGAGCAAATTAACTGTGGTCCAAAGGCTAGAGCAAGATACATGTACATTTGTTTGAAGCCTTGGCCTGGGATCTTAATAATTCGAGAGATTTACGTGCGTCTTAGTTTTTTGGTTGCTGTAACATGACATCTCTCTGAGCATAATGGATGAACACTGGAGACAGGAAAATTTAGCGAGCTCACCTGATAGCATGCGGAAATTCGCTGTCTCCTCTTAGCATAATCGAGTCCCTATCGTTTGTTCGTTGGTAGAAACTCTATCACGGTCCTGTACACAAGTAGGACAATCTTATAAAGTGAGTCGTCTCTTAAGGTGTCCGCCTGGTTGAAGGAATTTTGCACATCTGAGTCCTAAGAGCGTTGAAGCGCTAGGGGCGACCAAGAAATGCGCATCAACTCTCTCGTCGCCTCTACGCGTAAAGCACTGAACTAGCGTGCAGTCTTGCCATCGATAACGCGCCTCTATGATACTTTCAGAGGATACCATACCTTTTTACCACGAAATAATTAAAATATAGCTTCAATGCACGTCCCTATTCCTTTTAAATATTTTTTACCGAAATGTTTGTACCTAAAAATGATCGTGAAAACACCCGTTTCAGCCATTTTCGCTATTTCGAAAACATCCTTTAGAGAGAAATGGAGGAACTGAAAAACGTATACAGACGCGTAACGGTTTTTAAATGCTCTTAGTAATCATATTTTACTCGGACACGTTAGACGCTTTTTTTTTTAAATAGAACGTTATCTGCTGGAGCTCTGCACACCGTTCGGCGACCTTCCCATGCGGGCCACCTTAAGCCAGAAGCGAGTCACATATATTCACGACTGCATGACCATCAGGTATGTTGGTATCTACATTCCCATTTACAATCGTCCTATTGGTTCACACAACACCGAACATGCTTGCTACACTGTACAACGTTCATTACTGGTCAACTATCTGCCAATATAATGCCGAGTTGAAAGCGTCCGTCAAAAATTCTTCCCTGCGTAGAATAATATACAAAGCATCCTGTCCATTTGAGTAATTAGTAGGGCCAGTGACTTTTCGCTCAAAAATCGGAGCACACGGTAGACTTCAATACTATATACTCCCCTCAGCTGTTGTTATACCTCCATTGGCTACTGGTACTGTGTCCGTCTTTGACCAAGCCACTCAGGACTAAGTAACTCCTACACTGAACCTTCGTGATTCGTGCGCAAACAGTTAACATGGGCCGGAACATTTTTTAGCAAATCAAAGAAGCTGGACGACTTTACAGTGGTTTGGACTGTATCTTGTCTCTAAATCTTTTCGCGAAATATCACTGCCCCTAGTAATTAACACTGAAAGTGTTGCAAACGTAATTTTAAGTTACCAAAAACCTTATGAAAACTTTTGGCGTAGGAAATGTTTTTTCGCCCGTGTCTTTAAAAAATGCTGATGTAATGCTACGGAGAACTCCATACAACTCAGTTGAATTCATGCGACCTAATATTACGTCGGCAGCGCTCAAAGTCATAAGTATTACCTGCAAAATTTTTATATCGAAACGAAACTTACCCCAAAACATATATCGGTGTTCTCTCAGACGAATAAAATAATATTTGGATTTCACTGACACTTCTGCAAAAAAATATCGGGTCTTTTATTGTCCGTAGAAATAGCAACGGATGTCAATCTGCTAAATGGACATAGTTACGGTCAGGCAATTCATTACTTGCAGAAATATTATAATTTGTCTTATTGGCT
>NQII01001429.1:40720-264330 GCA_002778355.1 Clitarchus hookeri
CCCCCCCCCCTCCTTCCCAGCTCCAACCAGTCATTCACCAATCTTCTCGCCCAACGCAACCCAGCCAATAGGGAATATTGTATATATAAAGTTCAATAGCATATTAGATTTCCACAACTTCGCGCTGCCAATGAGCGACAGAATACTTGAGTATACGATGGGTCGGTCACAGAGGTAAACAAAACATATGAAAAAAAATTGGCACATATTTAAAACTTGTATGAAAAACGGTTTAATTAACGCTCAATGCGCAAGTATTTCTACGGTAAATAAGACGTGAAAAATCTGTTGAAAGGAATGATTAAATTGAACGAAATATTATTTTGCTCTTATTATCGTGAGGTCATGTTAATAAACTTCTTCGAGATATTTAAATTCTACTTCTCAGATAGTAAACGGGTGTTATGAGCGAACAAACTAAATTAAACATCACTAACGTCCTGTGGTTAACCTAATATTCCAGATTTCCTTACGAATATATTCCGTCTAGGCGCACTTTTACAATGGTATTCTCTTATTTGAGACTTGACGCTACAATTTTCTAACCTGTCTGAAATTATTTACAGCAAGATGGCGATTATTACGAGAGTCCAGTTTTACTTTAAGTTCTGTTTAACGTGTTCTTATTGGCTTTTCCGATTTCTTTCATTTGCATTGCAGCGCTGCGGATATTGAAAACATAATTTCCGTCTGCCCGCCTGCCAGCTACCTTGCTTGGTGCTTTGCAAGTCGTTCTGTCACTCTCTTTCACTTGGGTAGGCGGAGCCAAGTTCGTTCCTACGCCGGCGCGACTACAATAAACGATTTACTTCTCTAACGTTACGCTCGCAATACTACGTCAGGTCTTGAAACTATTTTACTTTATTCGCTGCCAACTTAACTGGCAGCCTGCATGCCAGTGTGTATGGTAGCATCTATTCAACGAACAGACAGTAATTTTTTTTTTCTAACGGTGGAGTTCAAAAGTGCTCACTTTACCCTGATCAGCCTATGGTAAACACGTGGTCAATATTTGAAAGGTCTGTAGAAAGGAGTAGGTATTGTCGAGTACTATTATCATAAACGATTTTATGATGAGAAAACGGCAAATTTAGTCGCTGTAGAATGGGAGAAGGGGGGAGGGGATCAAAGCTCTTAAGCAAGCCGTCATCTCATCAAACTTCCCCGCCTGACCGGATTGCTCGTGAGCGCAGTTTAATCACCACGTAACCGCCCTTCAAAAGAGGTTATCCTGTGAGCCCCAACCCACCGCCATCGTTTGCCAAGCCAAACCGCGGCACGCTATATGGTACATTGTCGGCGGGAAGGGTAAAGTGATGACGCGCAAAGGCTGTCCCGAAATTACTGCTCACGAAATTGTAACAGCATTTTAAGTTGGTTGGTAGTTAATTCACAACTTCTGAATTCTATCATCTTGGACACAAGCCCTCTCGTAATCGGTTCTTCGGGATGCCGGGACGAGAAGTGCTTTACCTTCAATTAGTGTACCCAGCTCCAATTTACGCAAGTCGTCCATGTTGATCGTGCATGAAAGCGTGAATAACGAGTGAGTTTTCGTGCTCATTTGTTTATGAATATATAAGTTCATGATATGTGCCTGTTCAAATGCTTGTAGTTAAGGCAGTAGATTTTTCTCTATTGTCTATTCGCTGTTACTTCAAACTTTTTGAATCAAACATTTGAAAAATCACTCTAGGTATGACGTGCTTGGATGTTTCCTAAAATTGTCACGTATATCAAACGTTTTATGATTGTGTTAATATAAAAGTAGGTCTACCTTATTTTTGGTTAAATTTAACTTCACATGCATTACATGTATAAAATATGATATTTCCTTAATAGTTTATTTGAATATGTACAGGGAGGGAAAAGGTGTTTTCCTAATGCCTAGTAAGAAATAGTTTTTATAGAAACTAATATTACACTGACAGCGCACGAATCCGCTGAGGTCCCCCTTTGGTGTAATTTTCTATAATTACTGGGGCTTTGTTTGCATGAGGTAGTGGAATAGTTTGAAAGTAGAACTTTTAGTAGGGCTTCAGAAAAATTTTAAGTAACCGTGAACAGCCTATAAATAATATTTCAATAAAAAAGGTTTCTTGTAAACACTGCGAATCAGCAGTATCACAGAGCAGTTCAGTATGCAGAAGCGAAATGAAGTAACGATTCCTTTCATGCGAGCGTGTTCTTTCGTCCGTTGGCCGCGCGAAGCTGTGCAAACGGGCCTCGGATCTGATTGGTTGCTGCACGTTACGGAGTACTCCCTATTGGTTGGGCTTCCGTCTGGCGGATTATTCCCCAGGAGCTGATTGCTGGACGAAGATCTGCCATATTGCCGGCCAGCGAGGCCATTTTGCTGGGGTTTGTGGCCCTGGAGTACGCAATACACGCTGCCATTTCGCTTTCGTGTTCTTGAGTAGTCTGTGCCTGAAGCGTGTGTTATTCTCATACGAAAACAAACTGAAAGTACAGAGAACAATCTTGTAAAAATAAAAATAAAACACTAGGATTTAAAACACGCTGATACACATGGAGCATAGCGCCAGTGTACATACAAACCAACTGAGGAGTTAGTTATAAAACCATTGAGCAGTGAAGTTAATGCTTGTAAAAATGAATACAGACTGTGTTCACGATAAATTGAGCACTTTTGTAAGACCTGTTTAAGATCTACTTACATGTACATAGTGTGTTGTCTCGCGAATGATCACTTTATTTGTGCGCCGGTCAAGTGAAACCGTAAAATTATTATAAACATAAATATTTTATTAATTTGTTAATTTTTACACTTAAATGGGTTTTTTAAAAACAGAAAGCAAAACAAACAATTTTACTATTCGCAAATATGAAAGTAACGTTATTAATTCAATGTTAAAACATTGNCGCGAAATATCACTGCCCCTAACTATCCCTAGTGATGCATGCAGAGTTACTCGAAGAGCAGCGAACAAGCCACTTCACATTATTTCCAGTTCTTCGGCCGTGCTCGCTGGTCTTCCGAGGGCGCGCATCCTGAGCCCGACACGTCCCGTAGTTATTCATGACGGAGGAGGGTGGCGGGGGAGAAAATACGGGCTAAATGAGTTTGCGCACCCTCAACGAGACGCGGAACAGTCAGCCGCCTTGATGGGGGTTGACGTTCGCCCTCTGAACATCGCACCTTCACGGGCGGTAATTACTCATCGCGAGTCTTGCCTTCTATCGGGGCGCCCAGCCACGACCGATAAGAATTCACGCTCGCCGCATGCCGCGAGCGGAAAATCGATCGCTCCCTTTCGATTCATCGCGCTGGAAGATGTTAAGCGTCGAGTTCACAAGGCGGTGGGCGGAGCTTCGAACCCGCGCGCATCCAAGCGGAGACTACAGGATGGGTGCCGCGGTGGCTGGGCCGTTAGGCGAACCGGGTTCAATCGCCGGCCGGCTCTTTCCAGGATTTTCGCGCGTGGGAATCGTGCCGGACGATTTCGCTGATCGGCGGATTTTCTCGGGGATCTCCCGTTTCCCCACGCCCCTTCATTCCGGCGCTGCTCCATACTCACCTCACTTCACCCTCATCGGCTCTCAAGACCTCGATGTTAAGATCCGTTCAAATATCTTCATTCATCCTTCATTCATTCACTACAGTATAGTTACGCGTACAGAAGCGAAACGTTGTAGGGATGTTGATATCGGAAAAACATATCGATGTTATTTATATTAGTTATTTATAAAAAAATATCATTTTACGAAACGATTTATTGAAAGAAAAAAACATCTACTTTCGGGACATCGGAATTCGATATTTTATGTATTAAAGGACTTCATAAATATAAAATTGCTTGAAATAGTACATACTGCGGACACGAGGCATTCCAGAAAGATGTAGCGCCTGTTTTTGATGCTTGTTGTCTAAGTAAAAATAGTAAAATTTTAATTATTTTTTTTTGTATTCAAAACAGAGCTTATTAAAAAACCTTTTTATTATATTTATTTACAATACCTGTAAGAAGATAGTGATTTTGATCAAATATCGTTTAAATATATCGACGATTTATATCGATATATCGTTGATACAGTATTGTGTTTCCGATATATTGATATTTCATCAACATATCTAGGTAGCGATTATTGCAAACTCTAGTCACACACGCCAGCATAACGGACCCACTAGCCAGTAATATGGTAGAACGTTATTCGCCAATCAGCACCTGAAAATAAAACAACCTTCGAAAAGACGCCTAGTCATAATTTCATATAGTTTAAAATAAGAAACAAATGACACATCTGCAGTAATGCTGGAAGGCCAGCCACTTATGTGTGTTTACGTTTCACCCATTCACCCACAGGAGACTAAATCATGCTGCAGATTAGATTCTTTCAACGAGCCTGGTAATACTGCGTAATTTCTGTAGCTTGTACACCAAAATTCGCTGTCATGTATGGACTCGAGGGACTGTGATTTGTTCGTTGGCTGATGTGAAGACGAAAACCCAGTGTTAGTTATGGCTAGGTTGTCTGTGACGCAACACTTTTATAGCTGCCTATTTATAATTGGTAGGAACCTATTCACAGCGGGAAAAAGTTGATTGATTGATTACGNTCATTCACTACAGTATAGTTACGCGTACAGAAGCGAAACGTTGTAGGGATGTTGATATCGGAAAAACATATCGATATTATTTATATCAGTTATTTATAAAAAATATTATTTTACGAAACGATTTATTGACAGAAAAAAACATCTACTTTCGGGACATCAGAATTCGATATTTTATGTATTAAAGGACTTCATAAATATAAAATTGCTTGAAATAGTACATACTGCGGACACGAGGCATTCCAGAAAGATGTAGCGCCTGTTTTTGATGCTTGTTGTCGAAGTAAAAATAGTAAAATTTTAATTTTTTTTTTGTATTCAAAACAGAGCTTATTAAAAAACCTTTTTTTTATATTTATTTACGATACCTGTAAAAAGATAGTGATTTTGATCAAACATCGTTGAAATATATCGACGATTTATATCGATATATCGTTGATACAGTATTGTGTTTCTGATATATTGATATTTTATCAACATATCTAGGTAGCGATTATTGCAAACTCTAGTCACACACGCCAGCATAACGGACTCACTAGCCAGTAATATGGTAGAACGTTATTCGCCAATCAGCACCTGAAAATAAAACAACCTTCGAAAAGACGCCTAGTCATAATTTCATATAGTTTAAAATAAGAAACAAATGACATANGCCTAGTCATAATTTCATATAGTTTAAAATAAGAAACAAATGACATATCTGCAGTAATGCTGGAAGGCCAGCCACTTATGTGTGTTTACGTTTCACCCATTCACCCACAGGAGACTAAATCATGCTGCAGATTAGATTCTTTCAACGAGCCTGGTAATACTGCGTAATTTCTGTAGCTTGTACACAAAACTTCGCTGTCAAGTATGGACTCGAGGGACTGTGATTTGTTCGTTGGCTGATACCAAGACGAAAACCCAGTGTTAGTTATGGCTAGGTTGTCTGTGACACAACACTTTTATAGCTGCCTATTTATAATTGGTAGGAACCTATTCACAGCGGGAAAAAGTTGATTGATTGATTACGTCAAATGTACTGTGTAGGTGTCTAACTCCCAACCCCTTTTCGTCTGTTGTATGTTATTTCTCTGCGTTAAGTTAAGCTACGTCGATAAACAATAATGTATTGCTCACAAGTAAAGAAACAGGAACTAAAACGTTTGGTAAACTACGTCAGTGCAAAGATACACAAAAGTTTCCGCCGTCTATAAATATTAGTATGGATAGGAATATCTCGCGACATCAGTGACATCTAGGCTGTATTCCACAGTCCTTTGCACTCTCAAGTCAAAACATTATGAGCAGAGACAAGAAGAAATCGCGGATTCATTTTGGGACAATCTAGAATTCAAAACACGTGTGATACATAACTTAAGCCACACGGTGTATGCCACCTCCTGGAGAGAGGTGGCCCAATCGTCGCCTTCCACTGTGAGCAGGCAACCAATGCACAGTTGGCATTGGCATATTTGTGCACGAGACTGTAGAGTATAGACTGCAGGTCATTGAACACGCGAATTTTCCAGGNTCTATAAATATTAGTATGGATAGGAATATCTCGCGACATCAGTGACATCTAGGCTGTATTCCACAGTCCTTTGCATTCTCAAGTCAAAACGTTATGAGCAGAAACAAAAAGAAATCGCGGATTCATTTTGGGACAATCTAGAATTCAAAACACGTGTGATACATAACTTAAGCCACACGGTGTATGCCACCTCCTGGAGAGAGATGGCTCAATCGTCGCCTTCCACTGTGAGCAGGCAACCAATGCCCAGTTGGCATTGGCATATTTGTGCACGAGACTGTAGAGTATAGACTGCAGGTCATTGAACACGCGAATTTTCCAGGNCAGTTGGCATTGGCATATTTGTGCACGAGACTGTAGAGTATAGACTGCAGGTCATTGAACACGCGAATTTTCCAGGTCTCTACCAATGAGTAACCAGTTTATCCACAGACCAGATGCCACGGTATTTGGGCCATGTTTTCTTCCAGCTTTTGATAATGAACTCCAAAAAAGGTTAGGGGCACTTCTAATAAATTGCAATCAATCGGGATTTTAACTAACACGTACCAGTATTTGATCAAAAGCTGGATCTGAGTGAGGGATTATGAAAACATAGTTAACTTATTAAAGAAAGGAAAACCCACATATATATATGCATATATATATACAAATACATATATTAGCCCAAGCCAAAAGTAACAGATTTCGGAAAATAGTTCTTTCTTTTCTTCGTCTGAGTTGTATTTAAATTTTCCATCAAGTAAAATCCACGTGCAGATTTCGAAATGGTCTACCATTTAATGTACTTAAACAGAATTTTCAAGAACACATAACATAGAAAACATAGATGTTTGGTAATTAAGATAAAAATTACCAAAATTAAACTTTATGGCGACTTTTTTGGTACAACGAATGTAGTTTATAAAAATTAATCGTAAAACAGGCGCACTTTATTGCTACATGACAAATACAATGCCCTAACTATGTTAGATTCTCAACCTGAAATTAAACCATATCATAATTTTTAAATACATTCGTATCCAGCAATCCATAATGGATACGGAGAACGGGTATTCTGTTTCTGTGCGTCATTAGTCGTCTATCCACTTGATGAATTGACTATGATGTCAATAAAAGTAAATTATTCATATGGATCTGTGTTGTTAATATTTTTTCTTCTCCTGACAGATAAGTTAAAAAAAAGTTCAAAAGTTCAAACGACATTAGGCATATTTACAAGATTTTCCTGTTTTCTTAAGCCATGGAACAAATCAATTTTTACGATGAGTAATAAATCTTCGCAGAGTTTTCAATCCAAATTGTATAAAGGCTTCTTCTTTATATAATATTTTTTATATTTTCAGAAACATATCAACAGATCAATACAATTATGAAATTTTAATTAAAAACTGAGAGTTCTGAGCAAAACACATGCGTACCGTGGACTAAATAAAGTTTGTAGAGCGTTTAAATAAGTCTAAAATCAAAGCGTTAAAAATAATCATGTATTCACGAAAATTATATGGTCATGTACAGTTGATATACGGAAATGGGCTCCGTTCGGAAACTCTCCGTATTTATTCAGCTTCAAATTTCGAGAACGAACAATAATAGGCAAGTTGTTCGAACGCAGATGCTGAAATTTTTTGTTTGTTTTCAAAGCGCGCTATGAATAAAAAGTTTTTTATTAATTTTTAATACACTTTAAAATACCTGCGTGCCAAAAATTAAAAAATTTATCTTAATTTCTTTTTATAAATTGAGAACACAAAAAGCTTAATACAAAATTCACTATTGGGTTACGTTAATTCACGGAAAGTTCTCTGAAATTTACGGGAAATCCGTTATTGACAAAATCTAAGTGCCCATTATTTTATGAAGATTTCAGAATATTATTTTACGATTTTTTTTTCGTAATTTTACGTGGAATGTTTTTAACAATGCCGTATCCGTATCAATTAGTGTCAAGGAAATAGTTAAGGTTTTAAAACAAAAATTAAATTTTGTGGCCATCTATTATGTTATGAAATTCTCGGTAAGGTTAAATTATAGGTACTTTAGGAGACATAGTTTCATGAACTTCCACATTAGTATAAAATAAGTGTATGAAGACGTAATTTTTCTGGAAATTCTCAACAGAATTTGCATGTTGAATACACTAAATATGAAACAGCATGACTCAAATCCACGTGCGTTTCTTTAAGGATTGTAAATAAATGTTCGTCCAATAAACAGGGGCTTATATTTAATGCATGGTTTCATCTCAAAGCATTTTATTATTCTCAGAGACTTTAATTAATGCTTGTTATTGAATGCTGCCTGATCCATACCACGTCCCTTGACATTCTCCTATCCCTCTCCGTTATTCGCCGGCGGAAAAATTCCCGCTATTTCCCCCCCGAGTACATTAGATAGATTAAATTCATTTTTTTCCCCGTACTTCTTAAGGATCTTTTCACCTCTTGCCCTTTTCAAATAGCAGTAATAAATACAGCACACGGAAGTTTTTCCCTTGGAATTTCGGTGTCTCATTTTACTAATGGCATTTTTACACTTGGAAAAATCTACTTATGGCAGCGGGACGAAATTACAACATGGTAGAAATATAAAATTTACATATCCAGACGCCTTAGCAATGTATATGTGTGATAATATTTTTATTTGACTTTTATTTAGCCCAACTGGGAAAATTCTCATGGGATTGTTTATTACCAATTTCTTTATTTAAAAAGTATTTTTAATATCAATTTTTAACATTAGCTACAGACACAGATTCAATCAAAATCTAAAGATAATTTACATGAATTTTCTAAAGGCTATAAAACAAAGTTCCTAAAACATGAAATTCATTACGTTCTCTTTTTAGAGACACGCTTTAAAATGTATGTACATTTTTCATTACGGAGGCCATAATCATGATAACGTAATCAGTAAATAAATTTTAAAATATTCTGGTTTGTAAAGACCAAAAATTTAAAATTTTGGTCTTATAGTTTCTTGGAAGCAAAATATCACATATTACAGCTGCGTTTGAAAGTATAAATCCGGGGACGTTGTGACCCAATACGAGTGCTTTTACACTAAAATTCTTTTTAAAATAACAATGAAATTATATAAGTTTCGGGTATAATACATGTGACATAGAATTCCCTGTTTTTTTTTATTTATACCGATGTAGGTGTCCCGGTCGCCATTCGAAAGGACCGGAGTTCGAATCCTGGTCTAGCCTTCCTGATTTCGGTTTGCAGTGGCTACCCTAAATCATTCCAGGTGAATACTGGGGTGGTTCCTTATTGCAGGCCGTAGTCGATTCCTTCCCACACGCCTGCTTCTCTGAGCACTTTTATCTCCGACTCTAATGACGTGGCCTTCGACGAGACGTTTAAATATACCTACCTACCTACCTTTTACATTGATGTAACTTATTTTGTTTGCGTGCCTTCGTATTTTATAACGAAGTATACATTTTGGCATACGAAGTGTAACATATTGCTTTTTCGTGCGATTGCAGGCCAGTTGATATTTATATGTACTATAATTTTCTCATTTTCTTTGTGTATCATTATAGTCGATTTTAAAATTGCATTAACCGTTTATCGTTACAAGATGGCACACCAAGCTAGGCTCCAAAATCCTCTATTTAAAGGTGGTGTAGTGGTCAGACTACTCGCCTCCCACATAGGTAAACCGGGTTCGGTTNTTTACATTGATGTAACTTATTTTGTTTGCGTGCCTTCGTATTTTATAACGAAGTATACATTTTGGCATACGAAGTATAACATATTGCTTTTTCGTGCTATTGCAGGCCAGTTGATATTTATATGTACTATAATTTTCTCATTTTCTTTGTGTATCATTATAGTCGATTTTAAAATTGCATTAACCGTTTATCGTTACAAGATGGCACACCAAGCTATGCTCCAAAATCCTCTATTTAAAGGTGGTGTAGTGGTCAGACTACTCGCCTCCCACATAGGTAAACCGGGTTCGGTTNGCTCCAAAATCCTCTATTTAAAGGTGGTGTAGTGGTCAGACTACTCGCCTCCCACATAGGTAAACCGGGTTCGGTTACCGGTGGGGTCTCTCCCGGATTTTCGCATGTGGAAATCGTGCCGAAGGATGCCACTGGTCAGCGGGTTTTCTTGGGGATATCTCGTTTCCCCCGTCATTGCATTCCGTCGCTGCTCCATACCCACCTCCCTTCATCCTCATCGACTCTGAAGACCTCGATGTTAAGAGCCAGTCAAATCTCTCCACTCCTGTACTTAAGCATGATGTAAATTGTTCGTTGGCTGCCGCCTTTGTAATGAAGCTACCAGAGTGCTGAATATATATTATTGGTTGTGAGTTCTGCACGATGTGTCGGATGGGTGGAGGTCAAACGACACACGTGAAACTAGTTTATAATCGGATGCCGTCTACCTTAACGCGAAATGACGGGATCTCTACCTATCAACGTGATATCACAGTAGCGCCTCTGTAACTTAGGACTTGGGAGTTCTACGAATGTCGGGCCACTGCTGATATGCCCGTATGGTATTGAAATACAACATACGCAGAAATATTTTCTTGATATTTGGGTATCTCTACATGCAACACAAAGAAAATTTTAGCATTTGATTACTTCGGATAGGACAATTACGATACCAGACTTTAAATAAGTTGTAACGGCCTCTATAAGAATATGCTGAAGAGGTATTTGAAAAAAAAAAACAGTTTTCGATGAACCAGCTACATAAAAGACCTACAAGAAATAAGCCATCATGGCAAAACAGAGTTCTTATAGGACACCCGAATTTCGCGAAAATATTTCTGCACATGTTGCATTTCAATACCGTAGGGGCATATCGCCAGTTTTCATTATTGTCCATGTGTGTTTGTAATAAATCATTTTCTTACTTGACTGGCCAATCATAATTATGTTACTCCAACACCGTACCTCTGTGATTCGCNTTTGTAATAAATCATTTTCTTACTTGACTGGCCAATCATAATTATGTTACTCCAACACCGTACCTCTGTGATTCGTGAGCGGGCATCTAAGACGCGTGACCAGCAAATAATCCACTCACGAAAGTGGATCATAGGAAACGTGTTGTGTAATACAACTGGTCACAAACTATTTTCGCCTGAATCGGGTCTCCCTAAGCATACGGGGTTGNAGGAAACGTGTTGTGTAATACAACTGGTCACAAACTATTTTCGCCTGAATCGGGTCTCCCTAAGCATACGGGGTTGAAATAGCCGCTTATTCCGCAAACTGCAGACGCGAACGCCAGAAAAATAGCGTCTTTGGGGAGCAACGTGTCGGAACGCTGTTCGCCACACCGCGTCTGGCAGCCTACTCGCCAGCCGGCAGCTCGGCCGTTGGGTAAACTACCGCAGCATGCAGACGCCAGTCAGACTCAAGGGCCATTCCAGAGCCCCGTGCAGTCAGCCAGAGTCAGCCAAAGGAACCACCCACAATTTCGCGTCTGTTCACCTGTCTACTCCGTGACGGCAAGCGATGAGGATTGTTTCGTCTTTCCGCTCGCGACTCACCCTCGAGCGACACCGAGAACGGGCAGGAGGAATCGCGACGTAATAAATCCCTCGTGGATTCCTCGTTCCACGGTTCGCGCGAATGGGAGACATGCAGGAGCGAAGAGCGAGCGAACGACTAGACGAACAACACACACTCACTCGACACGCTGGGGGGCCAACTACATGCGAGCCTGGAAATCGATGGCTGCTCCAGAGATATTGAGTCGTTGGATGCTGGGATGTCGGAGCCGATGTCACGCCGTTGCCAGTCTCGGAGCTTGTCCCGTCTGTTTGCTCCGCGCTGATAGTCTGCAGCTTACCAATCCCACACTCCCTCCCACCTCATTCCTTCACCGTTATTCTCTCTACCTCTATCAATTAATCTCACAAATTATCTTTATTCTCAGAAATTTTTTGGAAAATGTAGAGAGGGGCCGCGGTGGTTTAGTGGTGTCTAACCATCTCGCCTCCCACCTACGCGAGCTGGGTTCGATTCCCGGTGGGGTCACCCCCGGATTTTCGCATGAAGGAAAGGTGCCGGATGATGCCGCTGGTCAGTGGGTTTTCTCGGGGATCTCCCGTTTCCCCGCCCTTACATTCCGGTGCTGCTTAATACTCACCTCGCTTCACCACCATCGGCTCTCAATACCTCGATGTTAAGGTGGTCGCCTGATTGAAGGAATTTTGCACGTCTGAGGCCTAAAAGCGTAGGAGCGCTAGGGTCGACCGAGATATACCCATCAACTCTCTCGTCGCCTCTACGCGCATAGCACTGAACTGGCGTGCAGTCTTTCTGTCGATAACGAGCCACAATGAGCCTTTCAGCGGGAACCCTACCATTTTATGACGAAATAATAAAAATTAAGGTTTAATGCACGTCCTTATTCCTTCTTTAATGTTTGTACCGGAATGTTTATACCTAAAATTTACCACGAAAACACCTGTTTGCGCCATTTTCACTATTATAAAAACATGCTTTAGAGAAAAATGGAGGAACTGAAAAAACGTACACAGATTCGTAACGTTTCTTAAATGATATTCGAAAGCAGACCTCACCCAGACACGTTGGACGGTTTATTAATCTAATGGCCTACCCAGGCAGCCACCATAATAGCCACATAAATCTCTTCACTCACTCACTTTAAAGGGTAGAGAGATCTGTGAATATTTTCCGGCATTCACAAAAACCTAGAAGTGAGTTAGTTGTATATAAATTTAAATAGAGGATCGCTAATTCTATTGTTGTGTGCATTTCCACTTATCAACAGCCTATTGGTCCAAATTGCACTTGACATGCTTACCGTACTGACAAGTTTCATAATAGGCTGGCTGTTGGCCAATGAATTGGCGAACTGACTATTTCAAGTGACTGACTTATTTATGAAAGGGCACATGTCAACGTTTCGGATTAAATGTGTTATAGTTATAATCCTGAAGAATTCGCGCATTCATTTCAGGAAAAACTAGAACTCAAAACACGTGTGTTTATATAACTTAAGCCATTGGTCCACACGGTGTATGGCACCTCCTGGAGAACGGTGGCCCAATCGTCACCTTCCACTGTGACAGCAGGCAACCAATGCAGAGTTGACATTGGCATTTTTGTGCATAAGATAAGACTGTAGAGTATAACCTGCACTAGCGAATTTTTCAGGTCTCTGGTTATAGTTTTGAAAGGATATAAATCCACTAACTAATGCCTTTTCATAAATACACCAAAAATACACTATGTCGGTCAATCCTATTCTTTGCTTCAGACTAGTGCATTTTCTTAACCCCTTGACGTACACATTGATTTTTCATTTCAGATGTGGCAAAAGAGGAAATTTTAGTTGTGAATAGTACTTGCGAATCTCTTATAATAACTGATACTTGGAAACCTATGGAAAGAGTTTCAGTAGATCCAAGGTACAAGAAGCTACCAATTATAAAATAATAGCTGTGTCACAGAAACTAATAGCATCGCCCAGGGAAAAGCAGTGCCCGTATTGGTGCTACTTGTAGCTCCTGACACTGTACAGCACTGACTATGATTTTACCTAGTCTGCAACGAGTGAATCGTGAACAAGTATACTCGGGATAATGTGTTAAGGTGTTAACTAAATGACGCACCTACGCACAAAAACCGATATACTGTCTGTAACGCATTTCTTCACAAACGTACATTTATACCTTTTCTTAAATAAGTGATTCAATTGTAGTGACTGGTTTATAAGTAAAACGAAATACAGTACATCCTGTTCATTTTTGTAAGTGGATGAAAATTGAGTATTTTTTTGTTCATGACAGATACAACTGATGTGATACAGTGTTCATATTTGGTAACTGTAAAAAAAGAATAGCAAAGCAACAGAAGTATATACGTGCGAGTTTTATCTTCAAGGGTGAAGTAATATAACTGAGTATTTCAGAAAGCAGAGCTCAAATACTCTCTTATACCGCGAACTCCATTCGCACACGCTGGCAAAATGGTGTCACCAGCCAGCAACATGTCCAGACGGCGTTCGCCAATCAGCGCACGGCGACCTACTTACCATCTCGCAGCCCAGTCAATAGGGAACCTTTCTAAGTACGCGATAGCCAATCAGACACAACCCCCGTTCCCGGAACGCTGCAAAGCCATTCAGCGAAGGGGTACGCGCACGTCAAAGGAACCGCCACAATTTCGTCTTTGTGCACTTATACACTCTGTGGTAATACGTTACACTATTGTTACCCATGTCGTACTCGGGCATAGTCCCCAAAATATTAACCCTTTCAGAGCCACGTCAATTTATGTTCCCGAGTCTTGTCAACATGGACATATTTTACGTGTCATGTACTTGGTCGATAAAACGATTTTTTCACTGTCATAACTATTATTTAGGGCCATCTTTTTCTTCGCGATAAGATAAGTTAGTTGAGAAACAATTTTGTGGTTGGATGATGTCAACTTTCACGCGTCTTACCTCTCCGCGAGCTATTAACTGGCGTTCATTGTCGTGGTAAATTATCTCTGATTGGCCCAGTCGAGTATAAAATGTGCTCTCACACAGACACGTGGTCAATAGCAAAAGGGAATTTTGCAAGTGTGCACGTGCGAAGTTGAAGTAAAGCCTGAAAATATTTTCGAGATAAGCAGGTGTCCCTACTAACGATCTGTATACTTGGTGTTTGGCACAGAGTAGATAAGTACACAGAGGCTAAATGGCGTGGCTGTTCCTTTGATGTAGGTGTACTCATTCACTGACTGGCTGCGCAAAGATCTGCGAACGGGCCTAGATCTCTGATTGGCTACTGCATTCTGCGAAAATTTCCGTATTGGTTGGGCTGTCGTCTGTGGGGCCTACGCTTACCAGGCGCTGATTGAAGAGAGACGTCCCAACACTTTGCTGGCTAGTGACGCCATTTTTCTGGCGTGTGCGAATGGAGTTCGCGGTATAAGCGACTTTTTCACCTCTGCATTCTTAAGTGCCATGTGGTGTTTATGTACAGTAATATGAAACATTCACACCCTAAACAAGTAGCTCGGTTTATAAATCTTTTACCCGAAGGAAAGAACATTGGCTACCTTCGTATGCGTTTTGCACGCAATTGTACACACTCGTTCTGAATGAGTTAACGGACTCGGGCATTATTATATTAAAACTGGTAATCTTTAGAGACCCGAAAATTTAACGTAGGCCTACTCGATTTAAACTTCAATTACAATTACAATTGTTTTCTGCTTCTTTTGGGCCACAGTGTCCTATACACACTCCGGACGACTGTCGACCAATAGCGAACCTGGACGCGAAACAAGGATCAAACGCCGTGCTATCAGCCCTAAGGTTAAACTGGAACAACAGTTAGTGATCAACTAAATCATGTTCGAGTACAAAATCGATTCTGGAGTCTAGCTTGTTGCCGAATGAGTCCACTAAATTTTCAGCCCTCCAGTGATTTATATTTCTTTCAAGGTAATGGGGTTAGCCTGGGTAAAAATCCATTGGATTGATTACTTAAGGAGGTTCATACAACGTGTCACTAAATGCGTGTAAAAAATTTTTAGGGGCGGTTCCTAGTGAAAAATGGGACAGAAAACATAACACGACACACAGCCTAAAATTATGACTGGAGGGGTGTGAGCCCAAATCAGGAATGAATGAAATTAGTTTATATAAATGTATTAAAAAGTACGACAGGATAAAAAACAAACATGTGGATGATGCTTAGCTGATGAAAACTTTTAAATCTCATAGAATTTTGTTGATTAAATCTTCCCCTTTCATAAATTAAATTGAGGTTGCCTGATTATTACCTTATGAAAAGACATATAATCATTTTTTTTTTCATTTTTGATGCTTTTAGTCAATATGAGCACATTAAACAAAACTGGGTAGTCTTTGTGAAACATGCTCAGGCCAACCGAACCCAGATAATGAGTATACAAATTTTAAAATAGCGAAACGGTACGCCTGTGTGGATAGGCATCAACTCTTGACTTCCGCGAATTTATAAGTGTATGGCAGTTTATTTCGATGACGGGGGACGGCGTATGACAGACGATGTGATGACAATTGAATTTCACATAATTATTTGCAACCGTATCTTGTTAATTTTCTCTAGTTGCAGTGGTACAATAAATTCATCACTGTGTTTTTGATAATCAATAAACTTTATTTGACCCAATCAAATGGGTCTAACAAATGAAGATATGTGTAATGTACAATGTAATTTGTAAAAAAACATTTCAATGTGTAATAAAATCTATGATTTGTACACCTTCAATATATCGCCAGTGGCAAACGTGTAGCCTACACACTCAGGCGTACCGCTAAGACCTTTAAAAATCAATGCATAAATTAAAAAAAACATAACACAGCAGCCTTTCTGACATAGTTAGTAGGCTTTGTTAGCTCTTATTGTTCACAGATTTTCGATTTGTTTGCTGATATACACGAATATATATAGACATGTCCTAATTTCAGTAACTAACGTCTTTTTTCCTTCTGTTTGTTTCAGGGTTCGAGTGGAGTACTATGTCAACGAGAACACGTTCAAAGAGCGCCTACAACTGTACTTCATCAAGAACCAGCGTTCCAGTTAGTATCTTATTTTTAAATAAATTACTTTTTTAAAAAAATTAAAAAAGTATTGGCCTACCACTTTGGATTGTCAATAATTAATATAGGTTTAGAATGTCACCACAGATCAGAAATTCATTAAATAAAAACAAAATATGTTATAAAAATTTCTTAAATATATCGGCCTGCCACTTCGGGGGACATATTGATTATCTTAGAAAAAAAATGAAAAGTGTGTCGTTGCAGCGATTGTAAAAACGTGATCGTATTAGCAGACTGGAAATTGTGGGTACGAAGACTCTCAGTACACACGTGCCCGCGCGCGCTGACGAGGTCTAATGTTATGTTCCTCGATTTTTAAGAATTTCTTTTCGATTGGGTTCAAGGTTAAGGTCACCGACTTTCAACATTGTGGTTGGAGTCAGTGATGTAATATGTTCCTAAACTTTTATTGTGTTCGTCGATTTTTTGCAATTATTTCTCAATTTTTAGAGTTCAGGGTCATTGGAGTTAGGGTTAACGTCACCAACATCCAACCTGGGGGTCGGATTCGGTGATATAATATGTTCGTCGATTTTTATTAATTTTTTCTGTATTTTTACAATTTTTTTTCTAGATTATTATTTTTCAAGGTTATTGAGGTTAAGGTCAAGGCCATCGGCATCCAACATGGGTTCCTGAGTCACTGATGGAATATATTCCTTCACATTTATTAGTATCTTTCGATTTTTACAATTGTTGTCTCGATTTTTATGACTGGGGAGTATAATGGTTTTGCACGGTGGTGTGGTGAGTGTGATGTTAGCGTTTTATGTTCCCCGATTTTTAGAATCAAGTTTTAGATTTTTTGCGATTTTTCTCGATATTTTATGATGGGTCGTGGGAGGGGTGGTTGCGTGAAGGCTGTTGAGGGGAGGAGTAAGGTGATGTGTGTGTTGGTGTTGAACGGTGAGGCGTTCCCAGGCCACCTCGACAACTGAGGTGGCGGGCGAATCCTAATCCCAATACTGATAGTTGTCCCAACCTATCTAATCCTATGTATTTTCGAGTATAGACTTGCTGTTCATTGGTCGCTACCCCAGAGTGTAGCCACTTTTAACACAGACCACGTGGCACGGTATTTGACACTTGTTTCCTTTCAGTTCTGCCATTGGCTCAGAGTTCACCTGGGAGTGTCAAATTAACTGCGATCCAATTGCAAACGTAAAATATGTATATCCTACTAATACTATAAATGCGAAAGTCTACGTGTGTGTATGTTTGTTACCACTCAGCTCCATAACGGCTGAACGTATTTTGATTAAATTTGGTATTTAGGGACTTAAGGTCCTGGAATAGTTAAAATGATACTTTTTATCCCGGAAAATTGTACTGTTCCTGTGGAATAACAACAAAACGTGATTCTGCAATGACTGGGAACATGACCGAACTTTTTTCCTCTGGTGGCAGAGTTTATCAGGCCGCCCAAGGACCTCTGAAATGGCTAAACGACTGCAATCAATAACAACCGGGACTGAATATTTAACATGCCCTCCGAGGCCCGAAAGCGCTCAGGTGTTATGCCACTAAACGGTCACCCATCCAAATGTGTGCCGCTGGGAACGTTGCTTAACTTTGGTGATCGATTAAGATCCCTCAGCCAAGCGCAAAAAGTAGTACCTGGGTACACTTATTCCTAAAGCTACAACTTGATTAAACCCACGTTTTGATGTTCGTACATCGACGCTGGAAAGCGGAAATGTGGTAATTACGTGATAGTTGCACAGATACACTCAAAAAGCAATACCCTACTAATTGGCTATCGGGTAAAAAATATTTCCTTCCTTTTGGGTTGCCGTAATGAGTTAAAAACCTAGGTCAACATGGTATAATTTTATAATTCTGTTATCACATAAATTAATTGTCTTAAAATTAATTCACGAAATTTTCCAGTCCCTACAAATAGCTTACCAAGCGCTGCATGGCGAACAGTGTTCCAACATTTGACTGGCTAGTGCCGCCATTTTGCTGGCGTGTACGGCTGGAGTTGACAGTATAAGCAGCTGTTTTACCTGTGTATTCTTAACCACGCCTTGAGATCTCTACTCCATGCCAAGAGCCTGAACGGAGTCGATATTAAAATATGAAGCAGTTTTTGTATTACAATTTCCGTCGTGTTTCAAAACATCTGTGGAGTTGATTTTTGAGCGGAGAGAATCTCCGGAAGGGAGGGAATACGAGCGAAGCTATTACATTCTATTTTACTTTTCTTGTTTGAAAACGCATCCCGTAGAAACTTTGCTTGCAGCAGACTTAAACAGACTACGGAACATGCCTAGAGATAATGGAAAACCGTACACTTCCGTTTCTTTTACAACATTGGTTCATGTGCTATCGTAGATCTTCTGGAGAACCGTGAGCCAGTAAAAAGCGTTCAATAAAATGCGGTCCTAGTTATCGCCTTTCTCTGTGACAGCAGACCACCACAGAGTATAGTTCCTTGCATGGTTACTTCCAAACGTTCCGAAGGCCTGCTGTAGTTCTAATTTCAGGGAATCCCTCCGCCTCGTGCAAACAAACCTCAACGAAGTAGAGAAAAGACAACAAAAGGGACAGCGCACCGCATTGATGCGCTCTTAGTTTAATAATTTCTTACTAAGCATTGCCAACACACTCATTTCATCTCTATTTAATTCATATCAATCATAAATTAACCTTTATAATTTATAGATAACGTATAACTAAGGCCACCTGATTTTCGCGAAAATATTTCCTTACATGCTCGACTTCAATACCCTACGGGCATGCCAGCAGTGTTCTTTCGCTTCTTGGCATCGTGTCTCCGTGGGAAGACATTTTCTTACTCGACTGGCCAATCAGAATTACGTTTCTCCGATACTGTACGTCTGTGATTCGCGGGCAGACACCTAAGACGCGTGTGAATTAAACTCATCCAACCGCGATAATGGTCCTGAACTAGCGTGTTTTGTAGTATAACAAGTCGTGGAATCTTTTCGCAAAAAAACAGGCGGCCCTGCGTACACGTTAAGTTCAATTTTTAAAAAAGTGTACACTTTTCTGTTAACAACGAAACAAGTCATGGGGTGATTTTTCAAATGTTTGATTCAAAAAGTGTGATTATAAAGCGGATAGACTATAATTAGAGGCAGTGATGTTTCGCGAAAAGATTTCGAGACAAGATACAGTCCAAAGCTCTGTAGGGACGTCCAGCTTCTTTGACTGGTTAAAGAATGTTCTGGCCCGTGTTAACAGTTTGCTCACGAATCACGAAGGTCCAGTCAGTGTCGGAGGAGTTACTTAGTCCTGAGTGGCTTGGTCAAAGACGGACACGGCACCACCAGCCAATGGAGGTACAACAACAGCTGAAGTGTGTGTGTATAGTATTGAAGTGTACTGTGTGCTCCGATTTTTAAGCGAAAAGTCACTGTCCCTAACTATAGTTGATTTCTGCTTGGGTGTAAAAGAAGACCGTGAAGTCTACCCTACAAGTCGATGGACTAACGACTTTTTTCCATTCTGTACTGACGAGTTTAGTGTTACGAGCGTGCAATATTGTCTCGTATTTCGTCAGCTTTCAAGCAGTGGAGAACACTGGCTACTCTGCCCTCTGGGCTTGGAAGTAATGGTTTAACCCGTAATAAACTAGGACCAGACAGTTTGCCTCAGCTTTACGGCTCCCTAGACGGGAAGTCGCAGGGACGTGCCACGCACATGCTAATTAACCGTGGCTCTGTAACAAGCTTGCGAAGCTCGACGCAGGGTGATCCCGTCTCCTGGCACGATGTCATAAAGCAATTTTCCATCTTCAATTTTTAGCAGTTTCACGAGCTGTAACTTGAGCAAACAGCAGTCTCTGAATTTTTAAGAAGCGTCGCGTAATTTATCAAACAAAAATGAGTAAAAACGTAATAAATAATGCTTCGGCAAATAAACTTCATTTCCAAGCAGCGCATTAGCAGAACGCGTACATTTGAAAGATTTCAGTTTTGAAGCTTCTCCTGCAGGAACTTTAATTATATGTGGGTTGATAAAAAATTCTTGTGGTTTTTGGGTGTTTAGTGTTATCCAGTTTCTTATTTAATCAACGTATGGTCGGAAGCGCCACGTTTTAATACTGTAAGTGTGAATTCGCTGATCTATAGGTTATGCTTTATAGTTATTTATAGGGACATTTCTGATTTTATTTCAAAACGTTAAACGTCAAAATCATTTTCGCGATTGGGTTGCTCTAATTGCAGTTCGTGTATGTGCCTCCTAGGAATCGTATAAGTTCAGAACCTGATTGCCCTAACTCTGTTTTGTCCAGTCAAATGCCACTTGTTATTTCACGAAAGTGCGAGGACATTGGATATCTGCAGATATACACGGAGAGTACTCAAGTCTAGCATTCACTGCAATCTTATCGAGAAGGAAAACCACCTGTCCTTGGTTATTTGTATACCCACATAGATGTTACCTGCTGATGGGATACTTACTACCACAAATGAGAGCTAATAACTGGGCATGCATTTTACTACGTCTTCGTGTTGTTCGTTCAAGAGTCTTCAAGGACGTGTTAGATAAGGCGTGAAACAACGGCAGAAGTAGATTGCGTGTGCGAGCGTTCGAACGAGTCCCCCCCTTTTTCGGCAGTACCGCATTCCGAGGCCACGAGGCGCCGCGAACTGCACAGTGGCGCAGCCAGCGGCGTTTCGGTCAAACGCGATGACGCTGCGACCATTACAAATGATAAACACGCGTCACCGACCGTGCGCAAATTAGCTCGCGCGTGAGTTGACGTTTGTCTACCATACAGGCGCCATTGTGCAGTTCACGGAGTCTCGTAGCCTCGAAATGCGGTACTGCTGACAATGGGTTTGTTAAATTAAAATTAGTGAGGCCACTCAACCCCTTCTCCCCCCACCACCGGCGCCCACAACTGATGTTTCAACATGTAGTTTACAATCACGCTGTAAATTTGAGGGGAACAGCACAGGCACAAATATTGTAGCTAGAGCTAGTGATTTTTCGCGACAAAACATGAGTACACGGTAGACTTTAATACTATTAGCATCAAACAGCAGTTTGCCTATTGTCATTGGTTGCTGTCTGCCTGAGAAGGCGTTTTCATGTTTGACCGGGCCACTCAGAATTCGGCAACATCGGCACTGCTCCTACGTGATTCGTCTGCAGACATTTAACACGAGTGAAAAAGTAATTCGGCAAATCAAGATAGGTAAACTACGCTAGAGTGTTTTGAAATATAACAAGCTTGTAGCGTTTGTTATTTTAAAATGTATTATATAATTTTTTGTAAAAATCTAAGAAATATTTTGGTAGGTTTGCCACCAGGATTTCGGCAATTAAATTATGGTTCTTGTAGAACTTCGCGTTCACTGACAGTGTCCGCGATAGAGGACGTGTTGCACGTGGAGGATATTTATAGCCAGTGCTGTTCATTGTAATGAAACAGCTCCCGATGTTTTGAGCGAATTTCTTTAATTCTGATTTGCGAAAGTTCTAGCAATTCTCGTTTATTAATGGTTAAGGCTGGTATAGTCTATTCACGATTAACTGAGTACTTCCAAAAGCCTTCCCTAAGATCTACATCTCTGTCAATTTGGTATCCTTGCATCATTGGTATAATTAGCATTCCATTTGCCGTGTCACTTTATTCATGCACCAATCAAGTTAAATATGTGAAACTTCCAAGAGTGCTGATATGTAAACAATATGCCCATTTTCACAGTTATCTGCGTAAAACAAACAAAAANATGTGAAACTTCCAAGAGTGCTGATATGTAAACAATATGCCCATTTTCACAGTTATCTGCGTAAAACAAACAAAAAATATTTTAATAAATTCAGTGGCCACAAATGTAAAAAAATACGACGTTAAGGTATGGCCCACCACTACTCGTTTTTCGTCACCAACTTAACTGACCGTTAAAATACATACTGTTAGAGTCTGTGATTTTTTTTTTCGCACGTTGATTTCAAAAGTGTTCAGTTTACAGTGAACCATCGGTAATACGGAGCACGCAGAATTTTGTAAACTAGTTGCGAGAAGCTCGCTTGACCGAAGTACAGCGCACGCCAAAATATGACGTGGTTGCGGCAGTTGAGCTCGTATATCATTTCGAGACGGGATCTGTTTAAGCAAGCAAGTTTTGCCACTGCCTTTGTTGTGCTGTGAGTGTGTTGCAATTTGCCAACGAATACAAGTGACACATGTAAATCGTATTGTATAGTCCATTCACGGTTACTTGCAACTTTTCTGAAGCCCTGCTTAAGTTCTACTTCCAAGATATTCCTCCGCCTCATGCAAACAAAGCTTACCCGAGTCTAGAAAATTACACCAAAAGGGACAACGCTAGGTATTCGTGCGCACTCACTTTAATAATATTTTGTACAAGAATTGTTTTCTAACTAGTCATTACCAACACACCTATTTTCTCTCTCCTTCCCCCACTAATTATAATTTAAATATTGCAGTTTATAGATAAAATGTAAGTAAACGTTCTATTTGCCAAAAAAATAACATATTTTTATGTTAACATTAGTATAAAACTCTTGTGATAAATGGTATATTTGCCAATGGGGTGATTTTTCGAAGGTTTGATTCAAACGGTGTGCAGAAAACGCGAGTGGAATACATATATGTATGTAAACAGTGAGAGCTAGGGTTGTTGAAGCTGGCGACAGAAAGTCACTAACGGAACAAAAAGTTCTTAGGGCAAGGTTTTATTTGAACTTATGTTTGATTAGCAGGGTCGATGTTTGTAAATCAGTTTATAGCATGCAATGAGGGCGCCCTCCCCTTATCACCCTCTCCAACCACTTACGTCTTACTTTAAGTTCATTTTGAACAGCGGCGTTGGTGCCAGCAAGCGACAGTGCTGACAACAGCATTGAATGGCCAAACTCACTGAGAATATCTAATACTGCTCAGCATGAAAACATCGGGATTTTATTAAAATGACTTACCACAACAGAACGAACCTAAGAGAATTTTGGTTCCGATGGAAACAGCGGATGACATACTCAAACGGCAGCACGCATACCCTAATAACCCACAAACGGAAATAAATATTATATTTTGTGTACACTGGCACGCGCATATCATCGGCGAAGATAACTATGGTTGGCATAAATACCACGGTAAACTATAAGTATAAATTATGTCCTGTACAACGAAAGCTTTCTGAGAGGGTAAGTATTAGGGAAATAAGCGATCATGAATGGTTTAGGGTAAGCGTATTGTTATTCTGGGGTGTTTAAGGGAATGTTAAGTAAAACAAACAGTGGCTAAGCTAAGCAACTTGGGTAGATAAAACTTAGCCATTGGGTTCGATAAAATTTATTTATCCAGGGAAAATATCATTTTATCATCTTGTTTGTCGCCTGTGAAATGTCGTGGTTTCACTGTGCTAGATTATTATTTTTTATACAGCACGTGTTTTTTTTTATATTTTACCTCGAATCATTAATGAACCATGCCAGGGGATATAACCCGGATTTGACTCTTCAGTTATTATTTTAATTATTTCATTGTTCTGAAGTATTCGTACGAGTCAACTGTCTTAGTGTTTAAAGGAAAGGAGGAAAACGGATGTTCGCCTTTCACCTTTCTGAAGGCTCGTTAGCATAGGCTGAGGAAAAATAATGGAAATTTTCTCCCAGCAGTTGGGGGTAGAAAGACTTCCTTATTTCTCTCTTTCATTATTCATCACGGCTTGCGGCCTACAAGAGGTTGTACCTCCTACCTTCATTTTCCCCTCTTCTCTACGTGATTTATTCTTCAACAATCTCTTCCCGTACATTTTTATTCCACGTTTTTTTCTTATGTGACGCACAGCTTTTTGAATATTTTCATATGAATTTCATTCCGTCAAAGAAAAAATTATTTTCCGTGCAAGAATCCGAAAGACTCAGCATATCACACAACAGAAAGGCACGCAGAAGCATCTATGTGTCTCGATGGTCTTCGATCTACGCGTACTCGTATGCTGATTGGGGAACCGTAATTCGTGGCTGAACATCATTCGTTACCAATTCGTAGGGCCCGTGATTTCTCGCGAAAAAATCAGAGCACACAGTATATTTCAATACTATATATACACTTCAGCTGTTGTCATATCTACATTGGCTTCTGGTATCGTTTCCGCAGTCGACCGAGACACTCAGAATTCTGTAACTCCGACACTGTACCTTCTTGATTCGTTCGCTAACAGTTAATACGTACCAGAACATGTTTCAGTCAATCAAAAAGGTGGACGACTCCACNAGTATATTTCAATACTATATATACACTTCAGCTGTTGTCATATCTACATTGGCTTCTGGTATCGTTTCCGCAGTCAACCGAGACACTCAGAATTCTGTAACTCCGACACTGTGCCTTCTTGATTCGTTCGCTAACAGTTAATACGTACCAGAACATGTTTCAGTCAATCAAAAAGGTGGACGACTCCACNCCTTCTTGATTCGTTCGCTAACAGTTAATACGTACCAGAACATGTTTCAGTCAATCAAAAAGGTGGACGACTCCACAGTGCTTTGAACTGTAACTTGTCCCGAAATCTTTTCGCGAAATATCAATTCCCCTGCCTATTTAGTCTTCCGCGTTGCTTACTCTTACGTCCATCCTATTTTTAAGGCTTAGAGCCCAACAGCTAGATGCTGTGGGCGGGTGAACTAGCGGCACCATTTTGAAAGAGCGTTCGGCCATTTCGTCGGGATGAACTATCGGATTTCTCAAGAAACACTAAACAGTTTCGCTTTTGTGCACTTTCTCTCTGTGATCATACCTTACACGATTTGATACTAACCCACGTATTAGACACGCATTGTGAAAGAAATCAGCGATCATCGTTGATCACGTGTAAATCAGATGAAAATAATTACACGATATCAAGTTTAGTTGGGCATTAACTTCCGTAGGAAAGATTTATTCGTAGCACAAAGACGTCGGTTAACTTAAAAGTTAGGACTATCAATATAGTATTGGGTCATTTAGGTAACTGATTACTACTGAAATCGCTTTAAAAATAATTTGAAACAATAAATATTTCTCAATATTACCAATTAATTCTCACCAATGCAGACACTAAATCGAAAGAATACCACAAGCCATGTTTTGTGGTATAATATTGAAATTGTTAAATGTCGACAATTTTCGNGACACTAAATCGAAAGAATACCACAAGCCATGTTTTGTGGTATAATATTGAAATTGTTAAATGTCGACAATTTTCACGAACTCGTCATGCAGTGGACTAAATTACAGACCCATCTGAACTTCGTTGCTACGGCAGTGAGCAAGTCTCTTTTGGGTTGAACTGTACATTATATGAGCCCTTCTGCTTTCAGCTATATATACTTGGCACAGAGCCATTCAGGGAATATCGTATGAACAGCAAAATAACGAGACACACACGTACCACGTGATTTAATTTTAGCTTGAAATCGAGAAATTTCTATGTATCTGACGATAAGATACAGCAATTCTCCGCAATGTTGTGAGTAAATTATAAATGCAGATACGAAATCCATAGGCATCAATAACTCATCGCATATCATTATTAACCACTTGACATAACGAGTATACTCGCTCACATCTGGGGCCGGGGTCGCTGAGCGGCTAGCCTGTTCGCTTCCCACCTAGGCCAACCGGGCTCAATCCCCGCCGGGTCATTCCCGAAATTTGCAAGTGGGAATCATGGTGGACGATGGCGCNGTTTCTCACCTCCCTTTCATTCCGGTTCTGCTCCATACTCACCTCAATCATCCTCATCGGCTCTCAAGAACTCGCTGTGCAGTCACCCAAAATCTCTTCGCTCACTCACTCGTTCACGTCTGACGTTTTGCAAAGTAAGTAAAATCATGTTCGGTGCTGTACAAGTACAGAAGCTAGCACCAACACACGCAGCGCCTCTCCCTAGGCAGTTCTATTGGTTTCTGCCGACACACCAACTATTTTATAATTGGCTGCTTCTCGTGACATATACCAATTGAAACACTGTCCGTGGGTTCTAAATAGTCAGCTGTTATGAGAAATTCACAAGTAATTCTCACACCATAAACTTCTTCTTTTCTAACACAAGTGAAGGCGTTAATATTGCTAGTATTCGCACTTCTAGTCAGCTGTTATGAGAAATTCGCAAGTAATTCTCACACCATAAATTTCTTCTTTTATAACACAAGTAAAGGCGTTAATATTGCTAGTATTCGCACTACTAGTCAACATATCATCGCCATGATGGGAGAACTATACGTAAAAGCAAAGCAAGAAAACGTAAACTGCATATATTTAATCACGTATAGCTTTTACGATGTGTAGATATATGAAATGCTGTACATCTCACTGTCAGCTGAAAAGAAATTTATAGGCCTATCGCGATGGTGCAAACTCTCTCATAACGAGCAGGGAGCCGGAAATTTTGCTAATTCACTTGAGGACAAGTTAAACTTCAACTACATATACATTNCTCTCATAACGAGCAGGGAGCCGGAAATTTTGCTAATTCACTTGAGGACAAGTTAAACTTCAACTACATATACATTCGAGTTACTAATTCTATTCGACACAGTTCGTTAGACACGCCCCGGACGACTGTGAACCAATAACGAGCCTGCAAGGATAAATGTTTACTGATTCCCGCGCTGCCTCATCTGCGGCAACAGCCAATGAACCACTAACCGAGGCTCGAGTACACNATAAATGTTTACTGATTCCCGCGCTGCCTCATCTGCGGCAACAGCCAATGAACCACTAACCGAGGCTCGAGTACACAAAAGATTGTGAAGTATAACTTGTTGTCTAATGAATCCGCGAAATTTCCGTATCTCTAACAATGAGAATAATTACCCAAGATGACAAACACAATCCAAAACTGCACAAATGTTCCCGTGACAAGCGCAGTGAAGTAACTTACCGACGATAACAAGTAATTATTGTAAAGTTGATTTTGAATTATATTTTCAGTCGTGTTATGTTGCTCAATGTGTATAGCAAGGTACATTATATGTACTGTGACGTTGTAGAGTCACATTGGAGACCGTTACTGATACTATAGATCCATTATTACAATAATAACCTTCCATACAGTTTATTGTAACGTATGAACTTCTCCAGGCTTGAAACAACAAAATTAATAGACAGCCCGTAAAATTTACATTAAATAATCTTTGTGCACATTTTATTCGTCTAACAAGATACGATTAATAGTACAGCTGTAAAACATAATCAGCTGGAAACCTTTCTATATCGAAAAATAGCACTGTTCAACCAAATTTATGAGAATAAGTTATTTATACCTAGGGCCAGGGACTTTTCGCGTAAAATCGTAGCACACAGTAGACTTCAATACTATATACCCACCTTATCTGTTGTTATACTTCCATTGGCTGCTGGTGCGTGCGTGTCCGTCTTTGACCAAGCCACTCAGGACTAAGTAACTCCGACACTGAACCTTCGTGATTCGTGCGCAAACCGTTAACACGAGCGGGAAGATTTTTTAGCCAATAAGAGAAGCTNAGCGGGAAGATTTTTTAGCCAATAAGAGAAGCTGTACGTCCCTACAGTGACTTGGACTGTATCTTGTCTTGAAATCTTTTCGCGAAATATCACTGCCCATATGCATACCTAATATTTAATTTCCGTGCACTCAATTTTGCTATCATAATCTCCACTAGTACCTTTCATTGAAACTTGGTTGATGAAATCACTCTCCGTTGCTCGACACTTAATTTTGTTTGTCGTCTCTTGCCAGTTTAGTAGTAACCTCAGAATTCTTTTTTTTCTTCTTTTTTTTCGAATTATTACATTATTTATCGTGATTAAATCTTTTCGCTAAAACAGGTGGTCCTACCAAGACACTACACCATGTGTCACCCAAGCCATTAATTTGAAATATTTTTACCCTACTAGACCATGCCATATTACTGGCCAGTGAAACCAATTTTCTGGCATCTTGTGGCTGGAGTTCACAACACACGCCACCACTGTACTCTTAAGTTTTCTGTGACGAGATTCAGTTTTCTCTTAATAGTTTTTTAACAGCTATAGTTCTCGGGAGCATGTTTATACCAAAATACTGTGACAAAATTTCACAGTGCTTTAGATGTAAATATACGTGAATTTTGACGCCTTGAACTGACGAAATCGTCCATTACGAGTGACAGGTATACCAACCCGCATAAATCGTGTCAAACAAGCCCCTGTTAATGTAGAAAATATACCTCATTTCAACAAACTACTTAACTCTCAGTGCATTGTTTGTTATCATTAGATCAATTGTCCCCATTCCCCGCTGNACCTCATTTCAACAAACTACTTAACTCTCAGTGCATTGTTTGTTATCATTAGATCAATTGTCCCCATTCCCCGCTGACGCACGGAAGAAAAAAAATTATGTAGAGTGCTGTGTATGTAGGACAATATTGTAGTGTATTGATTTTACCTTATACGGCTATATATACACAGCCGACAATTCATTCTGTCGGTATTCTGTGCCCCTGTGACAGACTTGCCTTGTCGGATGCCTTGTAGCAACTAAAAGTATACATTAGGCTAATGTTATTACTTCAAAAATTATTTCATTACTTCAGGCACATAAAAAAATTTAACTGAAGGCGTTGAAACCAACAAAAATTGTATTTGGAGCACTACTAGTATCAGTAAAATGTCTGCCTGTAAAACTTATCTATATATATATATATATATATATATATCACATAAAGAGAGAGAGAGTTCAATATAAATGGAATTGTAAAATGCCAATTTCCTACCCCGCACCTCTTTCTAATATCTAATAGGTATTACAAAATATCGCGAATTTGTTTTAGGAAAAAGTTATACTTCTAAAATATGTTACGTTTTCTATTTTATCAAGCTTTATTATTTATTAAATATGTCCAGATGAATTCTGAGCCAATAACAAACCTGCCAGGAAACAAGCAACGAATTTGAAAATAGGGCTAGATTACTTGTGAGTAAAACTGAATAATGAATTACCACATTATATTATATTACCAGTATTAATAACCAACCAGTTTTTAAGCGAACAGTAAAACTAATTGTTATTAAAATATCCTTCCTACAACTCTCTATTAATTCTTAATTTTAATTAAATAAAAAGGGAATAGAGTAATGTTACTTTGGGTACAGCATTAATAAATAAATGTTGTTTGTAATAGTAAATAGATAAAGTTCCACTATTTGTTGATTATTATAGGATTTATTGTAAACAATACTTGGACAGCTCTGTGTTATCTAAATAACTTTATTGTAAAATGATTGCTTGTAGTTAATAGTTGAGAAAGCTCTGGGTAGAAAATATATAACTAAAAAAGTGTATATCTTTTATATCCCATTTGGCTTTTACTAACATCTTTATATGAATTCTAATACCTTTTTTTAAGTACTAACCTCAATTTTTTTGTATTTTTTTTACTGTAGCCTTGTGATGGTATATTTTTATTGACTTGTTCTATATCCCGAAGCTTGTGCTTCGTATGAGATCGCCTGAATCAAATAAATAGAATAAATAATTAAATCCCGAGCCACCTGATCTCGGGTGAAACTGGTTACACACTGGAGCAACAGCAAATGAACACAAGTCTGAGGCTCGAAAATACATATTACCGTGGAGTTCAGCCTGCAGGCCGTTTTTTCTATCCGTACTCAGTATTCAAAAGTGGAGAGTGCAGTCGAGAGATTTGCTCGGCTCTTAACAACGAGGTCTTGTCAGAGCCGATGAGGGCGAAGCGAAGTGAGTATGGAGCAACGCAGGAATATTCCAAGTGCGAACTGTGATGTTGATAAGGATGATTATTCATGGTGTCGCAAGGTCGTCGGTGTAGAAGAGAGTTACGTTCTTTTGACTTACATGTAAAGATTCGGTCTGCAAGGTATAACAGCTAAAGCAGGAAGTTGACTTTCGGAGTTCTGTTATTTTTCGTAAGCGTCATAATACTGGTAACCCGACATTTACGAGTTTGGTTGAAATGGATCCACGTGATATAATTTGTTTGAAGACAGTGCCAGTGCATGAAGGTGGTGTTAATCAGACTGCTGCAATTAGTATATATTCATCGCCTGTTCTGTTTTCCCGTAAGAAGATGAAATTCGTGCTTGGAGATAAAATATGGATTTATAGGAAGTTAATTGGTACAGTTGTAAATTTGCATGTTCTTGGTTACATAGAGCTTATGTAAAATGCATAAATGACAATAAAGTTTGTTTGAACGAAATCGGTTCAGTAGTTCTCAATTTGCTGTAACATAACCTCAACACCAGCGGCAGTAGCACACTAGTATGACTGTGTGCTGCCGCATTTATATATTTTCCTTTTAGGAAATAGCATTGTAGATAAGAGGTTATAACATAGGGTTCTTATCTCTCGCTGCATATTTTACTCCAGCTGCGACTGCATTGCTTCTCTCGCATGTTATCTATCGAATTGCCTTTTCAGTTGCATGCCTTCGTGCAAGAGTGGTGTAACTTTCATGCATGGTTTAACTTACGTTCAGAACAGATACACATATACCCCAACTTATTTTATTAAATTTATATCAAATTATTGTTCCAAATAAAACTTAAATTTACTCCGGATAGTTATACTCGGAACTTCTGAGTCGAAATACCACGAGTCCAGTAAAATTACAAATGAACCATAACTATAAATTATGGTTTATCGCGGGAAAAATTGACTGTTTGCTAGGATTCAACGTACTGTTTACATGTTCGTCAGTTTTCTTTCCTTACTGGCTGTCGTGCAAGTATGAAGCTACTACCGCATTTCACTGGACCAATGAGGATTCTGATACTATAAGGCAGAACGTTCGTGGTTGATCTGCAAACAACTTAGCCGAGTCAAAACCTTGTTCATCCAATCACGAAAGAATAAACTAGTTAGAGCGTAATAGAAGATAGGTTGGCTCAGAAAATTTTCGCGATTTTCCATTAGCTCTAACTATAACTATTGCACGTTCTGTAGGCAGGGAGGTTCGTCCATTATGGCTGAGCAAGTGACAGTAATCAAATACAATTTGTACTCGCTTATGTAATTCTCAATTAATTGTCCTCTTCCCACGTCTAACAAATTTCGTATAGCCGAAATGAATATATCTTCTTCACTTAAATTTGGAGTCCCCCCGAATTTCGCGAAAACATTTCCACTCATGTCAGATTTCAACTCCCTACAGGTATATCAGCAGTATTATTTTGTTTATTGGCCACGCGTCTTTGAGAAAAAAACATTTTCTTACTTGCCTCGTCAATCAAAATTACGTTGCGCCGACATTATACGTCTGCGATTCGCGGGCATACACCTATTACACGCAACACACAAATCATCCAATCGCGAAAGTTGACCTGACCTGACTTAGAGAGTTATGACATAAAACTGGTCATAAAATTTTTTCGCGGAAATCGGGTAGCCGTATTTATAACATAGGCTTAATTAAAATGAACAATGCCGAAATCATAGCCACGAAGGACTATGTAGATCTCACTTATTTACAGCAACTTTTTTTCTTGCATCGTAGTGCCCTTCCCAAAAAAAAACACGTAGTGATAAAACTTCAGTGATAAGATTTAAATGGAATATACTAAACCCCCAACGAGGAGTGAAGCCTTGCTATAGTCTGCTTTCAAACTAGTTCCCTACCACAGAAAAAATAATGACCTGAACGTTTATAATTAGGGCCACCAGTTTTTTTGAGAAAATATTTATGCCCAGGCCAGACTTAAACTTCGCACGTACACACTTGCACATGTCCTTTGGTTATTGGGTGCGTGTCTGTGTCGGAAGGCATTTTCTACCCTACTGAACCAATCAGAATAAAATTACCCCTGGAACGTCCGTGTTTAGTTGGCAGACACCTACGACGCGTGAGAGTTAAAAATTATGCAACTACGTGACTTGTTCTGAACATGTGTTGCAGTACTACTATTCGTGGAATATTTTCGCTTAAAACAGGGGGGGCTGTATATAATGCTGTAATAAAATGCCAACATGTGAGGGAGTAAAATCGCCGTTACACTTGACTGGGCCAATCATAATTAGGTTACTCCGAAACTGCACCACTGTGTTGCGTGAGCTGATGCCTTAGGCGCGTAAATGGAGGATGTTACACTTGAAGAGTTCAAACGTTTTTACACTATCTATGGCTGGAGACCGGCAAAATTCGCGTGTTCAGTGACCTGTAGGTTAGACCTCACATACGTCTGTGTATTTAAGCAAGTATCGATAGGGCCAGTGACTTTTCGCGTAAGAATCGGAGCACACAGTATACTCCAATACTATATACACACCTCATTTGTTTTTATACCTCCATTGGCTGGTGGTGCCGTGTCCGTCTTTGACCAAGCCACTCAGCACTAAGTAAATCCGACACTGAACGTTCGTGATTCGTGTGCAAACGGTTAACACGGGCCAGAACATTTTTTAGCCAATCAAAGAAGCTGGACGACCCTACAGTGCTTTGGACTGTATCTCGTCTCGAAAGCTTTTCGCGAAATATCACTGCCCCTAGGTATCGATGTTCTTTGTCCATGCTGTCCATGCTGCTTTCACAGTGGCAGGTTGTTTGTTTTTGACGCAGAATCCTCGAGGAGGTGTGAAACAGGTAGTGGGCCAATTGCCGAAGTTGTAAAATCTCACACGTGTTGGAAGTATAACTTTTCCTGAAATTAATTCGCAAACATGTCTGGTCTCTGTGGCTGCAGACCGTGTCATTTCCCGTAATTTAGTACCAAGCTAGAGAGCACTGGGGTATATATTAGATTCTCTTCACGTTTGTCATTGGACCTCCACTCGTCCGACACGCCCTGCAAGACTCACAACCTATAGTAAACCTAAAGTAAACATTCACCTTTCCGGTGGCTTCATTTCGTGTGGCCGGGTTACACATGAGCATGAGTCCTGCCAACGGTGGTAGCCAATGAACAAGTGACTTCTGCTCTAGTGTGTAGAGGGCTGTGGAGTCTAGCTTGGTGTCGTCTTATAACGTAAAATGGTAGTGTCTCTAGCTATGGCACAAGTTGAATGCAGGAACCTTCGACGTCGTGCAAATAATAATTATTTCTGAAGACGAAAAAAAAAAAAGTTTACATGCAATTTTGATGTGCAGCCTAAGAATGCTGGAAATATAATTAATAAGATCACAAAATATTATGTTTTGAGCAATACGTGGAAAAAAATTGTTGAAACACTTAAAATAAATATAATACTGGCTACTTAGATATATGTTACATCTGATTCTAGGAATTGTTTAAAGAAGAACTGAAGTTAACTAAATAAAATAAACACATAAATTTATGATTCGAAAAGAAAGGAAATTTCTACTAAACTGGCAAGAGACTACAAACCAAATTAAATGTCGAATACTGGAGCGTAGTTTCACCAATCAATCAAAATGAAACGTGCTAGTACAGATTATAGTAACAATATTTAGTATGCACAAAATTTTAAGGCATATGTAATGTTTATACATAGGTAATGTTTATAAATCTCGCAAATAAAAAAAGACAGTATCTATTCTCATAACATTTGCCGAGCAGCTACTTTCGCAAAAATGATTTCCGTGGCTTGTTAAAAATTCCAATGTATAACAATATTTCCATACTGATTCTCCGTGCTTAGAAGGGGCCGCGTTGGCTGAGCGGTTAGCTTTCTCACCTCCCACCAAGGTGAACCGGGTTTTCAATCTCCGGCCGGGTCACGCCCGGATTCTCGCATGCGGGGGATCGTGCCGGACTAGGCCGCTGGTCGGCTCTCGATACCTCGCTGTTAAGAGCCGCCCAAATATCTTCACTCATTCCACTGGACTCATTTCGCTGAGCGCATATCTTCGACTGGAATTAACATTTGAGGCCATAAAAATTGCTGTAATTGGCTGGAAACAAGAGGGCGTCACACTAGTTCGCACAGTCGACGACGTTTGTTTGTTAGTACAGGCCCTACCGCTTCGCTTTACAAGACGCCGTCATTCCAGATTCCGCAGTCTTCTACACACTCGAGGAGACGTCACTTGTGCATTGACTGCCGCCTTCTGTTACACCCGGCCACACGGAGTGAAGCCACCAGATTGCTGAAGTTTTCACTATCTTCTGCGAGTCTTTCAGGGTGTATCGTTTAAGTGAAGATTCCATTTCTCGCGAAGAAGGAACATGCAATTGTATACTGTCTAACTTGGTAGCGAATCACAGCGTCAAAGGACAGGATCTCTATTTATTAGCTGATATCATAGTTATAAGTAGGGCCAGTGACTTTTCGCGTAAAAATCAGAGCACACAGTAGACTTCAATACTCGAAATTTTTTCGCGAATTATCACTGCCTCTAGTTATAAGCCATTGCCCTTCTGGCCGGTCTGTACATGATTTGGTCACGCCATTTTGAAGTGTCTGTTATTACTCAGCAATCACGGTTATTGTCGCTTAAGTGCGATATAATGGAAAAGTAATGAAAACCAGTTCTAACACACGACTTCAGGTGTTGCAAACAAAAAAATATTTAGATGAGGTCTCTTTGCAGGTCTCTTAGTTGCTACTGTATTATTTTAGTTCAAACACGACAAGAACGCGGGCTCATTCCTTGTACCACACATTTTCAAACATCGGCAACGCTCACAGACAAATACGCATCAAAAAATATTTTACATATCTGAATAAAAGCGACCATATATCCTGCAGTGATGAAATTTTCTACTGTTTTGTGCACTTGAAGCAAAGGTCGCTTTAATCATGCAGTGGCCCTTCAACGTCGTACTAAAAAGGTGTGCGGTAGGGCAAATCGCTTGTTGCTTACTTCCCATCCCCTCAAGTTCGAATGGTAGCTCCTGTTTCATTATGAACGTCACCTATATTCCGGAATCGATATGACAGCCCCCATTCCCCCCTTCGCCTGGCTAACTTTGCCGCGCGGATCAATAAGAAATAAACAAGTAGAACCAACCCGTAGAAGCAGACGCTACAAGTCGCAATCCATCATGCACTTTCGAAAATTCCATTCTCCCCGTAACGAATAATCCCGAGTACACTTGTGCGTGAGTGATTGAAGAGATTTAGGCTGCTTTTAACATCGAGGTTTTGAGAACCTATGATGTTGAAGTGATCCCCGAGAAAACCCTCCGACTAGCGGTATCGTCCGGCACGATTCTCACATGCAAAAATCCGGGAGTGACCCAGCCGGGGATTGAACCCGGTTCGCCTTAGTGGGAGGCGGGCAGGCTAACCGCTATCGGCTCTCAAGACCTCAATGCTAAGAGCCGCCCAAACCTCTCCACTCCAGACGCACACGCCACCAAAATGGCGTCACTGGCCAGGAAAATGGAACACCGTTCGCCAATCAGCGCCTGATTACCTACTCACCATCTGGCAGTTCAGCCAATACGGGACTTTTCGCAGCATGCGGTAGCCAATCGGACAGATGATCCGTTCCCACCCATAACTTCGCGCAGCCAGTCAGATAATGAGTCAGAAAATGGGTATTCCCATATCAAAGGAACTAAAACGCCATTTCATTACTGTACACTCAGCTATTCTAGCACTATGTCGTTGGCGTTGTTCGCACCCGAAGGACACGGGCGGGTCGTTTCGCTTAGCCAGCCAATGGCAACGTCCGGTGCGAGTGAACGATGGCCATTCCCCGGTGGGAGCGCCAAGCTTCAGCAAGGGTTAATTGGGGCACAGTCCCCCCCCCCCTCNCCCCCCCCTCTGACAAGGCCCCCGTTACATACGTCCACTGACCAGCTGCGTTCAAACGGCCGCTAGTTAACTGTCGGTTACAGTATATCCACTATTAATTTATCATCGTTCTGAGACCACAGAGTGTTTTGTGTTCGCGATTAACCTTGCAGGGTCACAGAGTACTGAAGAATACGGAAGTGATCAAATTTAAATTCTTGCAGGCGGGGCTAAGTAAATGAGTATACTTAAAAATATGTGTTGATTAAATCTAATATTTCGTAAGATAAAAAACAGAACTATTAGTTGATGGTTTGATATTATACATCATGGAAATTTTCCATACGAGACCGAAATAATTTCCGTATAGAAGAATATATACAAGACTGCTTGAAATGTATTTAATTGTTGGTAATCAAACAGGCCGAATAAACTTTTCTGTAACTACCACAAAAACTACTTAAAAATCACTTATGTTTGGCTTTATGTTACGTAATAAGCAGTGTCTGTAAATGAGATGATTCTAATTTTCTTTGTGTGCTGTTTTTTGAAGAAAAAAAAACTCGCTGTTTAAGAGAACAAAGAGAAAACTTAACCCTTTCAGTTAAGTTCGTTTTAGGTGTTGCGATAAAGAGAATTTTTTATTCTGGACCGTACTGCCATCGGTATGAGAGTTTTCTTTGTTTGTCGCCCACGGGTCTTTGCAAGAAGACATTCCTTCTTACCTCATTGGAGCAATCCGATTTAAGTTACCCCGATACTGAACGCATGTGGGAATCATGCCGGACGATACCGCTGGCCAGCGAGTTTTCTCGGGGATCTCCCGTTGCTCCCCGCTCTTGCTTTTCGGCGCGGCTCCATACTCGCCTCACTTCACCCTCATCGGCTCTCAAGACCTTCATGCTAAGAGTCACCCAAGTGTGTAACGCGGTGATCATTAAATCAACTAAAGTGGATTATTTTTAATTCCCTTATCTAAAATTTTTTCGCTGCGGAACGTATCGCGTTAAATAAATGTTCTCTCCCGAGATTTCATTAGCAAATGTAAACCGCAAAATTTTAAGTTTAAATTTTTTGCACTTGCAGCGGGTTTAGTGGTTACGTCCACGACGAGGAAAATCACGCTACAAACCGCGCTTGTATGCTGGTGTTGACGTTGACAAATACGCGCAAAGCTCAGGGCATAAATTGGAAACCCGGAAGAGGAAACCTCTCTCTGCGTGTCATTTTTTTGCGAGTACCATAATTAATAGCAGCCAAAAAAAAATTAATTTCAGCCACTACCGGGCGTTAGTAGGGGAAGGTCCGTTGCAGAAGCAAAAACCACGTTAATTACTGAAACTTCAAAACTGCATCATCAGCGTTTCGCGTTTTGCCTGTGAAATAAAAACCGTGATAAATAATTAATTAAAAAGAATGATACACCGTACGGTGAGTAGCAATAAGATTAATTATAGGTAAATATATGTACATTTATTTTTAAAGTTTGTGATAAAGTATTAAATACCAATTAACAAATGTAAATTATACTTTTTTTTAATATTTAAATATCTTTAAACAATAGAGCGAGGACTGCGGGTATATGTGAGTGAAGTGAGTGAAGAGATTTGAGCGGCTCCTAACAGCGACGTCTTGAGAGCCGATGAGGTTGATTGGGGTGTGGATGGAGCAGCGCCGGAAACGAAAGGGCAGGGGAAACCGGAGATCCCCGAGAAAAACCCGCCAAGCAGCGAGATCGTCCGGCACGATTCCCGCATGCGAAAGTGATGTACTTACAGGACGTATACTCTAGTGTCGCTTTTACGATCGGGACCACAGTGTTTTGACGCAACTAAGACAACTCTTTAGCAAGTAATGTAAAGGAAAGAATAATATTGTCGTATAACATGCAACCTAATTTGAATAAAAAAAACCCTTCGCACTATGGCAACAGCCAAAGAATAAAAAACTGTAGCCAGAATGTTTAAAGGATTGATAAGTCTCTGCTGATGCCAAAAGAATTTGGGAAATGTGTAGGTATACGTGTCTCTAATTACGTGCATAATTAATTCCATTATACTAACACCTGGGTATCCATGGTTTCTTTCCAGGTAAGGATAGTTGTTTTTGCTAAATACATCTTTTATTTGTCTTAAGTTCTTTGGGTATATCGTAACTCCGTAAACGAGCAGAATTTTTGCATGGTATTTGTTATCCGAGGACAAGACAAAGTAAGGACTGCTAAACATAAAACAAATCCATTAATTAATTAATTGCCTACGGTAGAATTCGGAACCTTANAGACAAAGTAAGGACTGCTAAACATAAAACAAATCCATTAATTAATTAATTGCCTACGGTAGAATTCGGAACCTTACGTCCACATCTGCAGTTTATTCTTAGATTTACGGCTGCGTTTCTTTTTGTGAAGACATTGTCTTACTTGACTCGGCCAATCCGAATTACGTTTCCCCGATCATGAATGTGATTCGCTGGCAAATATCTAATTCCAGTAGCAATTGCAAGCATGCAACAACGAACGTAAATCTAAGCTAGTGTGTTTTTAACATGTATTTACTGGCAGCCACGACAATCTATAAGTATGTGGGCTACAAACTCTACTTGAAGGAGCACCAGCTCTATCGATCTGTGCATTTCCACTTACCAGCGTCCTATTGGTCCAAATCACATCGAACATGCTTACCGTGTTGACAAGTTTCGGTGTTGGCTTCCTTCTGTCCACTGCAGTGACAGGCTGACTGCGTCCACCATTACAGCGACTTGTATGTAACACGGTATGCATACAGTCCATCATGTTCAAGTGTGTAACTATGGATGGAAATTTTTATTTCTTGTTTACGAGAATTACATTTGGAGTGATGTAGCGTTCACACTTTTAGAATCAAAACTTTGACAAATCACCCCATGTTTGACGTGCTCTGTTGTTTTCTAAATATGGCGCGTATCGCAAGCGTTTGATACTTGTGTAAACATAAAAATACCTAATTATTAATTAAACTGAAATTTTACTTATATTTTATTTACACATTATAATATTTCAATTATTATTCATATATATGAGACAGCGAAAAATGTGTATGTTGGTAATGCCTAGTAATAAATAGTTCTTATGCGAAATATTATTACACTGAGTGCTCACGAACACGTCTCGTCCTGAGGTCTTTGAACCCGCCAATTTCTCAGGCTTCTAACTGTCAATCTATCCCGTTTGTGAATAGTTCATATTATTGGTAACGGTTTGGGAAAGAAAGAGAGAGAGAATTATAGAAAGAGAGGGAGAGAGAAAGAGCGGTTAACATTGTCTTTTTGGAGTAATTTTCACGACGCGGTTAAGCATAGTTTGTATAAGGCTGAGGAATATCCTGGAAGTAGAACTTTAGCAGGGCTTCAAAAGAGTTGGAAACAACCGTGAATGGACTGTAGCATGTCAACGCAAGCACATCCGTACGAATTTTATTGAGCTAAATAAATCCGTCTTTCCGCCGTTCCCCGAGCTAAACTCGGGCACGGAAACGAACTAGCGTGGCGGTTCCTTTGACATGGGCCTGCCCACTTTTTTATTGGCTGTGCGAGGCTCTATGAAAGGGCCTTGTATCTGATTGGCCTCTGCGTGTTGCANGGCCTGCCCACTTTTTTATTGGCTGTGCGAGGCTCTATGAAAGGGCCTTGTATCTGATTGGCCACTGCGTGTTGCAAAAGGTCCCCCGTTGGTTTGGCCGTCGGCTGGCTAGAAGGCTACCAGGCGCCGGTTGGCGAAATTTTTTTTTGCCAGTGACGCCATTTTGGTGGCGTGTGCGGCTGGAGTTTGCGATATAGTGGGCTGTTTCGCCTCTGTATTTTTACATGCTATGTTGCTCGGGCACAGTCCTCAAAGCGTTAAATACAGCTGGTCGCGAATAACTTTTNCTCTGTATTTTTACATGCTATGTTGCTCGGGCACAGTCCTCAAAGCGTTAAATACAGCTGGTCGCGAATAACTTTCGCAAAAATTGAGTTTTTCTACGTATCGCAGCTGCCTTAAACTTTAAGGGTGTTATTTTGCATTTGCACCACATTATGTTCAACTTGTAGGTATTCATTATCTGCAGGGATAGGAAACTTTCGCGAATTTATTTCGGGACAAGATATACGTCAAACACATATATAGTGAATTAACCTTGTAAATTGGGTAACAGTTTATTAGACCCGCCCTGGATGCCTCTGAGCCAATAGCAGACAGGAAAATGTTGGCTAATTGTTTTAGGACAAACTAGACTTTAAACACNCCCTGGATGCCTCTGAGCCAATAGCAGACAGGAAAATGTTGGCTAATTGTTTTAGGACAAACTAGACTTTAAACACGTGTGCATTTCTGTTATGTTTAGCAATTGGAACACAGTTTAGTAGACACACCCACGTGAACTTTAAGCCAGTAACGGACTTGCAAAAAAACACTCTGAGGCAGCAGCCAATGAACAGAAAACGTATATAACAGTGGAGTCTAGCATGCAGAGAGTTTGAAACGCTACAGTTCCCTGCCCCTACCTGTAGTTAGTAAAAGNAGACAAAGTAAGGACTGCTAAACATAAAACAAATCCATTAATTAATTAATTGCCTACGGTAGAATTCGGAACCTTGCGTCCACATCTGCAGTTTATTCTTATATATACGGCTGCGTTTCTTTTTGTGAAGACATTGTCTTACTTGACTCGGCCAATCCGAATTACGTTTCCCCGATCATGAATGTAATTCGCGGGCAAAGATCTAATTCGAGTAGCAATTGCAAGCATGCAACAACGAATGTAAATCTAAGCTAGGGTGTTTGCAACATATATTTACTGGCAGCCACGACAGTCTATAAGTAAGTGGGCTACAAACTCTACTAGAAGGAGTACCAGCTCGATCGATCTGTGCATTTCCACTTACCAGCGTCCTATTGGTCCAAATCACATCGAACATGCTTACCGTGTTGACAAGTTTCGGTGTTGGCTTCCTTCTGTCCACTGCATTGACAGACTGACTGCGTCCACCATTACAGCGACTTGTATGTAACACGGTATGCATACAGTCCATCATGTTCAAGTGTGTAACTATGGATGGAAATTTTATTTCTTGTTTACGGGAATTACATTTGGAGTGATGTAGCGTTCACACTTTTAGAATCAAAACTTTGACAAATCACCCCATGTATGACGGGCTCTATTGTTTTCTAAATATGGCGCGTATCACAAGCGTTTGATACTTGTGTAAACATAAAAATACCTAATTATTAATTAAACTGAAATTTTACTTATATTTTATTTACACATTATAGTATTTCAATTGTTATTAATATATATGAGACAGCGAAAAATGTGTGTGTTGGTAATGCCTAGTAATAAATAGTTCTTATGCGAAATATTATTACACTGAGTGCTCACGAACACGTCTCGTCCTGAGGTCTTTGAACCCGCCAATTTCTCAGGCTTCTAACTGTCAATCCATCCCGTTTGTGAAGAGTTCATATTATTGGTAACGGTTTGGGAAAGTGAGAGAGAATTAGAGAAAGAGAGGGAGAGAGAAAGAGCGGTTAACATTGTCTTTTTGGAGTAATTTTCACGACGCGGTTAAGCATAGTTTGTATAAGGCTGAGGAATATCCTGGAAGTAGAACTTTAGCAGGGCTTCAGAAAAGTTGGAAACAACCGTGAATGGACTGTAGCAAGTCAACTCAAGCACATCCGTACGAATTTTATTAAGCTAAATAAATCCGTCTTTCCGCCGTTCCCCGAGCTAAACTCGGGCACGGAAACGAACTAGCGTGGCGGTTCCTTTGACATGGGCCTGCCCACTTTTTTATTGGCTGTGCGAGGCTCTATGAAAGGGCCTTGTATCTGATTGGCCTCTGCGTGTTGCAAAAGGTCCCCCGTTGGTTTGGCCGTCGGCTGGCTAGAAGGCTACCAGGCGCCGGTTGGCGAAATTTTTTTTTGCCAGTGACGCCATTTTGGTGGCGTGTGCGGCTGGAGTTTGCGATATAGTGGGCTGTTTCGCCTCTGTATTTTTACATGCTATGTTGCTCGGGCACAGTCCTCAAAGCGTTAAATACAGCTGGTCGCGAATAACTTTTGCAAAAATTGAGTTTTTCTACGTATCACAGCTGCCTTAAACTTTACGGGTGTTATTTTGCATTTGCACCACATTATGTTCAACTTGTAGGTATTCATTATCTGTAGGGATAGGAAACTTTCGCGAATTTATTTCGGGACAAGATATACGTCAAACACATATATAGTGAATTAACCTTGTAAATTGGGTAACAGTTTATTAGACCCGCCCTGGATGCCTCTGAGCCAATAGCAGACAGGAAAATGTTGGCTAATTGTTTTAGGACAAACTAGACTTTAAACACGTGTGCATTTCTGTTATGTTTAGCAATTGGAACACAGTTTAGTAGACACACCCACGTGAACTTTAAGCCAGTAACGGACTTGCAAAAAAACACTCTGAGGCAGCAGCCAATGAACAGAAAACGTATATAACAGTGGAGTCTAGCATGCAGAGAGTTTGAAACGCTACAGTTCCCTGCCCCTACCTGTAGTTAGTAAAAGGAAAGCTTTGTCTGCTGACTGCAAAGTCACATAAGAAGCTAAAGTAAATTTGCAGAAATAAATCGTTATTTTTTAAAAAGATTTCAGTGATTCGTGCGGTTCTATAATTTATTTCTTGCGGAGATTTTCCACGCAGATATATTTCACGATTCCATTACAATCCACAATACCGCGAAATTGTGATATAAATCATTCAAAGCATCTAATTTTTCTATTTCATTCGGCACTCCTGGCGCGCATTATGAAAGGGGGGAAATCCGCAGGACGTTTACAAATGGTTATGACAGCGCGCTATCGCTATCGGCGTGATGTATCGCCCGCGTGTGAGGCACTCGACGGCTGGAATGGAGAAGTGGACACCGCAACACACGAGGTAGCGACGGAATGCGAGATTCCTTGTTATTTGGCGAGCTTCCAGATACCTCCACTGCAGCGCGAACTCCACTGCAGCTGGGGCCGCGGTGACCGAGCGGTTAGACTGCTCGCCTCCCACCAAGGCGAACCAGGTTCAACCCCCGGCCGGGACACTCCCGGATTTTGGCAAATGGGAATCGTGCCAGACGATGTCGCTGGTCGGGCGGGTTTTCTCGGGGATCTCCCATTTCTCCCGCCCTTGCATTCCTGCGCGGCTCCGTGCTCAATTCGGATCACCCTCGTCGGTTTTCAAGGCCTCGCTGTTAAGAGCAGCCCAAATCTCTCAACTCCACTGAACTCCCGAATTTTTCCTGTCTCTATTAATTCATTAAGAGGCGTGCAACAAAGATATGGCCATCGATTCTGAAACCGTTTACTTAACATATTTTGTACCCCTAATTTTTTCATACACTTCATTTCAAAATGTGGTTTTGCACAAAAAAATAAAACTTACTTTTTATCCGTACTTCTAGTGTACTTTAAGAAAAAATTACTATTTTATATTTAAAATATTTTGTTTTGTTCCCGTTCGAGCTCAACAAATGGTTTAACATAGACAGTAATATAAATTCTGTCAAACTAGATGATCCTACTTCTTCCCTCAGAGTAGTGCGGATGATAATAGGCGTTAAGTTGAGAGATTCGGNTTTGTTTTGTTCCCGTTCGAGCTCAACAAATGGTTTAACATAGACAGTAATATAAATTCTGTCAAACTAGATGATCATACTTCTTCCCTCAGAGTAGTGCGGATGATAATAGGCGTTAAGTTGAGAGATTCGGGGGGGCTCTTAACAGTGATGTCTTGAGAGCCGACGAGGATGAAAGAAGGCGAGACTGGAGAAGCAACGAAATGCAAGGGTGGGGCAAACAGGAGATCCCCGAGAAAACCCGCCGACAAGAGGCTTCGTCCGGCACGATTCCCACGCGTGAAAATCCGGAGGTGACCCGGCCTAGGATTGAATCCGGCTCGCCTTGGTGGGAGGCGAGCAGGCTAACCACTCAGCCAACGCAGCCCCTAATAAAAATAATAGAAACTAAAGAACCTAAAATATATCATGGTTATTTCAGCGGAGGTAACTGAACAATCTTTACGAACATTATGATTACTGCATAGGTTCGCAAATGCGCATGTTCATGGTATGCGCAAGTTTCCATTGCAGAAAAAACTGGTACAAAGGGTCAGCGTTTTATCATCACAATTTGATATTTTTAAAAAAATGTTAATACTTTTCTAACAAATGTCAAATAAGTATTCGTTAAAATAGATAGTTGAAAAAAAAAAATATCAAAACTGGTTGTGTTCCATGAAATGTTCGTAAACTAAGCGCAACAGGTAACTGTCACCGAATCTTCGTCGACCCAGTTAAAATGTTCCCTCTTGTGATTTAATTCCAACTAAACAATAATATGTGTTATTTCTAAAAAAATAAAATATTATAATTCTTATCACAAATTAATTTCAAGATGCACACCTGCATACATAACAACACATATATACTGTAAGGAATTATACGCTCACCTTCTCAAAAAAAGTAATATATAATCGTCCTCAAAATTTTAACACTGAAGAATCATTTCATTTTATCACCTTTAAAAACCACACTTTAATAACTATTATAATGCAAGTTTACGTAGTGTGTATTACGTAAAATGTCACTCTTCTAGCTTCAAGATTTTTGTCTTTAACTGTACTCGGGCGGAAGGTTTTAGAAACTCCGGGGGTTTTTACAAGTGCAGTTACGGTGCTTGGGCTGAAGTGTCACGCGAACATAAAACGTTCGAGGGCTCTTGCTTCTTAAATATGACTGCGCCAAGGAGATAGGAGAAAGGTCATGAAGGGGGCGAAGAGTAACGTGCGTAGCCGCTAAGAGCCCACAAAGAGCTCTAGAGTGCCCATAAAAAAACTCAGCTGCTTCCTTGTGGCGTGTCTCGAGGCTGCACGCAAGCTGCTGTTGACATGACTGTTTCCGGTACAAGGCTCCGACGATAAGAGTAATTGCTGACGTAATATTACGTCACCTGATTTTAACTGCGTTGTGTCGAGTTTGCTGTAACATCACGGCATCTGCGTTGTTTGAAGACGATGGCTATGGAATATATCTTCGCCTGCAGTGTTCATAAGGTACTCTGCTACGTAACGTTACGTCATCAACACTCAAAGTGTACATCACTTAACCCACTCAGGACCAGTGTACACATTCGTGTACTTTACGCACGTGCAGGTAATTTTTTTTTGTCTCTGCTGCACACCGCGAAACTCGAAGACCAACGATCGTACTTTTGGGTAAATGATTCGCAAACCGTCCTGCATGTCTAGGACATGATTGGTTCATTTAAGTGTAGCCTAACGTATAGCCCACGGATCATTGGCTGTGACAACGAAGCAAGTGTTGTGTCGACTTAAGTACAGCACGCATTACAAAATTTTCGTTAGCAACACCTGCGAGTGTAAATTAAAGTGGGTGTGAAAGGGTTAAATAAACGGGATGGATTGTACATTATTGTACGTAGGAAAGAACATTTAGGGGCAGTGATATTTCGCGAAAAGATTTCGAGACAAGGTACAGTCCAAAGAACTGTAGGGTCGTCCAGCTTCTTTGATTGGCTAAAAACTGTTCTTGCCCGTGTTAACCGTTTGCGCACGAATCACGAAGGTTCAGTTTCGCTGTTACTTAGTCCTGAGTAGCTTGGTCTAAGACGGACACGGCACCAGCAGCCAGTGGAGGTATAACAAAAAATGAGGTGTGTATATAGTATTGGAGTATACTTTGTGCTCCGATTTTTACGCGAAAAGTCACTGTCCCTAAGAACATTTGATTTGGACACTTTCAGCTCGGCATTATACTGGTCGAGAGTCGGCCGGTAGTTAACGCTGTGAAGCGTAGTAAGTGTGCCCAGTGTTGTCTGAACCAACATGACGGTTGCAAACGGGAATGGAGAGACCAACAGAACTGATGGTCATGCAGTCGTGCATATAAGTGACTTTCTTCTAGCATGTCTTATTAATCCGTAATTCTGTACCGCGCTCAAACACACAAATACGTACGTGTTGCGACGTAATCTCACGTGTCGTATCTGCTAGACCCGACAGTCCTCTGCACGCTCTAATTACACATTGGCTGCCGTCACCTGCCAAACTCAATCTCCTGTTCCACCCGGCCGCACGCAATGAAGCCACCAGGGTGCTGGATGTTTACTATAGGCCGCTCACGGTTACTTCACACTTTTCTGAAACCCTGCTAAAGTTCTATTTCCAGGATATTCCTCCGCCTCGTTGCAATAAGTCTGGAAAATTACACCAAAAGTACATTGCAGTGTAATAATATTTTACATAAGAACTATTTCTTACGAGGCGTAACCAACATACATATTTTCTCACTGGGTTCATTCCTATAAATTATAAATGAAATATTCTAATTTACAGGTAAAATACAAATACGATTTAAATTGAGCCAAAATAAGGTGCCTTATGAATATAAGTATAAAGAGATTGTAAAACATGTAATTTAGCAAACAACCAAAGACTTTATATACGGGATGATTTTGCAAAGGTTTGATTCAAATAGTGCGAAGAAACCGCGAATATACTATATTGGTTTTGAGTTCTGTAGTGCGTGTCGGATGAGCGGAGTTCCAATGCCACACACAATACCAACATATACTTGTATGACTTCAACCTTGCTACCAAATTATAAAACGAAACAATAGGGCTTATAGGTATGAGCAAATTGTTATCGGAATTACTAATATTGTTGGTTTACGCCCGGCTATATGTTGACGTGCGGAGGGTAAAGTGAACTTACCCACTGAACTTAACCGAAATTAACGCTTTAAAAAATTGGCACGGGCGTCCACAAATTCGCCTGAATTCGAAGCCACGAACCCTTGCACGATAACTCAGTTTTCCAATGAGCTTCACAGTGGTAAATGGTTATTTCCGGGCGGTCGCTTAAGGGCACCAAACCCGATAATTTAAGGTCTTGGGGAAATAATGTATGTGGGAAAACTAAGTGAATACATGGCACATAAAACAAGTTTTTTTATCCAACAAGGTGGGAAAATGCTTTGCCAGAAAGACAAATTTGTGTAGAAATATTTCTTCCGCTGTAAATTTGTGCAACTCTTTTCGACATAATATACCACGCTATAGTAGGCACGGAAACCTTATTTTCTGCAACAATATATAATTTTTGTAAAGGCTAACCACGAGATACGACAATGACTCCAGGGCTGAATGTTTCCTTTTCCCGTGCACTCTCTCTCTCTCTCTCTCTCTCTCTCTCTCTCTCTGACAATTAGGAAAACAAACATCTGCACAGCACACAAAATTACTATAGTTTAATTATTATATTAGAGTTATTTATTTTGTTTGACAAAAAAAAATTAATGTTGCATGTACAAAAAATATTATTATTTAAATATTATTGATCCATCTACCTAGAATTTAATTTATGTGTACGTCTCATGTAAAACGAACATTACCTAAAAATGTAACAAACTGTTAACCGGCTGTCAACAAGCGACCTACTTTAAAATGGGGAATTTTCGTTATTGTTATCATATGTATTTAAATGGCCTAAAATCTGCATTTCTTCTTTCGGAAGCAGCCAATAAACAACTTATGATATGTAACGAAGCGTTGTCGATCTACCTGAATTGACGCTGCAAACGATTGAGCTAATATGATAGACTTATTATGATGGTGTGATTGGACTGTGTCTATTGCCGACCATGAGGATAAATAAAAATTGCACAAACACACACAAAACTCAGCAAGATAAAATCGGGGACGAAAAAAAAAACATTTTTACAACACCACTGACAGATAATTAAAAAAAAGCTTTTTTCCTTCTCAATAAAAAAAATTATATAATTAAAGCTGTCGCAATGCCACCTGAGTTGTACAGGATGATGGCTAGAGGGTACTGAGTTGCTATACTTTGGTGCAGACTAAAGGCACCTGTTGTTGTTGCATAAGGGGTAAACAAATACTCTTATTCTTGGTTAGTTCATACACAAGTATTTTATTTCACTGAAGATAACATGGGTAGTTACACACACGAGACTGAGACCCCACCCCTACACATCGTAGGCCTGAAGGGCGGATTGGTGGAATGCTATGCGTCGGGGGAAGGTTGATTGAATGGAGACGTTTTACTTATCTGCGACTGTGGCTTTTGGTGAGTTGCCTTCGTTGTTGGGTATAGCTCGGTCAGACCGGCGTCCCTTCTCGGAAGTCCGGGGTTGGTTTCCCCAGACTTGTGATGTCTCTGTGACCTCGGCTGGCTATTCCCGTCGGAGGGTGCATCCCCTCTCCTGCGTCGACGTCTACCATGACCCAGCACGCGTTTCCAACTTCTCCGCCTTGGAAACTAGCATCTCTTTTCCGGTAATATACTCATAAGTTCTCGGAACTCCTACACTGATAATACCGGAAATCTGCACATACCATCTGGGCTGTTCCTGGGTTCTCTCCCCAGTGACGTCACAATTTACTCATTGGCCGACTGATTTGCTTTGTCGCCATCTGGCACACGACTACGTCCTCTCCTCCTGGGGCCTCTTCGTTATGAGGCTACCACTCGTCTCGCATTGCGTGTCCCGACTTGGTTTGTCCCGGAACTCTATACATACTGTCTCTGGATAACTGACTGAACATCACGGACTCGGCCCGTGCCAGGTCCGATCCCTGGTCTGGTGATATGACTGACTTCACCCGACTGCCTCGCGTCTCTCGGCGTGTCTCTGAACAACTCCTCCGTCTCGCATAGAACAACTACTGAACAACACTGACTCGTGCTGTGCCGGGGTCCGAACCCCGGCCTTGTTGATGGACTCACCCGACTACCTCGCGTCTCTCGGCGTGACTGGCGAACAACTGCCAGACTCCTACATCACTCTTGGCATGGGGAACTCACTGCTCCGCCTCATGTCTAGGCTACTGAACAACTGAACTCCCGTCTAGGATGACAATCAACTGTGATGCTACTCCACACCTGTGGTGTACAGAATGGTTCGTAGGGTCTACGGTTAATGTTTATGGCGCAGACTATAGGTTGCCTTGAGGTTGAGGGTATATCACACAATGACTTCATCACAAATTCTTAGTTTTAAATAGGTTTATTTAACGGGAATTCATTTACACATTTCCGGCACTGTTGCGAGACTTTATACATACTTTCCCGGCACCTTGAGCCGAGAATTTACTCATACTTTAACGTCCTACGAGTTCAGGCCTGAAGGGCTGGTTAAACTGTTCTGGGTACATTTCCGATGCTGTGGGGGCATTAGGTGACAGGACAGGTCCCTGAGTGACAAAGTGGTTATTTATCTCCACATGTTACATGGTAGTTGTTCCGGCAGTTGAGGTCTGGTGAGTTAGATGGCCTGGATACGTTCCAGCAGTTGTACAGATCTGGTGAGCTGGATAGGCCTGTTAAAGGCCCTCTGTGGTTGGCTTGTTGCACGCAGCTGGCTTCCTCTCGACACGGCGCTTCTCGTTTAAGGTCACCACTCGTTCCCATACTCGGCATAGGGTAGTAACTGGCTGCTTACTACCCTTCCATGTCCTGGCGAGATGACCCTTGGGCGGGCCCCACCCCAGCCCTCAGCGCAGGGTTGCACTGGACAATCCCATTAGCTCGACATGGCACTTCTCATTGAAGTTCACCACTAGACTCCAACTTCTCGGTGCGTTGTAACTAACTGACTGACTGATGCAGTAACTGACTGACTTGACTGACTGTCTGACTCGCATCCTGGCGTGGTGAAACTACTCGTCCGATGTAACTCTGGTGACTGTCTCTGATTCTGCCCTGCGTTCCGCGTCTCGCATCTCGCGTCGCGATTTGGCTGACCCCCTAATGTCGTGACTGACTTCCTGCGCATTCCGAGGTGGCGGTACCGAACTCCGTGCCACCTGCCGCTCGTTGCTTCGACGGTCTTATCTGGTCGCTCAGCTGTCATCACTCCAGGACACGCGCGTACCTAAGTTTAACAGGAGTGCCCCTGCCTGTAAAAAGGGCCTAATACACCGGCTCTGCGGTTACGAACACAATGCGTTTATTTACATGGTACATCTGGCTAATTTTAAAACACTTCGCAGGCCTCATACACTGGAAATAAAAGCTAAGGTCTTTCTAAGTTTCTTGGGACGTTTTTAACACTTCTACAAGTCTGCTAGTCCACGGCGTTAGGGGTTGCCACAAAAAACTGATGGACTTTTACCTGGGTTATATTTCTGCTGTGAAATGCATGTTACAGCACAGTGTAACTCCTGGATACCTATTTGAACTCGCAAAAATACAATACACAGGGCGATACACTTCTCAGACATTCTTACCTTACAGTAATTTTCTTGCAAGGTTACACACCTTTGTACAGGGTTACAAGTTACAGGGTAACACAACATGACCTACAGTGATCTATCCAGATCACTAGACTTCTCACTTAGTCGCTCTTCTGTGTTTCGGTCTCCTGGTAAGGCAGAGACATTCGTGATATATTGCAAACAAAACCGGTGGCATATGGCCGGTATATTTTGCACAGCTGGCTTCCCAGCATTTATGTTTGGGCGACAGGTATTTATTAATTTTGCGTTGGCACATAGGCCGTGCCAATAAAAACCCTCTTATCTACTAGGTTGGTAAACTCTGTTCCTGAGTTCACACTAATGTCTGGCGGCACTCTGCCGGCTTTTGACAAATGGTCTGGCGATAACACACACTTAATCTACCGCTAAAATTTCACATGGTATTATTTTACTGTTACGACAGCTCACAGACCATGAAAGAACAAAAAATGAGACCCTTGTCTGCCTCTCTGCTGTTGCCCGCAGTCTTGCCGTTGGGGCAAATGTAAATGTACAACCCTCTCGGTAAAAAACTTTTAATACCTTCTAACCCCGGCTCATGGCCTATATTGGTAACGTAACATAATAAACATAGATATTGGCATCTGGCAAAACAACCACACTATCTGCGGCTGAGGGCCTCTATTCCTAATTTGTAAAATAAATAAAATTACACTCAGTCACACTGAAGTGTGAACTACACGTCTTTCGGTGGAAGGCCCAACTTCACAGGTCAAACTGTAAATAGTTTGCCGCACTTGAATTGCTGCGCACTTAGGTTGGCTGGTCGGGTATTATGCCCTAGTGTTCTCAGCAGGTGACATGGGTAAACACTTACCAACAGAGTCCGTTTCTTTCGGCTGCAGGTGGGTTCTTCTTGCGCCTCGCACTGGGAACCTGGGTGAGCCTGGACAGCTGTGATGAGGGTGGGAAGGATGCATTTCCTTCCTCTCGTTTTGTTGACTCTCTGGACTGCGGCGTTGCATTGCAGGCCCTGTTCTTGGTCGGTGGCTGCGGTCCCCCGGATTCTTGGTCGGTGCACCTTTCTTCATCTCTTCACTTCTCACCTACTGCCTGTTCTTCGTCCGCTTTCTTCTTGCATGCGCTCGTTCTCCTTTCCACTTCTGTCTTCGCTCTCGCCTGTCTGTCCTCCTTAGCTCGTACTTCACTCTTCTCGCCCGTTGTCTTTCCCACTCATCTTCCCGTGCACATATACTTTTCTGGCCCGGTGTTCCTTATCGCCTGGTGGTACTGTGGCGCGGGTGTATTATCGCCCAGCTCTCCACACATCGTTATCTGCTGGTGCAGTTTCTTGGGTGTATTATCTTAGATAGTTCATGGTGCTCGAGTGTATTAAAGGAGATAATGCATAGGACTGTGTTGCTTCGCGGCCATTATTGCTTGCCCATTATCTCTCTGCCTTGGTTCACCCTCATGTGACCTAGTGGGCTAATGCTGGTCCATTTCTTTTCATTTTTCCCTTTTCAAGAAATTTGTGTCTCACCGGCACTCCCCTTATCCTGCCNGTTATCTGCTGGTGCAGTTTCTTGGGTGTATTATCTTAGATAGTTCATGGTGCTCGAGTGTATTAAAGGAGATAATTCATAGGACTGTGTTGCTTCGCGGCCATTATTGCTTGCCCATTATCTCTCTGCCTTGGTTCACCCTCATGTGACCTAGTGGGCTAATGCTGGTCCATTTCTTTTCATTTTTCCCTTTTCAAGAAATTTGTGTCTCACTGGCTGCGTGATTATTCACCCATCTGCTTGCCTACTTCTCCCATGAGTGACATTGGCCCTCCTGCAGGGCACTCATGACCTAATTATCTTATCGGCCGGCGCGGTATTTCATCCCTGACCGCCTGACCTATCCCACATCATTTCATGCTGTATAGTGGAAATGAGCTCGCATTTTCCCCGCATTTCTGCTCCTCGCTTCTCCTGTCGCTACTCTCGTAATTCTCGCCACTTTCACTATCGTTCATCATATAAGGGACTGTTGTGACCTACTTGTTCGCTAACCGCTCCTCGCTAAACGCCCTTCGTTCCCCTGCCCTTCGTCAATTCCTAGTACTTTGGCCTCGGAATTTGGACTCATGAGGTGTTTATTAATGCTTTAGTGCACGCCACTGGGTTTGACACTCCCCGAAGTCCTTGGTTCAGCATGACTAGTTCCATAATCCGGTACAGGTATGACCCTTTTCTCGGGTATAGTCTGATTCTTGATTAGGTTTCTACAGACTTATCTATGCCCACGTAGAGCGCATATTTAACATGATGCTACTCACCACCTTTGGTGTACAGAATGGTTCGTAGGGTCTACAGTTAATGTTTATTGCGCAGACTATAGGGTGCCTTGAGGTTGAGGGTATATCACACAATGACTTCATAAAGACTTCTTAGTTTTAAAAAGGTTTATTTAACGGGAATTCATTTACACATTCCTGGCACTGTTGCGAGACTTTATACATACTTTCCCGGCACTTTGAGCCGAGAATTTACTCATAATTAAGCGCCCTGTAAGTTCAGGCCTGAAGGGCTTTTTAAACTGTTCTGGCTACGTTTCCGATGATGTGGGGGCATTAGGTGACAGGACAGGTCCCTGAGTGACAAAGTGGTTACTTATCTGCACATGTTGCTTGGCAGTTGTTCCAGCAGTTGACGTCTGGTGAGTTGGATTTCCTCGATACGTTTCGGCAGTTGTACATATCTGGTGAGCTGGATGGCCCTGTTAAAGACCCTCTGCCGTTAGCTTGTTGCATGGAGCTGGCTTCCACTCGGCATGGCGCTTCTCGTTGAAGCTCACCACTCGCTCCCATACTCGGCATAGGGTAGTAACTGACTGCTTATGACCCTACCATGTCCTGGCGAGATGACCCTTGGACTGGCCCCCACCCCGGCCCTTGGCACAAGGTTGCACTGGACAATCCCACTAGTTCGACATGGCACTTCTCGTTGAAGTTCACCACTTGACTCCACCTTCTCTGTGCATTGTAACTGACTGACTGATGTGGTAACTGACTGACTTGACTGACTGACTCGCATTCTGGCGTGGTGAAACTACTCATTCGATGTTTCTCTGGGGAGTATCTCTGATTCTGCCCTGCGTTCCGCGTCTCGCATCTCGTTTACTGTCTTGGCTGACCCATTAATATCGTGACTGACTTCCTGCGCATCCCGGGGTGGCAGTACCAAACTTTGCGCCACCTGATGCTCGTTGCTTCGACTGTCTTTGCGAACTGACATGGCTGGCGGTCCGAGCTCCCCAGCCTTGGTAACTATTGCAACCGACTTACTCTCTCGGCGCGGCTGACCTCTCTCTGTGGTGATAACGACTTACTAACTGGTCTCTCTGTGCGGTACTGACGAACGGACTCCCTCTTCTCTCGTAAATTGGCTTATATCCTATCTCGACTCCCTCCCTATGTTCCTCCACATGTCTCTCTTCTTGGGGAGGGGTGGGCAGAGGGTGCAGTCCACAGCGTACTTCTTACATGCGCCTTGGTTCATGAAGGTTGGGGGGAAGGTGGCCAGCACCCTGAAACTTACCCTGTCAGCTTATTCTTCCACCGCAAGTATCCATGTTGCCCTGTGGTTAGTTAAGAGGGGGGGAGGAAGGAGTGCTCATGGCACCACTTTCAGTTTGTCAGTTGTTTTCTCTGGCGTGTTTTTAACTTCAGACGGAATACACCTGATTATCTCGTCATTTCTCGGCGTTTACAAATTTCACAGGGCTTGCAATGGGTTATGAGGAGGGTGGGAGGATACCTGTGCGACAGCGACCCCGTGTAATGGCCTGCATGCGCTCCTACATCTCAGTTTGACCTCGGTATGCGTAAATGGGCGACATGTGTCGTCCGAAGCCCCTACACTGGTTTAAGCAGGTGGGAGGGAGAGTTAGTGACAGCGCCGCTCTAACACTCTTAATTACACCACGCGTCAACTGACTCGGCTGGGGTCCAAACCCCGGCCTGGTGATATAACTGACACTTCCGCTAACTGACAACTCCACCTCGCACGAGGCTGCCGAACAACTCCTTCCCGCCTGGGCTGAAAAACTAACTATTGCCTCGGCTGTGCTCGTGAATTTAACTTGTGTGCCACTTTATTTAAGCTACATTTATCAGCAATTTCTCGTGAGAGAACTCGGGAGTTCCCCTGTGTAACCCGGGGGGAGGATCGTACGGTCACCCCGGTGGGGGGAGTGTAGGTTGGTCATTCGAGGTGGCGTGGCAGTACTAGGCTATGGTAGCCGAGACGAACCTACTTACCGGTTTCCGGAAAGGATGGGTGATGCGTCTCTTATAGCCTCTCAACATCCATGGCAACCCAGGGCTTCTCGTGCCACCCCTGATTAAACAGACTGGGCTCTGCCGCCCGTGCCCTATGGGAAACAGTTTTCTAGCGGCTGTTCAGGGGTATCTGCCGTGATGGCTTGGGCCGATAGATAGTACCAAGGCCCGACCACTTGGTGGGGTGTTGGACCTCTTGGCACTCAGGCCACTGGGGCCCAAAACAGGAATTTCCCTGTGAAGAAATTCTAGGATGGTAAAGGACGCGTGTCTGATGTTGCGAGTCGGCCTGGTGTGCGGCTTCGTGTGAGCTCGGCTCCTGGTGAAGACAGCAAAGGGAGTAAAACCGGACGGTCATGGCGGTACCCACCTGTTCTGAGGGACTCCGCACACTCCCGCATGGAGGTTAGGCGACGCAGTCGGACACAGGAAAACCCATACGTGCCATGGAAATTAAGAGGGAGCACGGGATGATCCGCTTGGCCCATCCAGGGGTACTCCCTGGAATTTGGATCAGACGAGGTTGGACTCGTGCTGGCAGTGGTTGACTCCGCATGCTGGAGAAGGCTCGGAGAGATTCCCCCTCTTGCTAAAAGAGCCGGACGTTGAACAGGATTGTTCCGGGGGCGTGCCCGAGATCACGTCAGGGGCGTGGGTAGTGCTCCGGCTATACCACACGCTTGGTAATCTGAGTGCTAGAATCTCAGGCCTTGTGGTAGGACATGCTCTGTGCGATCTGCAATATCAGATCGGGGCTCTGCCTGGTGCGGCCTGTGTACAGGTCGGGGCAAACGGGTTTGGTCAATTCAGAAAGCGCTGGTCATGTCTGCGATGAGAGGGCGTGATCCCTCTTCCCCGCCTACTGGGAGGCCGGGGTGCGGTATGGCCTCGCGGCTAAGAGCACCCCGTTAACAAATAAGACCACGACTCTGTCGTGTTAAGCAGTAACCTGTAACCTGTGTAACCCGGGAGTTTTTGTGCCTGATTTTGTGTCTCGTCAGCGGCTTGTGAGCTCCCACCAGGGTGGTGGGAGGGTGAGTTTGATGTCCCGGGGATTCCTATGAAGCTGCAGTCTTCACTAATTCTAGTCGGGGCATCCCCCCGTTTTTTTCGTCGGATCCGCCTATCAGCTATTTCTCTTGCGTGACTGAAGGGTCTTCCCCGAGGCATTTGCCTCGGGACATCACCTGTTTCATTCTGACTTCTTCTTCTTCGCTGAGGGTAAATCCCCATGTTGAAAGTTTCGTGAACAGCTGCCTGCCCTGGATATGTATGAATGAGATGGCAAGGTTCGGTAACAGTGTTATGCCCATTGTCATAAGCGAAATGCATCAACACCCCCCGATTAATGCTCTTATGCATATCCTGCCATTGCATCGACTCTGGGTTCCTTATCTGTCTGGTTCACTCATCTGTGTCTCTGTGCATGCCGTCGCACATATACTGCTCTCCCAGCGCGCATCTAGTGTGCAGTCTGCAGGACTATCTTCCCCTACTTACCCTCTTGCAGTGGCTCGTCTAGCTGAAGCCACCGCTTCACTCTCTTCCCGCTCTGACCAAGTGATGGCTGTATTATCAGCTGGGTGGAGTCATCCGCCTCTCTGTCCCTGACCTTGCCTCAAGAACCTCGTCTCCTCTGAATACTTGTCTGGTTACATGAGCATAATGACCTGATGTCAAAAGGGAACACTATTGGTCACTGCGGGACAATACTCTATGCTGAGGGCTTAATTAATTTTCAAGATACACTTCCAATACGTCGCAGGCCATACAAACCCTGCGGAAAATAGATCTTATGGGATTGGTCTCAGAATCTCTTAAATTGACAATAATTACAAACAAAATAAACGCTGGTTTCATTGCACGCTTCTCTTACATCACTACTACTAATTAAACAGGTTCATTACACACTCTGTTCTGCCACACTAACTGACCCGTCTAGGTCATGGTAATTCTGCTGAACGAGTATGCGAGCAAGCGTCTCTCAGCTAGTACTTGCGTAGTGACAGGTGGTATTTTTACTGGAATTTTATTTTTACGTGCGCTCGCAGGCCATCAAAGAAAAACGAAAAACCCTGTTCTTTTATGAGCCTTTCTGCTGCTCTACAAGCGGTCTCACGTTAAAGCAACACTGACCCTGGCGGCAGAATAAACACACTTTACAATTCGGCTGCTGGCCTCTATTTCTAACACATATTTACACCTTATTTTAGACATAACCAATATCCCTCACTTAACAATGGTAAACAACAGTAAACACTGGCGGTAAGTAGTAGACTCTACTGCGATTGTTCTTCCAGTGTCTCGTCTGAAGAAAAGGAAAGATTCCAGACTCCGAAACGTCGTAGAGACTTTTAATTATTTTTTGTTATCATTTTTCGCCGTTCTGTGTCCTCTTTGTTGGTATATCTATTCTTTTCTCTGATAATTTTTGTGTTTCTTTGGTGTTTGTAGTGTTGAATTATTTTGTTTTATAATCTGACAAGGAATACTTTTCCCGATTTGTGTTTCATTATAGTCTTTTATTTTTAGTGTGTGTTTTTAGTTTTTATTGTTCCGCTGTGTCTACTGATATTGTTTTTTTCTTGCACTGTTTTCTTCACTTGGGTGGTGTTTTCGTTTTCGTCATCGTGTCGTTATTTATTTCGGTTTGTTTTTTTGGTCTGTCCTGTTTTGTAATAATAAGTTATTCGTCCGTCTCTTTGTAGTTGTAGTTATATGTATATATTTTTATTGACAAGGAAAAATATTTTCCTAATTATCTATATAATGTGTTGTAAAAAAAACTTTTCGTTTTTGTCTTTCTGAGTTTTGTGTGTGTGTGTGTGTTTGTGTGTGTGTGTGCTGTTTTTATTTACTCTCATGGTCGGTTATGGACACAGTCCAATCACACCATCATAATAACATGAACTGACCATTGCCATTGAACTTAAAAGATAACATGATATACTTGTTGGCCAGGCTTATCTAAAGGAAAGTTTTGGAGCTAAGAGTGTTCATCCGAAAGTGTGTATGAAAGTAATATTCAAGAGTGTATGTTACCACATATATCCTGAAAATCTTTCCACAGACGGCATTTAAAACAAATGTGCAAGCCGCGATAAAATAATGTTCCATCGTCTCTTTCCCTTCCGCTACACGTGAGAGTGGAAGGCTAAGGCGGGGATTGCGATGACTTTACGTTTAACATGACACGTTACAAGTAACTCGTACACGTAAGCCGGCTACACCTTGTTGACTGGCGTGATTCAATTATACCTATTACGATCGTTTCACGTGTACGTTAACGCAAAGAAAAGCTTCTCAATTTCAAGCTTTTGCGTGATACATAACTCTGTACCTCGTGATCTTGCTGGCAAATCGCAATAGGGACAGAGTTGTGCTATCTTCGCTTTTGATGGTGGGGCCGGGGTGGCTGAGCGGTTAAACTGCTCGCCTCCCACCGAGGCGAACCGGATTCAATTCCCGACCGGGTCACTCCCGGCCGAACTGGACGATGCCTCTGGTCGGCGGTTTTTTGTCGGGGATCTCCCGTTTTCATCGCTCTTGTATTCCGGCACTGCTCCATTATCATCTCATTTTACCCTCATCGGCTTTCAAGACCTCGTTGTCAAGAGCCGCCCAAATCTTTCACTCGACTCAAGTTTTTGATGGTTTTATTTTTTATTTTTGCCATGTTGTCTGCTCACGTATCTAACCTATCTTTAGGAAAAGAGGATGAATACGTAACAGAAGCAAGGTTTAAGACTGTTTTTTTTTTAATTCGTAAATATGGAGGCAGATCTCACATTGCTTCAGTTTATTAATTAAGTTTCTCGGAAGTATAAAAATACTTGTATGAAATACAGAATATTTACTGGTTAAGTTTTCAATTTTAGTACACCACGAAACAATTTAATTTTCCCAGCATATCAATGTTTTTTACGTACGCTTTACTCGTATATAAGGCCTGCATCTCCCAGGTACTCTTCATTCTGGAGGTTATGGCCGTCCTAGTAATTTTTTTTTTTTTCAAAGTTTGTATAAATGCAAAACTTTTGCAATCTGTGATTTGCCACGTCAATGTTACAACACAAATAAACCTATGCAGCTTTAACTGTAACAGGTTTCAACCTAAAAAGCCGACAAGTATCTTTTCTCCATCATTTTTATTCGGTACGCAAGTTAACGTAATCACGTGAAGCACATAATATCGGCCTGAGACAGCTTGTATACTAAACTTATGGGCTTACCTGGTGCTTGAATTGCGTTGCAGTGTGTTTGAAATTCGCGTTTTTTTTTTTTTTACGAAACCACTAAACGTGTACCTGTTAAACCAATTTACGAAAAGAAAACACACTTTAGACGAGATACATGATTCTCTGAATACATAATGCATTTTTAAAGCGCCAATGATTTTTCGCGTAAATCTCGGAGCACACAGTAGACTTCAATACTATATACACACCTCATCTGTTGTTATACCTCAATTGGCTGCTGGTGCCGTGTCCGTCTTTGACCAAGCCACTCAGGACTAAGTAACTCCGACACTGAACCTTCGTGATTCGTGCGGAAACGGTTAACATGGGCCAGAATATTTGTTTTAGCCAATCAAAGAAGCTGGATGGCCCTACAGTGCTTTGGACGGTATCTTGTCTCGAAATATTTTCGCGAAATATCACTGCCCCTAGCTATTACCAAACCCTCCAACATAGCTAAAAACAGTTTTTTCACACTGCTGTATCTCATAATAAGGGACACCCAAATTTTGCGAAAAAAAAATGTATGACCAGTTATATTTCATAGCATTTAAACTAATATCCACTTTCGTGATTGGATGATTTACGTGTTAAGCGTCGTATTTGTCTGCTCACGAATAACAGACGCACACTGCAGGTGTAAAACGTAATTCTGATTGGCCAGTGAAGTAAGAAAAGGTTTACTCACAAAGACACGCGACTAATAAGCAACATATAGCACTTGATATAGACGTAGAGTATTTAAATCTAACACGCGCGTAAATATTTTCACGAAATTCGGGATACTGACGATATATATTGGTTGGAAACATGTGAAACTATGACGGAGACCTGCACTGGCTCGTTGCTGCAGACTTTCCACCAATAGAATGATAGTGTGACTGCCTCAAGTCCCATAGGTACGACGGAAACACTGCACGCCAGTTCAGCGCCTTGTGCGTAGGGATGAAGGCGCATCAGGCGCGCGTGTCATTGTCGTCCTTATCGCTTCCGCGCTTCCGTGGCTCAAACACGTTAAAAAGCAGTAAGTAGGCGGCGCCCTTAAGTTGGCCGCTGCGTCATTGTAGCCAGATAACTAGGCCTCCCGCCGAGGCGAACCGAGCTCGATACCAGGCGAGGTCACGCGGTTTTAGCGCGTGTAGGAAACGTGGCAGACGCTGCCGTTGGTCGGTTGGTTTTAAAAGAGGAACTCCCGTTTTCCGTGCCCTTGCATTCCGCCACTGCTTTATCTTCGCCTCATTTCATCTAAATCGGCGCTCAAGCCCTCGGTGTTAAAGAACCGCCCAAAACCTTTCAGTGCTGAACTTAGCTAAATGTACATGGGTAACCCGGCAACGAAAGACATCCACGCATTTCCCCGCAGTTGTAATCCAGGGAAACTTCGTACCGCGACCTGGCTTTTCAGCCGGCTGCGCCGCACAAAGCCGGTTATTTCCGGGTTGTCGCCTCGCACTCGCATCGATTGTGGGCTCTGCCGGAGTAAGCAATCGCCTCCGCTTGGTAGCGTTGCGCCGGTGAATGCACAGAGCGCGTCACATGGAGGAAGACACTGCGCATCTTCTCCGCAATTTTTTTACGAGTTTCTGGAAAAACTCAAGGTAATTTTGTGATCGCCTCTGTATGCTCGTGGCACCTTTGCTTGTAAGACAAGTAGCTATCCCGAGACCACTCCACCTCTCTCTCTCTCTCTCTCTGTCTCTCGCTCTCTCTCTGTCTCTCGCTCTCTCTGTCTCTCGCTCTCTCTGTCTCTCGCTCTCTCTGTCTCTCGCTCTCTCTCTCTGGCTCTCGCTCTCTCTCTCGCTCTCTCTCTGTCTCTCGCTCTCTCTCTGTCTCTCGCTCTCTCTCTCTCTCTATCTGAGAGAGCCGAGCAAATATGCAGTTGTGATGTTTAGAGACCCTATCATTAGAGACCTGAAAAATTCGCGTGTTCAGTGACCTGCAAGCTAGACTCTACCTTCCTATGCATAAATATGCCGATAAAAACTGCGCATTGGTTGTCTGCTATCACAGTGAAAGGCGACAATTGGACACCGTTCTCCAGGAGGTGCCAAACACCGCATGGATCAATGGCTAAAGTTATATAAACACACGTGTTTTGAATTCTAGCTTGTCCCAAAATGAATCCGCAAATTCTTCAGGTCTCTAACTATTATCTGGCGTTATAAGCTCGCACCAAGCTAGACTCTACAGTCCTATTCACACTCGAGCAACGGCCCACTCGTTCACTGGCTGCCGCCGCAGGCAGAACTCACTCACCTGTTCCACCTGGCCACACGTAATGCAGCCACCAGAGTTCCAGCAGTTTACTATTGGTTGCGAGTCATGCAGGGCGTGTTGGATGAGCGAAGTTTCAATGACATACGTGAAACTAAAACTAAGACGTACTCCTGTGCCGTCTGCCCTGCTACTGAAACACAATGACAGGGTCTCTGCCGTTGAACTCCAAAACACTTAAGTTCAATTTCAGTAGGTAGACCAAGGCGAACCGGGTTCTGTCCCCGGCCGGGTCACTCCCGGATTTTCGCATTTGGGAATCTTGCTGGACGCTGCCGATGGTCAGCGCGTTTTCTCGGAGATCTCCCGTTTTGCCCACCCTTTCATTCCAGTGCTACTCCATACTCACCTCAATCCCCCTCATCGGCTCCCAAGACCTCGCTATTAGGAGCCGCTCAAATCTCTTCACTTCACTTCACAAAAATAAATTACATTTGATAGGAACTCCTGTCCAAGACACAGAGCTGAGTATTTTAACGCAAAATGTTTCCAACGTCCTTCTGTATCCTAATCATGTATCGGGGCCACAAATGTAATAATTAATTGCAAATTAATGAACATTGAAACACCCTCATGGAACACAGACAGGATTTTTGAAAATGTTTTAGATAATACCTCGTAACAAACTGACTTCGACATCTGGTTGAGGTAAAAAAACAACGTCAGAATAGTTTGGCAAAAAAGTGACACACTTGTACAGTGTCTGGGAGGACTGGCCTAGCATAAGAGTTCAGAAATAAATAGTTTGTCGTTTTATTACACGTAGCACTTGACAATAATGTCAAGAGTACACAGCAGAAATTCAACTGAAGTATTTTATTTGGACAGTGTAGCTGGGCAGCATCGCCTCCACATTATGTAGTCTGTTCCTGAAAGCTCTCTAGAAATTTTAACGACTGAACCACCTTTTCGGTTACCCCCATTCATCAATTCCTCGAACTGAATTGGTTTCAGGCTTCACCGATCGGTTAGTCCTGCGCTCTCTGATATCATTGAGACTAATTAACACAACTCAGCAATACCAAGGCATAGTCCAGGTGAAACAATGTAAAATGTGTTGAATAGTGGGAACTAATCACTTTCGTATGCTCATATTTATTACAAACAATGTTCTGACAATATTGACTACTTTCCACATTACCATATCACTTATGTGATGAGCACCAGTAGTCTAGGTATGCTTACTACAGTTCTCTACTCGATCGGATCCAACCTTATTATATAGGCGCTTCCTATCCCCCAGTATGGTCGACGAAGCTCTTTTCGCTTCGTTGATTTGGACCATGCCCCAGTACACCATATGCCTCGTGTAGCCGTTGATCTGGACTTGGAGTGTGATCCTTGTTGCCCGCTGCAGATGGCTGTTGAGCGCACCGTACCCGCGACCAGTCTCATACCTATAGAATCCCCAGCCAACCACAGTCTAATGTTCTCATATATTTTGAAATCATCTACCCTCCGCGTTTTAAGGATTTCTTACATTTATTTGAAGAGACTTCCGAAGAGTTTACTTGATTATCTATTGAGATTTTACTGAATTAATAGTAAATATAGGCCATTCACGATAAAATGAGAACTTTTTAAGGCCCTCCCAACAGGCATTAACCACAAATAAATACATTTTATTGCAGCCTCAGATGTTAGCTTTTTAGATTGGTGAAATCAATACAGTATGTTTATTAGTCAAATGGCAATGTTTATATTAAAAAGTGGCAAAAGATGGAAATTGGCTGAAAGGAATAATTTGGCAGGGCATTAAATAGTGCTCACTTTACCGTGAATAGCCTATAACTAGGACCAGTGACTTTTAGCGTAAAAATCGGAGCACACAGTAGACTTCAATACTATATACACACCTCATTTGTTTTTATACCTCCATTGGCTGGTGGTGCCGTGTCCGTCTTTGACCAAGCCACTCAGGACTAAGTAACTCCGACACTGAACCTTCGTGATTCGTGCGCAAACGGTTAACACGGGCCAGAACATTTTTTAGCCAATCAAAGAAGCTGGACGACCCTACAGTGCTTTGGACTGTATCTTGTCTCGAAATGTTTTCGCGAAATATCACTGCCCCTACCTATAACAGAAAATTTACTCAGAAACTTTTAGCTCCGCACTCAAGCAACAGTTCGCTAATCTGCTGGCATTCGTTGCTAAGATCCATCCCCGCTGTTAGTAGCAGAAAAATGTTTTGTTCACTATCCACGGCCCTAAGCACAAAAAATCCTGTAGTAGTTCAGTGTATCCCACCCAATACATAAAATTTGTAAGCGGGTTGTAGCGCTGATAAACTGCGGTGGCAATATTAACATTGCTAATGATCTTCCGCGCCCTTATAAGAGCCAGCAATAAGCCTTGAAGAACTCTTCCGATGGTAACTCGCTGGTGCTGGCTGTGCCGAGCATCTACTCGTTGCTTACCTGTCGGCCTCTGCCCCTCTCTGGCACGACTCTTCTTTAGGCTTCAAAACAATTTCGCAGTATCACACCAGCGCTGGTCGCAACACACACAAAAAAAAGGCATGTATACCTTGTTTGAAACGTCCTGAGCCTCTGATAGTTCCCGACATCCAAAAACCACTTTTTTGTTGTGAAATTCACCGATTTCGGTGAAACAAACTCCCGAACCTGATACCGAGTCTGATATTCCAATGCCAACAAAAAGTATTGAACACTGTTCCCCTTTCCCGGTTGTCTCAGAACATCATGTAGCTAATATAGATCGACTCCACAGAACCACCTTGTTTGCCCCTTTACTTTTCTTCCATATCAACCACAGCTGTTGAATCTATAGCCCGCTCGTACTTAACGTTTTTTTGCTTCTGTCTTCAACATTTATATTCATCACCTATTTACACCCAAGTTCATATCTAGGGCTGATCGATATCATAAAAATTTATTATGGATATTTTTTCAAACAGTTACTCGGTATTTTCGATATAAAGATAATATAGAAATTATCTACAATATCAATATTATTGATAATACCAAAAATTATAGATAATACAGAAATTTTCTATAATACTGAAAGTTTTAGATAATACCAAAATAATTTATATTACCGAAATCGTCGATAATACTGAAATCATTTATATTATCGTTAATATCGTTATATTCAGTATCAGCATCATTTAAATTCCAGTGTCGTTGAAAATATTGGTATATTTTGACTCCTGATATTACTGAAAACATTTATGTGATTATATATCAGTATTACAACAATTGTAAACTACCAGCGACATCTGTATCACATAATGTAACACAAAGTTATACCGATACATTCAAAGTAATAACACAAAAATTAATAATGTAAGCAATAGTACAATTATGTATAAATAAAGATATTTATAATATACACATCATTGGTGTTTTCGATAGTACTGGTGCATCAGAGCAGACTGTTAAGGGTTGATGGTTCTTGAACGAGAGCATAAATGAGCGACAATGTAGTCATTACAACAACCGCTGATATACATTGCCGAAACGCGTTTTACTGCCTCGTGTATCTACAATTAAACGTGACGCACGCAGCTACATACTCGATGCATACAGTGTACAATTCAAGCAGCGCCCACTCCACCTTCGAAAATCCTCGAGACGTAACTGTACTGTACAGTGGACGTGTTACTCAGTCAAAAAACCATATAAAAGAAGTGATTGGGAAGGAAAGATAGTATCTGCGTATGTACATATTAATACAAAGTAAAATTACATTAAAATATGTGTATGTATAAGTATGTGCGTGTGATAAGACTGTTGATAATATACATTTGCTGAAAACAGTAATAGTTCATTTTATCACATAGCATTATGCAGTGAATAGTAATAATCATAAATTCAGTTTCACAGCAAATCTTGATATTTTTCAAAATATAATTTAATATTACAGTAATTATTTTTAACAAATATTAAATAACGTTTTTAACTAACCCAAGTTCATTCTATAAAACACGTAACGAATTTTTTTTAACCTACTTTCAAATGAAAAGGAAGGCGACTTCCTGTCTACATGTTTGTCTGTTGCGTTTGCCTGTATACGTTACACTACTCCCCTAAAAACTTGCGGTTCCATGCACCGGCTTTCAGCAAACTTGCTACTCTCATACACAATTGTAGACGTCCAGGACTCGAATCGAAGTTATCACAGTGTGAGGCGACACACTTATAGTACACAGGAATGATACCTGATTTTTGTAAGTTTTAGACCATGCTGTGTACTTATTTTCAAAATCGCTAACTTTCAGAGAAAATTAGGTGAAGTGTCAAAATTGGAACTTCAAAACGACACGTCAGCATCGAATTAAAAAATTCTCATATTCATTAGCACGACATTTTTTAAGATAACGCCACATTACAATTATAGCTGAAAAGAGCTGAGGGAAAATAACCCTAACTACTCAGTCGATTTCACTCAAATTTATAGTTTTATAAACACTGCCACACATCGTATTTTCAGAACTCTCTTGAAACCCAATGGCTTAACAGGATTGATCCGAATTTTTACAGCATACTTCCAAAATAATATTTGTCACTCGATGCAAGTTTCGTGATAATCCGTCCAGCCACACAGTTTTTAAAGTACATGACACTAACGTTTGGTAAGGCCTACTACTTTGCTTACAAAAAAAATTACTGTTCGTTTGTAAAATTTAAATGACTACACTGATATGAACGAAACTTCACCAGAATACTAATGACACAATACCTAGCCGGTGACAATATATTTTATGAAACTGCCTTCCACACATTTAATGCATAATCTAATCTGCCCCCAAAATACTTACCTAGGGGGTTAAACGTGCGGAAACTAGTACTTACTGTTTGATGTATCGACTCATACAGATTAAATCGTTCGGACAGACGTTATAACATGGTTTTAATGTATTCCTAACTCTCGAGTAATGCTTCACGTGTAGCATAAAATACGTTCATTGCGATATTGTTTCAGAACGAGTGACATACGTTCCGTGTCGTAAATTACTATTCGCGTAAACACTAAATAGCACACACACATTTATTAAAGCTTTGATAATTGCAACACACATCGCAAATATAACAAAACACACTCTTCAGAAGTTTCTTCAAGATTATTCGAATTTTAAAATGTATACCGACTTCAATTACATGAATCAACACATTTTCTACGTCGGCATAATATGAAAAATGTTAAGAATTTCTGGGACAAGAAACTACGTTTAAACACAGCAGAAAGAAATTACAAACAATGTCACTTCACTTAGGACATGTGTAAATAAAAATGTTTTATTTATTACTTTAATGAATACATTATTGCAGGTGATACAAACTGACACGTTGGTTGGTCGTGAACCGCTATTTGTTTCCATGCGAGAGAAGACCGGGAATAAAAAAAATAGCCAGCTAACTTGAACGTTGAGTAAGCCAGGCGATGATATAAAAGAGTTATAAACATATAAATGTGTTACTATCATGCCATATTTTAATGTTATTTGCGTACAACAAAAACGGACGGAATTGCAGGTTACAAAAATGTTTTAAATTTACGACTAGATAGTATTAAGTATGAGGATAATATGGTAAATGCCGATAGTATCGATAACATTGTACATTTTGATCATATCAGAAATGTCGATAATACTGTAAACTTTGATAATACCGAAAATTTATATGATACCAAAAGAAATTCGATAATACCGAAAACACCGAAACCTTTGATAATACCGCAAACTTCGATAATACCGAAAACTTCGATGATATCGAAACATCTATATACCGATGTTTTTGAAGTTTACATGTCGATCGATAAATTATTTTTCATATCGATAGTTATCGATATATCCATATATCTAACAGCCCTATTCATATCATGTAAATTTTTTCATATGCATTTTCCTTCATTCTACACGCCTCCCATGGGTTGATCTTCTTGTGGCAACGATTAATCCCGATTGCAACTAACTTCAACGCTTCAACATTTTATAGGTACTAGTGCTTATTCTTAACCGCGCACTCACTATAGTTTTTTCTGTTCTCGCACATAAAATGCAACCGTAATCCAGCTCAGTTTATCAATATACAGTCCCTGTTCCTGCCACACAACTTTAGCCTTATCACAATACAGTTTAAATACACAATAAACATGTTACTTATTACCTATACACAACTAATATCTGACAGTATAAAAAATGACAGTATAACAGTTCATAACAGGTGACACCTGAGTGTCACATGACCTCTCTCCCTCCTCCCCAAAAATCCTGTAACATTAATGACGGAATTTTTCTGCGTTGCTATTCAGTTTATGCTCTAAACGAACTGTAAAATTAATATCTTCAAAATGTTCTGCTAGCCGATTTTATTTCGATATTTTGAAATTTATAAGAACTCCTTAAAATTAACTAAATAGTCAAAGACTCTACAGTCTTCTACGTATTATAGAAGAGGTCACTTGTCCATCGGCTGCCGCCACATGCAGAACCAATAATCCTGTAAAATTTTAATATTAGCTGTGTGTCCTATGGAGCGTGTCGGATCAGCGGAGATCCAATGACACACCTGAAACTAACATATAATTGTATGCTGTCTAGCTTGGTACTGAATTCTAACGCGAAATGCTAGTGTGTCTATAAATAGTCGATTGATGACAATGTAATAACTAAACCATACATTTAAAAACACAACGAAAGGAAGAAAAACAACAAAAATGCTAGCTAGGTGTGTGCAATGCTGCGAGAGTATCCAATTGCAACTGCTGTGAAACCATTTTGCACTGAACGTGATTTAATGTAAGTTTGATAAACTGATATTCGTGACTGCGAAAGGTACTTTACGTGCCATTCGCTCGTAAATATAGTCGAAGGTACTTTATGTGCCATTCCCTAGGCTGTATATAGGAGCACGTGTTTTTCACAAAAAAAAGATTCCACGACGAGTAGTACTCCAAAACACTTAAAATTAACTGCACTTTCGTGAATGGAAGATGTAAATGTATCACGTTTTATATGTCTACCCGAGAATCACGAACTTTCAGTGTTAAAGCTTGTTACCTCTGATTGGTTCAGTAAGATATGAAATGTCTCCTTCCAAAGACACGCGGCCAGTTACCAGAGGAAAGTTGTAAGTGCAGCCTGCGCGTACCTCTTTTCGCGAAAGACAGGTGGCCCTAGCTCTATATGATATGTATTATATATATAATACATAGGGCCAGTGACTTTTTGCGTAAAAATCGGAGCACACAGTAGATTTCAACACTATATACACACCTCAGCTGTTGTTATACTTCCATTGGCTGCTGGTGCCATGTCCGACTTTGACAAAGCCACTCAGGACTAAGTAACACTGACACTGAACCTTCGTGATTCGTGCGCAAACGGTTAATACGGGCAAGAACATTTTTTAGCCAATCAATTAAGCTGGACGACCCTACAGTGCTTTTGACTGTATCTTGTCTCAAAATCTTTTCGCGAAATATCACTGCCCCTAATTATACACACACATGACGTATAGCATGAGGATGGTACATTTTTAAATCCGGGAATTGTGCAAGAACATAGTGAAACAGCTGTCTGTACTTCGAACTCCAGGCGCACACGCCAGCAAAATGGCACCAGTGGCCAGCAAAACGTTGGAACGTCTTTCGCCAATCAGCGCCTGGAAGCCCTCCCGCCATCCCATTGGGTAACATCTCGCAGCATGCGGTAGTCAATCAGACACAGGGTCCATTCTCAAAGCCTCGCGCTGCCAATCAAATGTGGGGTACGCCCACCTCAAAATAACAACACCGCCATTTCGTCTCTGCGTAATTATTTACTCTGAGACCGTGACGTGAAATTCCCATGATAATTCGTAGCAGCTTAACTACGCTAAATCATAAACATTTTGATGGGCACTGTACCTATGTGGAGCGTGCTTCTCGCCACCAGTGAACAACGTCCTGCGAGTTTGTCGATGTAGGCATCGACCGTTCACGAATGAGAGACGTAGAAACTTAAATAAACCAGATTACTCGGAAGAAACACGCGCAAAACATCGGCCACTGATTCCTTGTGTACAGTACCGAACATAAATATTCTTCGCATGCAACATACCCTCAATAGTGGACACGGGGAGTGATCAGGTTGATCATTAGTGTTGGGATCGCACGTTCATCGACGTAATGGTCGTTGGCAGTACAATCATTTTGATTTCACCTCGAAACGTCAAAGAGTGAGGTCGTTGTTTTAGTTATCTACAGGCGAAGGTAAAACTTGCACTAATGACTCGTAAGCTGTGTAGTGGTTGCCGTAGATGCAATGATTGCTTTATCACAGGGGGATGTCTAACACTTTTATTTCCGTCGTTATGCCACAAAGTTCGATGTCCGTGGCTTGAATAACCACAGTTGCATGTTGCACGAGTGCAAGGGTGCACGCCAGTACGATACTTTGCATATAGCGGCAATGCAACGTGTTTTGTCCTTACAATCTCTCTCTTTCTGCCACCTTTCTTTATTTTGTCTCTTGTGAAAAGTATTCTGAATGGACGAAAATCTCAAGAAAACGTCCAATTTACGTACCGTGTTGAAAATAATTTTCTGTCTCTTCGTTCTTGTATTGTTATATAACCGGGAATTTCGCGAATTTACTTGCGTGCAAGTTACACTGCAAGCACGTGCACATTTTATTTTATTTTCAATTATATCGCAATTTGTAAGGCACGCCCTTGTCGATTTTGAGCCAATGACTAACCAGTGTATAGAAAGAGGACCGAATCCCATGCTGCCTGTTCTGGGGTAAAATTTGAGCATCAGCCATTGAACAATTACTTGATAAGGGACCCCACACATTTAGCGTTACATCATTGCACCAAGTTAGACTCCAATGTTCTCTACATACTCCAGCAGAGGTCATTCGTTCATTACCTGTCGCCACAGGCAGAACTCATTCTCCTGTTACACTCGGTCACATGCAATGAAGCCATCGGAGTTCTTGATGTTTACTATAGTCCATTCACTCGTAAGTTCCAACTTTTCTGAATCCCTGCTTTAGTTCTGTGTTCTGTGTGTGTTATGTATAATGTGCTACATCATGTCGTGAATACCACAAATATGTTAACAATAAGTAAAATAATTACCGTGAGAACAATCATCCAATACAGACAATGTTAAGAAGTCATAAAGAGGACCTAAATACGGTTGCAGGCCTGAATTGTGAAACTTTATAAGTAATTGTTTTGAAATATATCAGGATTCTTGAAACAACTGAAAACAGGAAACAAATCATTTGGCACTTGAAACGTAGAAGTCACATGGCAATGTTTATGGTAACATGTAGCGGAAGGATACCTAATCGGTAACCAAAAGTAGTACTTTATAAGGGCTTCATAGAAGTGTGAGCTAAACTAACCGTGAATGGCCTTTAGATTGGTTGTGAGTTATATAGTACGTGTCAAATGAGAGGAGTTCCAACAATATACGCAGTACCAGCATATACTTGTGTGCCGTTCACCTTGGTACTGAGTGAGTGAGCGAAGAGATTTGGATGCCGATGAGGGTAAAGCGAAGTGAACATGGAGCAGTGCCGGAATAAAAAAGCGGGGAAACGGGAGATCCCCGAGAAAACCTGCGACCAGCGGCATGGTCCGGCTTGACTCCCACACACTAAAATCCAGAACCTTGCAGCTGGCACCGGCACCGGCCGGCCGTTATGTTGTGACGTCACCCCTCGCCATCTTTGATATTAATGACCTTGACCTTTGGTCTTGACCTTGACCCCATGCCCTTAACCTTGAAACCAAAACGAAATTTAAAAAATTGCAGAACAATTATAAAATCCCAAAAAAGTTACAAAATGTATTTTTAAAAATTCTTTAAGAATGTATATGTAGGAGGTACAGGGTTCGATTACTAGTGGATAGACTAAGCTCCCAACATGACCGACCCTCACCAGGTTGGCCAGTGTCCATATCGTCAGCCAAGTTATATGTTGATGGCCCTGACATTGACCTTCAAAATTAATCTTCAATCACCTTAAAGCCAAAAAAATCTAAAAAAATAAAAAATTTCCGAAAAATTCTAACAAATTCTTAAAAAGAATCTTGACACTTTAACTAATGACCCATGACCCATAACCAATGATCCATGATCCAATGACCTATAACCCAATGACCCATGACCCAAAAAAATCCTAAAAATCTATTTAAAAAATATTATTAATAAATGCATATATAAAACTTACATCTCCAGAGGTTTCCTCAGCACCACATCCAGCAGACGACTGACCCTCGCCAAAGTTTCTCATTGGTTAATTAGTCCACATGCATCCACCCCCTCACATTTGCTCATTCTGTCGAATGCGCTCCACCCACCATATTAATTTTCTTGTTTGTCATTTGTTTACTTTTTCATCACCTAGGTGACGCTAGTGTATTAATTATCGATTTCGTCACCAGAGGAGCTGTCCATTTAACCACCATAATAGTTGTTGTCGACCTTGCCCTTAACCCCAATTACATATAACTCGAAAAATCGAGAAAAATCACAGTCCATGCAATTGACCATTACTAGCTGGTCACAACAAGGACCCATACCGACAAACCGTACTAGCCAACGACTAATTCCACCTAAGACCAACCCCACCCAAGACTGATTCCTGGCGAGATTACTGAGCACAAGACTAGCTCCTGACGAAACCAGTTCCTGCAAAACTGACTAGAACAACCGACAAAACCAGTCTGCCATACCACCCACCTATAAAAACGATAATGGTCAATCTCGAAAAAGTCTCTAATAAGAGGGTCGTAGCCAACTTCTTCAAACAAAATCTTCGCAAAATTTTTGCAAAATATTTCTACTAGAGCTGACAATACTAAAGGTTCATACTAAACCAAGACAACTTATCAGACCAACCAACTAGTTTCGAAACAATCCTCAAAAATATTCCCCTCATTTCACTCTTTCATCATATAGAACTCAGTTTATTTTAAACGACACGAGTAAGGCATAATACTTCAAATAGAAATATAGCCCTGCTACCGCATTGACTCGCATAAATTTCATTTAAAACACTCTCTCGCAATCGATCGTTTACACCACTGAATTCATAAGTCTTTTAGAGAAGAAGAAGTGACTATATAAAAAAATTTAACACGCATTAATATGTATATATACATTTTATTTACTTACTATATACATTCTATGTTTCTAATTNCACTCTCTCGCAATCGATCGTTTACACCACTGAATTCATAAGTCTTTTAGAGAAGAAGAAGTGACTATATAAAAAATTTAACACGCATTAATATGTATATATTCATTTTATTTACTTACTATATACATTCTATGTTTCTAACTATTTTGAACATTCCATCTTTACATTTCTCAGATGTTTGCAGATCATGGTTAGTAACCAACAGTCTCATCTGATGTCACCCCAATCCTTCAGTCCATCGATGATTGAATATATTTCAACAATGCGTGAGAGATCCCACGTTGTTGCAGCTCTATCAAATATCTGAGTCTATCAACAAGTTCAGTCGAGTTTTCGGGAAATATGTAACGAGCGTTCTTGATGCCTTCTGCCTTCTTCGCATCACTTGTCGAAGGAAACTCGTTGGTGAAATGTGTGGGAACGTCGAGGGAATCATCATCCTTCTCATCAGATACTTCGTCAACACTGTCGCCGTAGTCATTATCATCAATGCTGTCTTCATGACCGTCTTCGCCTCCTGTTTCATCCTCAATATCAAGTTTACTTTACTTTGTAAGAGTCACATGGACATCATCAGTATTTAGAGCTGAGAACAGTTTAATTTAAAGTGCGTCGATTTCACACGAACGCCTTGCAAATGTACATTCCACACATACCGACTCAATCTTGCGTCGTAGGTCTCTCATTCCATTATTAGCATTAACGTTCTCGTCATAATCATATGTGGAAACAGTACCCATCGATGCAGCATGCGGTGTTGGTGACATCACTTGCTGTCACCCAGTAGACGAACCCTTGCAGATCTTGACGTGTTTCTTAATTGTATCCCCTTGCATAAACAGCATGCGGTAATTATACTAATGCTTCATCTTGCGAGTTCCCTCGTCTGCGAACTTGTTATGTAGTGTATTAACAGAAGGTAACGAAGTCGTCACATGCTGTTTCTCAGTAAGTGAAAAAGCACTACATTTATCAGCCTTGATGTTTTTATATAAGTTATCACTTCTAGTGAACTGTTTTTAACATTTATAGCAGCTTAGAAAAACATGAGATGGGTTCTTCAAACAGTCAGTCACTCTTCTCATATCGCCGTGCATTGCAATTTTTACTGAAGGTCCTGGCACAGTAACAACATTGTTTTCCATGTAACTTTTCAGAAGTGGGAGAAGGTACATTCAAAGAGGTAAGCTCGACAGTAAACATTTTATCAATCCTCAGTGCTTACTCCTCAGTTGTGACTCCTCAATACTGACTCCTCAATACTGACTCCTGCTGACTGACTCCTGCCGACTGACTCCTACCGACTGACTCCTACCGACTGACTCCTACCGACTGACTCCTACCGACTGACTCCTACCTAGATGTTACTGATTTTATGGTCCAATTACAACTAACCTAGGAGACATGAATATATTAATTTATATATGCAGATAATTCATCAGGTTCATTGAGTGTCGTCTCAGGTATCAGCCATTTGTCGTATGGCGCATGGCCGATGCTGTTTTACAAGCTATTTTCCGACGAATTTTTGAGCTAAATAAACAGATGCTCGATAACTCACCACCCATACCGCTCACTCGCGAGCATGCACATGATAGTCAATGTAGCACTATCCGATCGGGACCGAACCGACGACACACCTGCCATCATCTTCGATGCCCAGAAGCATGTATACCTGTTTGAGAAGCATTTTACTAACCATGCATCCATTGTACAAACTTTCCCTCTTAAATTCACATTACGAAACACATTGTAAACGAAGCATATAATTGGAGGAACATTTCTTGTACTGCTTTTTTTAAGGAGCCCGGCTTATGCTCATAGGAGGCACTCTTCCGTACATTTGAAATGTAAAAAAATATAAAGTTTAAATGTAAAAAATATTATACAACTCTGAGAAAACCCACATACATATTCACGCGAGAAGAAATCTCTCATAATTGGAAAACCCGCAGATTTCGCCATCGGTACATAAATATACAATATTTTTTAAATATATTTGTATGTACATATTACTTATTTATAAAACATTTATAGAAATATAAAATATATAAAAATTATTTTGTATGTAATTATTATAGATAATCCTACAAACCTAATGCAAAATTAATAATATTTAATACAAATTTGTTACCTTTTATGCATAAACATTTTAACACGGTACACATATAAGACATCCCTGGCGCTGAGAAGCGAGTAGGTATTACTACAAACATAACGATTGAAGCCCTCCGCTGATGGTGTAGGACACTTGCCGGCGTGAAACAAGCCTGTAAGAGCGAGCACCTGTATACATAATGTTCGCACAAGGATTACATCTTTCAACCTCGTGTTGACTTCGTTGAGAAGATGTTGTTGGCGTTTGGCAGTACTTACTAAAATACACGCAGTAGGACTGTAATGTCACGTAAAACGTTGTATTTTCACTATGCCAGAACAATATTAACACTTCTGTTAGAATTATGACGCTATTGGCGAGTGAATTTATTTTTAAATACTGACAAAATTTCTCCAATCATTCGTGAAAATTTGATATTGTTTCATATGTTCCACTTCAATTCATTAAAACTTTGTTGGCATACAGTTCAGTTAAACTATTTTTATTTGTGTGTCACATACTACGTACTTTGTGATGTGCACATATTTATTACAGTTTTATAGAAATTTGGTATTTCCTAATGCACGAATAAAATTTTACTTTTTATCATAGGTAATTTTGCACGTTATTTTAATCATGCATATTTTCACTTCAGCTAATATGGTTCGTTGAAAACTAAACTTTAATACATATTAACGTGACAAAGCACCTGGACAAAAACATATTGGCATTAACATAGAACTTAGGTTGAAAAAGTAGTAATATTAAGCCCATTATGGCCTCTACAGTGCGAAAAAGTAATGTAACTCCATCAACAAACACACATCAGGTACCTCAGAGTTGTAATTACCGGATAATCGCACAGAATTACGACAAGTATTTATGGGGGAAAAAAGTTTAATGAGTGCAGTCGTTAGTTGTTCGCTGTAATGTCTACAGCGGTTCAGTTAAATTATTTGCATGATGAGAATGGCAAAAGGAAAAGTAAGTACGTGGAAAATGACGCACTGGCAGCTAATGATTGCAGGAGTAGAGAGAAGAAGCGCAAAGCGGCGATTAAGCGCTTTGCCTAGTGGGAGGTTTGTTTGCGTGAGTGAGACACACAGCTGATTAAAGGTTACATCAGCCGGCACACCTAACCATGTGCCGCCTCTACGGGCAAGGCACAGAACTGGCGGTTAGTGTTTCCGTCGTGCAGGGTTTCACTATAGGTCTGTAAGAGGGGGCCCGCCCACTTTCATCGTTTTTCTCCTTTTTTTTAGCCGAGAAGCACGGGAGCTATGAGTGTTACACTGGCATGCGCTACAAGAGCGCCATCGCCTATACGTGCAGTGTTCTCGTAGTGCTGCGTGTACCTCTGATGTTTTAAGATACAGCAGTCTGGAAAAGCCGTTTTTAACTATATTGGAGGGTTCCGAAATAATATTTACAGCATGCGTGGTAACTTTAAATTGCCTTTCCTTCCTCGTCTGGGGTTGGTACGTCTTTTCGAAGATAAATATACTGGGGGCACGTCTAATAGCTTCGTCAAAAAAAAAAGGATTTAAAACACACTGCAACGAAGTTCAAGCGTCCGGCAGGTGGAACCCTCAACTGGTGGTCAAGGTCATGCAATTTTGTTTGTATAGAAAATCTAAGGCAATATTCAGTGCAGTCTTCTGCCCTGGTTTTATTTGGCCCCATTTATTTGATTATGAGACACAGCAGTTTGAAAAGGCCGTTTTTAGCCATCTTGGAGGTACATGGTATATAAGTAGACAGAGACGAAATGGCGTGGCGGTTCCTTTGATGTGGGCGTAACCATTCTCTGATTGGCTATCCGAATCTCTGGGAACGAGCTTTGTGTCTGAATTGGATACTGCGTACTACGCTCGTTTATGTAAGGTATGTTGTAGTTTGAGTGAAACTATGTGTGGGCAGTGATATTACTTTACCAATATAGCTAGTGCCTTACTGAGAGATGTGCTCTTGGCCGCTGTTGACATGGCAAGATTTTGTAGTTGTCGCTGCTTGTGCAATATTTTACCAAGTGTGAGATAACTTTAGTGCGTTTATATTTATGAACAACTGTCAGGAAATTCTGCAAGTACATTTAAAGGTACAAAAGACCGCATATACACTTTGCTACTCGTATGAGTAGCTTACAGTAACTATCCATGTCTTGTAGACATCTGAGCCAGTAGTGAAAATATAGTATTATCGATCAAATCAAATACAACTTAATCCAGGTGGAAATAAGAGATCCCTACTGATTTTGCCATAGTGCTGTGTAGTTACTGGAGAACTGCTCCTGTTATGGTATATTCGCGGTTTCTTCACACTTTTTGAATCATACCTTTGAGAAATCACCTCGTGTATAACGTGCTTGGTCGTTTTCTAAACGTGTCGTGTATAGGAACGCCCGAATTTCGGATTATATTTCGGTATACAGGATGGTTCTAAAATCATGGGACAAACATTGAGGGGTGGTAGAGCTCACTAAAACAAACAATTATTGTATATGAATACATGGGCGGGAGTGACGCGTTGAGGCACAAACACAAAAATAACAAATTAAATGCAACACAGTGTTTATTTACAACGTCGCCACTAAATGCCTTTTTACAGCAATGTTTATAATAATTGCTCATAATTGCTTCCACCGACAGTAATGCAAGCTTGGTAGCGTCGGTGGAGTGATGCTGATGCTGATGCAGCAGGTCACTGGCGCACCGTTTGACTGCCCTCAACTATCGCCACCATTGTCAGCCAATCACGCCATATGTAGAGGTCGCCAAGCATGCGTGACTGTTGGCGGATGCATTTCCAGCAACTGTTTTAACTTTTTCTGTACGGAATCACTCGTTACGTATGATGCTAATGAACATGTTATGTTTCCGTTAGTGTATTATGTTTTAGNAGCCAATCACGCCATATGTAGAGGTCGCCAAGCATGCGTGACTGTTGGCGGATGTATTTCCAGCAACTGTTTTAACTTTTTCTGTACGGAATCACTCGTTACGTATGATGCTAATGAACACGTTATGTTTCCGTTAGTGTATTATGTTTTTGTGTTTGTGCTTCAACGCGTCACTTCCCTCCATATATTCCTATACATTAATTGTTCGTTTTAGTGAGCTCTACCACCCTTAATGCTTATCCCATGATTTTAGAATCATCCTGTATACTAGACTTCAATGCCGTGCGGACGTTCCAGCAGTTTTCTTTTCCTTGCTGGCGGCATGTCTTTGTGAGAAGACATTTTCCTGCTTAACTGTCCAATCATAATTACATATGTTCAGTGCTGTACGTCTGTGATTCGCGCGCAGACACCTAAGACGCGTAACACGAAAACCATCCAATCACGAAAGTGGATCTTAGCTAAGGTGTTGTGAAATTCAACTGGTTGTAAATTCTTGTCGTGGAAGTTGGGTGTCAGTCACGTATCACTACGTTTTATACTTATGTTAACCCGTTCGGTCACCGCGTCCACACTTGTGGTCGCTTCGCAAATGAATGTTGTTTATGACCTGTGACGTACACAGCAAAGTATCGGTGCCCAGTCTTTCTTGTAGGCAATCTGATTTGTGGAATTTTCTATACGTATTTGACGTGGTGAATGGTTAATGCCAATCTAACCGAGCACACAGCAGGTTGGTCACTGGTTGTACTGAATACCAGTACAGCGCGTACCAAACAAGTACGTGAATGCAGCACTTGAAATCAGAAATGACTGTGTGACATAACGGGTTAATNTGGTTGTAAATTCTTGTCGTGGAAGTTGGGTGTCAGTCACGTATCACTACGTTTTATACTTATGTTAACCCGTTCAGTCACCGCGTCCACACTTGTGGTCGCTTCGCAAATGAATGTTGTTTATGACCTGTGCTGTACACAGCAAAGTATCGGTGCCCAGTCTTTCTTGTAGGCAATCTGATTTGTGGAATTTTCTATACGTATTTGACGTGGTGAATGGTTAATGCCAATCTAACCGAGGACACAGCAGGTTGGTCACTGGTTGTACTGAATACGAGTACAGCGCGTACCAAACAAGTACGTGAATGCAGCACTTGAAATCAGAAATGACTGTGTGACATAACGGGTTAATNAGTACAGCGCGTACCAAACAAGTACGTGAATGCAGCACTTGAAATCAGAAATGACTGTGTGACATAACGGGTTAATATAAAATTATCTCATACTTTACTAAATTGAACTTTTCTTTAAATATTAAATATTAATTATAGTATCTCATTTATAATTAATATTAATAAAACAGTGCCAAAATATGTGTGTTGGTAATGCCTAATAAGTAGGGCCAGTGACTTTTCACGTAAAAATCGGAGCACACAATAGACTTCAATACCATATACACACCTCATCTGTTTTTTATGCCTCCATTGGCTGGTAGTGCCATGTCCGTCTTTGACCAAGCCACCCAGGACTAAGTAACTCCGACACTGAACCTTCGTGATTCGTGCGCAAANCATGTCCGTCTTTGACCAAGCCACCCAGGACTAAGTAACTCCGACACTGAACCTTCGTGATTCGTGCGCAAACGGGTAGCACTGGCCAGAACATTTTTTAGCCAATCAAAGAAGCTGAACAACACTACAGTGATTTGGACTGTATCTTGTCTCGAAATCTTTTTCGCGAAATATCACTGCCTCTACTAATAAGATATAGATTTCATGCAAAATATTATTGGAGAGCGCATGAGTGCGGTGGCTGTCCCTTTAGTGTAATTTTCTAGACCTGGTCAAGCTTTGTTTGCATGAGTGCGGAGAAATATCCTGGAAGTAGAACTTAAGCAGGGCTTCAGAATAGTTGGAAGTAGCCGTGAATGGACTNGCTGTCCCTTTAGTGTAATTTTCTAGACCTGGTCAAGCTTTGTTTGCATGAGTGCGGAGAAATATCCTGGAAGTAGAACTTAAGCAGGGCTTCAGAATAGTTGGAAGTAGCCGTGAATGGACTATATAAGTCATTCCTCTGCCTGGCATGACCACGCGAAGCTCCGCTACTCACGTACTGGCGGTTTACCATTGGCTCACAGTACTCTGGGGTGCGCCACACTGACGACAATCCCATCGTACAAGTCCAGCGTGTGAACGGTGTATTGAAATCTTACTTGATGCCAAAAGTAAACATTAGGGTATCTGTAAGTAGTCAACCAAAATATGTCACCAGTGACTTGAGCTTAAATACAACTATTAAATAAAGTCAAGTAGCGAAATGAACACGCGAAATTTCCGTCTCTATCTGTAATAGGTAAAAAAACAAAGTCTTATTTTTCATCAGGCCTATTTAAAATAAAATATTAATATTTAATCATTCGAATTGGGAGTTTACACGACGGATGTCGGGACAGAGGACTTCCTGGCAGCATCCTGCATGTAGTTGAAAGCCTGGACAACAGAGATAAGAAGTTTGCGTGTACACTTCCTTAGTTTCCAGGTTGTATCTGCGTCACTGTCGTTGTTAGTATCAAAGTTTCTAAGTATAATACACCCTCTATGTTCAGAGTGAAGCAGCAGTATAACTGCTACCTGATGAAGTAACGTTTACTTCAGTTGGTAACAGTTAGTACTCCTGCTACTTCACCTTGAAGAAGGAAGCTCCCGTTCCTTCCAAAACGTCTGTCCAAAAGTAACAGTAATAACAGGTTAGGGAGACCCGATTATTCCGAGAAAAAAAAAGTTCCTATCTAGTTGTGTATCAAAATACATTAGCGAAGCTTTGCCGTCGTGACTGAATGATTATAATTGCTGCTCGTCATGGGTGTCTGCCCGCGAATCGCAGATGTACATTCATCGAGTAACCTGTTCCTGATTGGTCCAATCAATTACCCGCAAACAAACGCGGCCAATGACCAAAGAAAAATTGCCGGTGTCCACATAAGATACTGAAATCCAGCCTGCGTGGAACTCTTTACAAAAGACTCGGAAATTTCGTGGATTCATTCGGCAACAAACTAAACTACACGAACCTTTGTGCATTATTAGTTAGTATTCATTGGCTGTTGCTCCACTTTAACCCCAGACCAGATAGCAAGGTATTCGTTTCTTATTTTCCTAGCAGGTTCGTTATTGGTTGAAAGTCGTTCGCAGCGTATCTGACAAACTATGGACCAATGGAAGCAGGAAAACATATATATGAGTGAATGCAGTTTATCTTGTCCTCAGATGAATCAGCGGAATTCCCGGGTCTCTACTCTTTACGCAAAGATCATGTGTCACTAGTTATTGTTGCAGCTACCATCGCGATAGAGACAGCAATGTCTTCCAGATCGTTGCGGGACGAAAACGACAGTGATACTGGCTACAACCCAGAGACAAAGAACATGTAGACGACGGCCGTAAAAGCCTGCGGATTTTATTAACACATTGAGGTCTGCACACATTTACTGGCGCTTAGACAAATTAGAAGTGAGTCACCTATATCCACTACTGAAATAACACAGGTTCTGTTGGTACGTGTGTTAGAACTCACTATCGTCCTATTGGTGCATAGCTCACCGGACACTAAACTGTACTTTACAGCGTTCCGTATTGGTCGGTCATCAACCAATGGAGAGCCGAGCTGATGTTGACCCAATCAAATGTCCTTTGTCGTATAAAAGGATTTACAATCAATCATGTCCCTTTGAGTGACTATAGAAAACGAAATTCTATCGTTAGCAATATCTAGGGATAGGAAAATTTCGTGAATTCATTTTGGGTCATTACGGTCAAGTCACCTTTACAATTGGATGACAGTTTATTAGATAGGCCCTGGACGCATCTGAGCCAATAGCAGACTTGCAAGAAAACGCCTTGCGAATACGATCCTGCTATCTGTAGGGCAATAGCCAATGAACACACAGCAGAGGCTGCAGTATGCACAGGACTGAGGAGTATAGCTTGCAGGTCATTTTACTCGCGAAATGTTCTTATCCCTAGCAATATAATTGTTACTGCGCTGTCGTGTTCTTGTGAGGTCCATGTTGAACACTAGCCGAACAAAGACTGCACATCCATGCGAGTTTTGTTCTGAACAACAAAGAAATTTTCAAGTTAGCTTTGCTCGAGCTACACCCGAGCGTAGTCTACAAAGTGTTGAACCGATGTGTTGTGTGTGCTTGCAGGTCTGCGTATCCGCATCGCGAACCTCGTGTTCAAGTTGCTCACCTGCCTGCTGTACATCGCGAGGGTCGTCGCTGACAACGACCCCATCAACGCCGCCTGGTGAGTACTCTCCTATATAGGCTGGTGGGTTTCCTAGGGGATCCCCCGTTATTTCCCCGCCCTTGCGTTCCGGCGCTGCTCCATACTCACCTCACTTCACCCTCACCTGCTCTCGAGACCTCGATGTTAATAACCGCCCAAATATCTCCACTCCGCGCTTTATAACCACCACGTAAGTTCAACGTGGGGCCACCATATCTCTCTTTTCGGGACTTGCCATAGCTCTGGTGCTGAAGTATAACGCGAAAGGAAATGGTTTATAGTCGTTGCCTGTCGTCAGTTTATGAAGAGATTTTCTCTAATATGCCGCGCCAGTGAGAATTCGGGCTCTCTACTACTGGAAGCTTATGATTCTTCTGTAAACAGGACGCGTCAAAGACACGTCATCCAATCATAGAGGTAGCAAGANTACTACTGGAAGCTTATGATTCTTCTGTAAACAGGACGCGTCAAAGACACGTCATCCAATCATAGAGGTAGCAAGACGTTTCAGTGTTTTGAGGGGAGTGTTGGTGTGAAAGTATTTTAATGTTATTCCCCTCTGTCTCTGCAAATAACTTGTAGATCAAAGTCACCAAAAAATACGATGTTTATTTAATAGAAAACTGATATAAATTAACATACCACTTTACTTTCATAAGCAATTTTTTTAACTTATTGCAAACATGAATTCAAATAAATGAAACTCTCGCATACGTGATCCCTGTCGCGACATATTACTGTTATGTCTAGTATAATTTTGTTAGAGAAACAACTTAACATAACGAACTAAATCAAATACAAATATGAAAGTAATGTCATAGCCCTTTTTATACCCTCTCTTGTCCAGCAGAGAACAAATAGTATTCGTTGTCAAGTCGCCCAATCATTTCCACACTTCGGTAAAAAACTGAACAATTCCGTTTAAAAAATGCACGAATGAGTAATTTGATATCGCTTTACTTATTTTCTTACCGCCCTCGAAGGAAAACCTGCTGCTGCACATAAACCGAAAAGTTAAAAACATATCAATACTAGGGCCACCTGTTTTTGNCCCTCGAAGGAAAACCTGCTGCTGCACATAAACCGAAAAGTTAAAAACATATCAATACTAGGGCCACCTGTTTTTGGCGAAAATATTTACGCGCATTTTAGACTTCAAGTTCTTACGTGAAAATTTGCAAATTTCCTTTGCCTTTAGTGCGCATTTCTGAGCGAGAATATATTTTTATACTCGACTGGGCCAATCAGAATAATGGCACCCTGATACCGAGCGCCCGTGATTGGCTGGCAGACACTTAAGACACGTGCGAGTTAAAATCATACAACCACGATATTGCTTCTGAACTAACGTGTTTTGGAGTACAACTAGTCGTGGAATATTTCCGCGACAAATTGGTGGCTNCCCTCGAAGGAAAACCTGCTGCTGCACATAAACCGAAAAGTTAAAAACATATCAATACTAGGGCCACCTGTTTTTCGCGAAAATATTTACGCGCATTTTAGACTTCAAGTTCTTACGTGAAAATTTGCAAATTTCCTTTGCCTTTAGTCCGCATTTCTGCGCGAGAATATATTTTTATACTCGACTGGGCCAATCAGAATAATGGCACCCTGATACCGAGCGCCCGTGATTGGCTGGCAGACACTTAAGACACGTGCGAGTTAAAATCATACATCCACGATATTGCTTCTGAACTAACGTGTTTTGGAGTACAACTAGTCGTGGAATATTTCCGCGACAAATTGGTGGCTNCCACGATATTGCTTCTGAACTAACGTGTTTTGGAGTACAACTAGTCGTGGAATATTTCCGCGACAAATTGGTGGCTCTATAAATAAAGATTGAAAATTTCCACCTGCAGGCTGGACTTCACAATCTTGTATACAATCTAGCAAATATTAGCCACTTATCGGTTGTTTAAAGGCACAGAATAATATAATTGGGCCTGCATTATATTACATTGTTTATCATTGGTCCAGTGTTTTCAAAAATACCTGAAATTTTAAGGTAATTGAATTGCAGAGTAATAAATATATATGCCTTTTTTTAATTCTTGATAGTCCCGAAATGACTCAAAGCATGGATAAAGTATTGTCTGTACATCACACGGATATCATGTTTAAAGCGTTTATACGGAAAATAAAACAGTTGTAGTTTTTTTTCGATCATGCACCAATTGTTTCACAGAAGGACGGCATTCCATTTTTTCGAGGAACTCTGCTGCCAGCAGGAAAAGGGGTCTTCGGTCGAAGGAGATAATTCGCCCTCTACAGGCGGTGCACGGCGTGGGCTCATGGTCGCAATTTCCCGGAGGTTGGACGTGGGAGGAAATATACACGCGCCTGCAGTAGCGCACAGAATCGTCGAGAATCGATTTCTTAGACGAGGCAAGCTCTCGAGAGGTGATATATCTGGGCACCGCAACATTATGCGAGTTCATTTGTAAGCAAGTTAGAATTCAAACACGCGTGCACGTCCACTCAATTTTCCAGTAGTAAAAGGCAGGGTAAATTGGAATGTGATTAGCTCATAAACTTACACATAAATTTTTCGTTCTGATTGTTGCAAAAGAGGAGATTTTGGTCTGACGAGTACTTACAAATTCCTTGTAATAACTNATAAATTTTTCGTTCTGATTGTTGCAAAAGAGGAGATTTTGGTCTGACGAGTACTTACAAATTCCTTGTAATAACTTAGACGATGGAACCTATGAAAATATTTTTTTATTGGTGAGTGGCACGGGCAGTAATCAATGATTGTGTGTCGGCCAGCAGCCAGTAGCAGTGACCAGGAAAAATACGCTGTCTCAATTGGCGCNGGCAGTAATCAATGATTGTGTGTCGGCCAGCAGCCAGTAGCAGTGACCAGGAAAAATACGCTGTCTCAATTGGCGCTAGCTTCTGACCTTGTACAGTACCGACCAAGACTTCGTTTATTTTGCAACACGTCATGCGTGAACGAGAATACTCCGGATAACGAGTTAAGTGGTTAGGGGAGGTCTGCAGAAAGCGGCAAGCAAAGCTAGTTGCCCTGCCCGAAAGGCCAGCCCGAAGATTGAATGAGATGTGGGTCGAGAGGTGGCGGAATGTTAAGTTGTGTGAAATGGCAGTGTTCGGAGAAAAGCGCACAGGCCATCCTCCGGGAATCGAAACCGAGATCTTCGAGGTTAGAAGCCGTCGTGCTCGTGGCGCTATTCGCGTGACCCGAATTCTCCACTTGACAAACACGCATGACTTTAACTCGCTTTCCACACACATGTGTTTTTATGATACGGGGTTGAAGGATTGAAGGTAGGTGACAACAAACTTACAAGAAAACCTGGTCAAAGGTGAGTAATGCTATTCGTTTGAGCAGCAACGAATGAACAAATACCTGAAGGCCGAGTATACAAACGACTACGGAACCTAGCCTACAGGTTACTGTTGGACTCGTGAAATTTTCTGCTCCTAGTTATAGCGAGGGAGGGGAAAATTCCGCGTTTTAAACTACCTGTACGATATAGACTCCACGATCCTATGTATTTTCGTACCTCAGCTTTCTGTCAATTGGCTGCTGTCCTGTGTGTAGCCAGTTTTTATTTCAGACCAGGTGACACGGAATAGCCCCTAACAAAAGATCGAGCCCCTAACAAAAGATCGAGGTCTGTTATTGGCGCAAAGTTCACCTGGGCGTGTCTATTAAACTGTGATTCGATTGTAAAATTCGTAATGCACATGTGTTTGAGATCTATGTTGTCCTAAGTTCAATTCGTAATTTTCCGGTACATAGCTGTAGCTAGGGCCACCCGAATTTCGCGAAAAATATTTCTGTATATGCTAGATTGCAAAACCCTACGGACGTTTCACCAATTTTTATTTCCTTATTGGCGGCGTCTCTATGTGAGAAGACACTTGCCTACTTGACCGGCCAATCATAATTAGATAACTTCTGTACTGTAGGTCTGTGACTCGCGCGCAGGCGCCTAAGACGCGTAACACGGAAACCATCCAATCGCGATGGATCTGAGCTAAGGTGTTGTGAAATGCAGCTGGTCGTGGATTCTTTTCGCGAAAATCGGGTGTCCCTAAATAGCTCATTCACGGTTGACGCCTTTAACACGTTATCCCGAGTACACTCGTTTATTCACGGCTTGCTCCCGATCAGGTAAAATCATGATCGGCTCTGTTCGCGGTCAGAAACCAGTGCCAATACAGACATAGATANGGCTTGCTCCCGATCAGGTAAAATCATGATCGGCTCTGTTCGCGGTCAGAAACCAGTGCCAATACAGACATAGATATCCTGCTGGCGATACTGTCGATAGCTACTGACACGTCCAAACTACAGTGAAGAGCCAAAAAAACTGGTATAGGCGTGCGTATGCAAATAACAAANATACTGTCGATAGCTACTGACACGTCCAAACTACAGTGAAGAGCCAAAAAAACTGGTATAGGCGTGCGTATGCAAATAACAAAGTTATGGAACCAATCAGAGTAACGCGATACGGTCGGCAGCTAGATCGGTTACTTCTGCTACAATGGCAGGTTATATCAAGATTTAAGTGAGTTTGAACGTGGTGTTATAGTCGGCGCACGAGAGATGGGATATAGCATCTCCGAGGTAGCGATAACATTTGGATGTTCGCGTACGACTATTTCACGAGTGTGCCCTGAACATTGGGAATGCGGTAAAACATCACATCTTCGACATCGCTGCGCCCGGAAAAAGATCGTGAAAGAACCGGACAAACGACGACTGACGAGAATCATTAAACGTGACAGACACGCAACCCTTTCTCAAATTGGCGCAGATTGGATTTGTGGACTGCCCTGCAGGATTCAAGGCGTGAACTGCCTCCTGCATACCTTCAGACATTAGTCGAGTCCATGCAACGTCGTCTTGCGGTACTTCTGCAAGATCGTTGGGGGGGGGGGCTACACGATATTATGCAGGTGTACCAGTTTTTTTGGCTCTTCAGTGTATATAACTGCCTGGTGCTAGTATGACATACCTACACTGACTCTTCTCATAGGCTGCGTCTTGTAGGTCACTGTTAGGTGATAAAGTACTTGTCAAACCAATTTTTTTTTTCCTTTGTGACAGTTGGAGAGAAAAATAATCTTTAAGGGGTTAATATAACCCTTTTGAAATCACTTTTTGAAAAAAAAAATCCTTACTTTGCAAACGCGCATATTTAAAACACTAAAAAAACTGGGCATATATATATACAAATTTTTCTGGCAGATTGTAATAGAATGTAGTCCATGTCTCCCCTTCTTATCAAGGTGTTAATTTNGGCTTGCTCCCGATCAGGTAAAATCATGATCGGCTCTGTTCGCGGTCAGAAACCAGTGCCAATACAGACATAGATCTCCTGCTGGCGATACTGTCGATAGCTACTGACACGTCCAAACTACAGTGAAGAGCCAAAAAAACTGGTATAGGCGTGCGTATGCAAATAACAGAGTTATGGAACCAATCAGAGTAACGCGATACGGTCGGCAGCTAGATCGGTTACTTCTGCTACAATGGCAGGTTATATCAAGATTTAAGTGAGTTTGAACGTGGTGTTATAGTCGGCGCACGAGAGATGGGATATAGCATCTCCGAGGTAGCGATAACATTTGGATGTTCGCGTACGACTATTTCACGAGTGTGCCCTGAACATTGGGAATGCGGTAAAACATCACATCTTCGACATCGCTGCGCCCGGAAAAAGATCGTGAAAGAACCGGACAAACGACGACTGACGAGAATCATTAAACGTGACAGACACGCAACCCTTTCTCAAATTGGCGCAGATTGGATTTGTGGACTGCCCTGCAGGATTCAAGGCGTGAACTGCCTCCTGCATACCTTCAGACATTAGTCGAGTCCATGCAACGTCGTCTTGCGGTACTTCTGCAAGATCGTTGGGGGGGGGGGCTACACGATATTATGCAGGTGTACCAGTTTTTTTGGCTCTTCAGTGTATATAACTGCCTGGTGCTAGTATGACATACCTACAGTGACTCTTCTCATAGGCTGCGTCTTGTAGGTCACTGTTAGGTGATAAAGTACTTGTCAAACCAATTTTTTTTTCCTTTGTGACAGTTGGAGAGAAAAATAATCTTTATGGGGTTAATTAATATAACCCTTTTGAAATCACTTTTTGAAAAAAAAAATCCTTACTTTGCAAACGCGCATATTTAAAACACTAAAAAAACTGGGCATATATATACAAATTTTTCTGGCAGATTGTAATAGAATGTAGTCCATGTCTCCCCTTCTTATCAAGGTGTTAATTTNATATATATACAAATTTTTCTGGCAGATTGTAATAGAATGTAGTCCATGTCTCCCCTTCTTATCAAGGTGTTAATTTTTAACTGGTTTAACTTAAATACGTTTATTTTTTTTTATAAACATTGGAATATTGATTGGTATAAAAATGGCACATACTTGTTTGTGAGAATTTCAATTTTGGGACACGTGGTTTTATCATTAACTACCTGGACAAAGTTAATTTATTTAATTTTTGCATGTGGGTAATGGAGTTATTGGCTGTGAGATAAACCCAAGCAGGGCTTTAACATTTTGAGTACTGCACCGATCTGCTGATAATTAAGACAAACTAAAAGTGAGTCGCCTACACTTAAGACTGCATGACAATATATTATGTTGGTCTATGTATTTCCATTTATAACAGGGGCCGCGGTGGTGTAGTGGCTAGACTACTCGCCTCCCACCTAAGCCTAACGGATTTGATTCCCGGCGGGGTCACTCCCGGATTTTTGCAAGTGGGAATCGTGCCGGACGATGCCGCTGGTCGGCGGATTTTCTCGGGGATCTCCCGTTTCCCACACCCTTTCATTCCGGCGCCACTCAATTCTCACCTCATATCGCCCTCATCGGCTCTCTAGATCTCGTTGTTAAGAGCCGCCTAAATCTCTCAACTCTCAACTCTCAAACCAAAGTTTATTTACGTTTCTTCAGTGCAGTGCAACTTAGTTAATCATTTACGAATGATTGGATGCTTCTGAGCAAGATAACGTGAATCACGCACTTTCAGTGTTGAATTTAGTCGATTATGATAGACCCAGTCTAATAAAGAAATTGCTTCTGATGTTGACAGCGACCAATGACGGCAGAAAATATATCAGTGTGTGATTGCCGTATTGAAATATACTCTTAGTCCAGAATTTTTTCGCGTTAAATACTTGCCTCTAGCCATTATTTTCTCGGAAAACTGTTATGATTACTTGCATTTCACAACACTCCATATCACATAAACTTTAATGGCTGGATGGTATTTAATTTTTATTAGTCTTAACCCCTTAACATATTATCGCGAGTGTACTCGTTCTCGTCTGAAATGCTGCAGAATAGATACAATCATGTTGCTGTAAGATCATGTTGCTGTAAAATGTCGGAAGATAGCATCAATACAGAAAGCGCTCTTCTCTGGATAATGCTATTGGTTGCTACTCACACACCAACTGCTTTCTAATTGGTCGTTTCTTGTATCATGCATGCATGCATGCATACCCTTTCCATGGGTTCCAAAGTGTAAGTTATTGTAAGAAAGTCGTCAATATTTTCACACCAAAAATGTTATCTCACACAATATCTTAAAGACAAAAACTAATGTGTTCGTTAATGAATGAAGTAAATCACAGACTTTAAATATGGAACTAGATTATATCTGGTTAACCGATTTTAGTGAGAAAGCGTCTTCTCAGAAAGACACGCAGTCAATAATTACAGGAAAGCTACAATATTGCACGTAGGTTATTAATATATTATAGTGCGTACGGGAATATTTTCGTTACAATCAATTGTCCCTACTTTTATTTACTAGCTGCCGCTACAGTGAAAGTTTCTATTCTAAGTTTTCATTCACAACACCATCAGACTTATATTGCTGCCTGAATTATTTTTACTTCCGCACAGTTACACGGGGCATGTCTAAGGAATTACTAATCAAATCATTAATAGAGCTAAGGAAGAGTGCTTGATTGAAGTCTGACTGGCAACTGAATTCTTATATTGGTCTCCTCGACACATTTGGGACGTTCCAAAATAATCTGGAACCGATCACGAAAATACAGCGGCTGAGTACCAGTAAATAATTGAAACCAGTATGAAACTGTTTAATGTATAGTCTGTCACCAAATAAATTTGCGAAAATTTCCGACCACTAATGATGTTCAGTGAGGAAGCTCGTGAACGATTTTCTAACTGAAATTAAGTGCAGTGTCTTACGACTTCGGAATATCACATTACTAACTTCGTGTGCCAAATTCTCTACATTTAACTATTTGAACACCAGTAAAAATGAACTCCAGAATACATTTCTAGGAGACTGTGTACTGGCAAGTTTCACTGATGGTCTATTTTGTTCATATCTGTCTGCGCACTGTGGTAGCGATTTTTTTGTCTCCGTCTTCCAGTCTCTGTCGTTTTTCAGTGATGCCACCTTCTAGGATTTTCCCGTCGTATAAGGGGTATACCTGGTTTCTAGAAGGAGTTATCATTCGCAAAGGAAAACTCTAAGTCCATGAGGTGTTTCAATATCCTAAGTGCACGCTCGTGGCTTTTTCATTTATTTTTATTACTGGATTGAGTCGTTATGGGAAACCACTACCTTCCTTTGCTAGATGTCTCTGAAACATCTTCCCAACATACGAAAAGGTCATCTGGCATTGAAAGAGAAAAAGAGAATTTTCGTCACACAAGTGCGATCCAATCAAAAAGTAAAATAAAAGTAAACATGGTTTTTTTTCTTACGAAATCTAAAGAAAAATTTTGCAAGTTCTTTCAATAGCAAGCTTATAGGCTGTTCGCGGTAAACTGAGCCGTTTTGAAAGCACTGCTTTCGATCTACTTGTATACGAATAATGTATTCTTCCACCATACGTAAAATTAACATTGTCATATGCCTGATCACTTTATTCATGCGTCGGTCAAGTAAAACTATAAATTTATCAAAAATATTAATATTTAAACACANGTGTATTCTTCCACCATACGTAAAATTAACATTGGCATATGCCTGATCACTTTATTCATGCGTCGGTCAAGTAAAACTATAAATTTATCAAAAATATTAATATTTAAACACATTTTTCTAATTATTAACTTATGTATTCTAAAAAAATATTTTGACTGTTCGAAAATGTTTACCTAGCACTTCTAAGTCAACAATAAGTAATTGAATTGTTTTTCCTCTGTAATTACCTAATTCACTGGGTGCATGCCAGACAGTGTGACCGTCAAAATAATGCGGGTAGGAGCAGTGACAATGTTCAAAGTGTTATTTAAGTAGTGCTCAATTATCCGAGAACAGCCAATAATTTCAAGCATTTGNAAAATATTTTGACTGTTCGAAAATGTTTACCTAGCACTTCTAAGTCAACAATAAGTAATTGAATTGTTTTTCCTCTGTAATTACCTAATTCACTGGGTGCATGCCAGACAGTGTGGCCGTTAAAATAATGCGGGTACGAGCAGTGACAATGTTCAAAGTGTTATTTAAGTAGTGCTCAATTATCCGAGAACAGCCAATAATTTCAAGCATTTGNGAGCAGTGACAATGTTCAAAGTGTTATTTAAGTAGTGCTCAATTATCCGAGAACAGCCAATAATTTCAAGCATTTGTACATTTGAATGACTTCTGTGATTTAATCACGTCGTAGTAGACGCCAACGTAAATAACTGCGAGTCAACAAGATAACTATAAAGAAACGGAGTCCGATTTCCATACTACCTCGGGTGTTTATTCTAAGTTTCTCGAAACGCCGCTCCCGATAGTGAAATCACTATTATAGTAATATTTCCGGCGTTTTGGTATTNTTATTCTAAGTTTCTCGAAACGCCGCTCCCGATAGTGAAATCACTATTATAGTAATATTTCCGGCGTTTTGGTATTCTAAGTTAAAGATAACTTCTTGATTCTCGTGAGAAAACGATCAACATCACTCGACAGCTAATGCGTTGTTGAGATCCTGCTTTCGCTACCGGCAAGCTCAGTTTCAACATGGCGANATCAACATCACTCGACAGCTAATGCGTTGTTGAGATCCTGCTTTCGCTACCGGCAAGCTCAGTTTCAACATGGCGACAGAGAAGCGCGGTGGCCGTATTTATTGCAAACAGCCACGAACTTTACGCTTCCCTCCTTCTTAGACTTCGTACATAACACAAAGAGTACTTGGGACCTTACTAAAAGCATCTGAAATTATCAATACTTGTTCGGACGTATAGTTGATCCATTGTTATACTTCTCGTTAGTTTTGTAGAACTAGAAGTAGTGGAGTGGAGAGATTTGGGCGGCTCGTAACATGGAGGTCTTGAGAACCGATTAGGGTGAAACGTGTTGAGTGTGGAGCATCGCTGAATGCAAGGGCAGGGAAACGGGAGATCGCAGAGAAAATCCGCGGCATCGTCCGGCACAATTCCCAGATGCGAAAATTTGGGAGCGACCCCACCGGGAATCTAACCCGGTTCGCCTTGGTGGGAGGTGAGTAGTCGGACCACTACACCCCCGAGGCCCTAATTTATTAGTAGTTAAGTCACTATTAGGATTATGTCTAGTGATTCAAATCATAACAGGNTACACCCCCGAGGCCCTAATTTATTAGTAGTTAAGTCACTATTAGGATTATGTCTAGTGATTCAAATCATAACAGGATCATTTATAGCAATACACTATACACCTAATATCGAAATAGCTTTTAATATAGTTAGACATATTTGTCGAGATGTAAATAATGGTTGAATTATACGAACATTACATGCTAATGGGGCATCAATATTCNAGTTAGACATATTTGTCGAGATGTAAATAATGGTTGAATTATACGAACATTACATGCTAATGGGGCATCAATATTCTTTGTTTGTATTTACTTACATGTAGGGCGAGGGTAGTTAAGTGTTCGACTACCAACCCTCCGAATAACGTGTTTTGGGTTCGGGGCTCAGCTGATATCATAATTTTTACTTTGCATTATAATGACGAAAGTTGTTTTATTTCCATAATTAAATGAGTACAGTCTACCATATTATGAATAAATATAAAGGATGCACAGTTGTTTTACATGAAGCGCTTTACTTCATTACACCTAACGATAACTGAAATTCGGGGGGTTCCTGCAATAAAAATATTAAACACGTTTAATTATTTAAGACTTTTCAGGCCTAGCACTAATGTTACGATGCAGTCTGAGTATAGGCCCACGTGCTGTGCTACGCCGCCATTATAATGTAAAGGGACACCCGAATTTCGCGAAAAGAATTCCTCACGTGCTAGATTTAAATACCCTACGAGCGTACCAGCAGTTTCCTTTTGCTTATTGGCGGCGTGTGTCTGTGAGAAGACATTTTATTACTTGACCGGCCAATCAGAACTAAGTTACTCCGATACTGTACGTCTCCGATTCGTGGGCAGACACTTAAGACGCGTAACATCTAGTTCACCCAATCGCGAAAGTGGGTCTGAGCTAAAGTGTTATGAAATACAACTGGTAGTGAAATCTTCTAGCGAAATTCGGGTGTCCCTACCCATTAGGGCTGTCCCTACTCTAACAATCTAGATGGTTCCTACAACCACATATTCTTTTCAGTGTAATTATGATTGGCCATGCCAAGTAATAACAAAGAAGTTCGGTCAATAACAGAAGAAAATTTGATTGCGTGTAGAAAAGTGAGGTCTAGTCTGCACGTAAATCTTCTCGCAAAAAACACGTGACCGTGCCAATGAGCCTACCTATACGTCTGGCCTACAGGTCATAGAACTCGTGAATTTAATGCATTGCATTGGACAATTTTTTTGTTCGGAATTGTATTTATGTCGGTATAACACTCTGTTGGATGTCTGAACCAATAAAAAATGTGTTTGATATTATCGACAGCAACTTTCTGTACAGTAGGTCTTCGGAATATAGTCTCAACAATAGCTCACGAAGTCGGGGACCTTTCCTCTTGATAGAGACACTGCCATTCCGCGTTGTAAATGCCACCAGGCTAGACTCCACAGTCCACTACACACTCGAGCAGAGGTCGCTTGTTCATTGGCTGCCGCCGCAGGTAGGACTCATTCTCTTGTTACATCCGACCACACCGAATGAAGCCACCAGAGTTTGCTATGGGTTGCTATGGGTTGTGAGTCCTGTAGGGCGTGGTGGAGTTGCGGATGATCAGTGTCACTNACCAGAGTTTGCTATGGGTTGCTATGGGTTGTGAGTCCTGTAGGGCGTGGTGGAGTTGCGGATGATCAGTGTCACTTATGAAAATAATATATACTTCTTGGCCGTCTAACTTCGTGCCTAATTATAACGCGAAAAGATAGGAGGTGCATTTATTCGATAGCCGTTTTATGCTATGTACGGAGTATATCATTAACCCTTTCATTCCCGTTGTGGTCAGTTCTTTACGTATTGCACAGGAATATTGCATTTGCCAGATGCTGTACGCTGCGTTGCTTAGTACCCGATGGTCTTTCCTGAGGTAACTGATTCGTTAAAGTGCGCTACTGTTCTACGTTATGATTGGTTCATATCACTGATCATCGGTAACAAAGCTTACAGCTAGCTGGTTGTTATAACGAAACGTGTTCTTTGTTGGCTTAAGTGCAGCACGAATCAAGAAATGTTTGCGACACAAGAAATATAAATTAACGTGGGAATGAAATGGATAAAGCGAAATACTGTTTAACGTACACTGTATAGAAAGTAATGCCTGAATAAATTTCGAGCTCATGTGTTGCAAACGTTTGATTTTATGATGCGTACTGTACCTTTGGTCGAGTGTGATTCCTGCAACCAGTAAAAAACGTGTTGGGTGTTAGTTTATGCCAGTATCAACCATCCATTAAGGACATGTGCATAACATTCCACAAATCATATTTAGTCCATTCACGGTTTCGTCGAACTTTTCTGAAAATTGCTTGAGTGCTATTTTCAGGATATTCCTCCGCTTTTTGCAAAAAAAAAAAAAGCTATACTAAGTCTAGAAAATTACACCAGAGAGACAAGTCACCCCATTCTTGCACACTCAGTTACATAATATTTTGCATAAAATTATTTTTTTCTAGACATTGCCAACATACCTAAATTTTCCCTGTTTTATACAAATTGATTATAAATTAAATGTTATAATTGAAGATAAAATATAAGTACAAGTTGAATTTAACCAAAAAAAGTACTTTTGTGTTGACGAAACATGAAACGCTTTTGATAATGGCATATTTACGAAACAACTAAACATTTATTTTTCAAAGGTTTGTGTCAGAAAGTGCGAATAAACCGCGAATATACTCTATTCACGGTTACTTATAACTTTTCGGAAGCTCTACTAAAGTTCTACTCACAGGATATTCCTCCGCCTCATGCAAACAAAGCTTAACTGAGTCTAAAAAATTGCTCCAAAGTGAATACGCACCGCATTCCTGCTCCCTCACTTTAAAATATTTTGCATGAAAACTATTTATTACGAGGCGTTACCAACAGGTCTATTTTCTCTCCGTTTTTATACATAGCAATTACAAATCAAACATTATCATTTATAGATAAAATATAATTAAAAGTTACATTTAACGCAAAATTAGGCACTTTTATGTTAAAGAAGTATAAAACACATGTGATACATGGCATATTGTGGAAACTACCAAATTCGACATAAACTAGGTAATTTTTCAAAGGTTTGATTAAAAAAAAGNGATACATGGCATATTGTGGAAACTACCAAATTCGACATAAACTAGGTAATTTTTCAAAGGTTTGATTAAAAAAAAGTGCGAAGAAACCTACGAAGAGACTATATAGATAGGGGCATGTATTTTTCGCGAAAAAAATTCCAAGACCGGCTGTACTCCAAAACTCTTTAGTAAATATGTGCTTTCATGGTTGAATGATTTTAAATGTCACGTACCCCTAGTTCCTACCCACGAATCATGGGCGTTCATAATCGGAGTACTTTATCCTGATTGGCCCAGTCAAATAAGAACTCGTCTTCTCATGAGGACGTGCGGCCAGTAACCAAAGAATTGTGGACGTAGGATATTGAAGTATAGCGTGAGCATAAATCTTTTCGCTTAAAATACATGGCTCTAACTATAGACTATATCTTACAAGTAAGACGCTTCTTGTGTACAGCGTCAACCATAAATGTCCTTCATGTAGAACATGTCCTCAATAATGGACACGAGGAGTGAACGTGTTAACCCGTTCACAATTGTGGACGCTCTGCAAATGAATGATGTTTATGACCTGTGCTGTACATAGCAAGGTATCGGTGGCCATGCTTCNCAATTGTGGACGCTCTGCAAATGAATGATGTTTATGACCTGTGCTGTACATAGCAAGGTATCGGTGGCCATGCTTTCTTGTAGACAATCTTATTTGTGGAATTCTCTATACTTCTTTGACGTGAATGGTTAATGCCAATATCACCGAGCATACAGCACGTTGGTCACCGCTTGTACTGAACGCTAGTACAGCTCGTACTAAACAAGCACGTGACAGCAACTTTTTGAAATCAGACATGAATAGGGCCAGTGACTTTTCGCGTACAAATCGGAGCACACAGTAGACTTCAATACTATATACACACCTCAGCTGTTGTTATAACTCCATTGGCTGGTGGTGCCGTGTCCGTCTTTGACCAAGCCACTCAGGGCTAAGTAACTCGGACACTTAACATTCGTGATTCGTGCGCAAACTGTTAACATGGGCACAGAGCATTTTTTAACCAATCAAAGAAGCTGGACGACCCTACAGTGCTTTGTACTGTATCTTATCTCGAAATCTTTTCGCGAAATCTCACTGCCCCTAGACATGAATGTGTGACAGAACGTGTTAAAAGATAACATATCGTGTTGTCAGGAAACTTGAACGTGCGCCAACCGCACAGTTTCCACTCTGAGGGCGTGCGTGTTTGTGTGTGTAGTTACGGCTGCACGCCGGGGAACAAGAGCGCCTTCTTCAACTCCAGCAAGATGACGGAGGAAGAGTTCCAGGACACGCCCATCATCAACTGGGACGCGATCCTGTGGGTGGACCGCCACATCGTGCTGTGGGCCGTGCAGGTCATCCTGGCGGTCGTCAGCCTCACCGAGGCACTGCTGCTCGCCTACCTCGGCTACAAGGTCGGTGCCGCAGTCCCTTCGGGCTTTCACTTCAACCTTACGCACCTCTTAACATCTCTCGTCCACACAGAAATACGTGCATCGAGATCGGGTGACTCCGTGAAAAAGGCCTTTCGCTGTAAACTAAGCACTTTTCAAAGTCCTGCTTAGGCCCCGTCCACAATCGATATGACGCACATAACATGCACAGCATAAAGAAATTGCAACGTCCACAACTAATATTTAGCGTATTTTGCGTAGCTTTGCGTTACGATGGTTATCTCTGAGTATCTTACGCCAAGTTTCTACTGCTCTAATAAAATTAGCAAACTTAAGCATGTAAAAATTATTGTGCTAGGGAAAAAAATATTTTCCTTATTCGTTTGCTTTTTTCTAATAGGTCAGACGAGTTTTTTTTTCNAATTATTGTGCTAGGGAAAAAAATATTTTCCTTATTCGTTTGCTTTTTTCTAATAGGTCAGACGAGTTTTTTTTTTCTTTTACGTTAACGCCGATTGTGGACGGACGGCATCATTTGTTATGATGTGTGTGTAATGTCATTTCNTTTTTTTTTCTTTTACGTTAACGCCGATTGTGGACGGACGGCATCATTTGTTATGATGTGTGTGTAATGTCATTTCAGTCAAGTTAATTGTGGACGTGACCTTAATATCTACTTGTCTACACATCATGTGTTCTTTCACTATACGTAGATCTAACAATGCTATGGGTCTGATCACTTTATGTATGCGTAAGCCAAGTAAAACGGTGGAATTATTACTAAAGTAAATATTTTAAAAATTTACTCATTCTTATACCTATGTGCATTAAAAAAACAGACGGCAAAATTAATAATTTCAGTATTCACAAATGTGTACTTAATATTTTAAATTCAACGTTAAAATTTTTAATTACTTCCTCTCTGTCAAGACCTACTTTACTGGGCTCATGCCAGTTGGTGTGTCCGTCAAAATATATTATGCAGGTAGGGACACAGACATTTTTCAAAAGTTGATTTCTAAAGTGCTTAATTAACCGTTAACAGCCTTCACTAAAGTGGTTTATTATAATATTATAAATTGATTTCCTAATTTTATATAATAGCAAAATAATTACGTTTTAAAAGGTAAACACAAAAGTATTTAACTTTTTACTTGAAGAATTTTAATACAAAATATGTAGATATGGTGGAAACTCGCGAAAAACATTTTAACCAACGTATCTTCTTTAACACTCCCACTAGGTTATTCTGTCATCATTGAATGAACAAGGTTTTCTTTTGGCTAAGTTGTTTACGGGCCGATCATGAACTTTCTGCCTTACAGTCATGGACAGGTGTTTTCGCGAAAATATTTTAAGACCAGTTGTACTCCAAAATACTTTATTTCATATGCACTTTGGTGGTTGGATGATTTCAAATTTCACGTGCCTCAAGTGTCTGCCCACGAATCATGGACGTTCAGTATCGGAGTACTTTATTTTGATTGGCTCAGTGAAATAAGAACATGTCTTCTCACGTAGACACGCGGCCAATAGCCGAAGCAAGTTGTGGTGGTGGAAGTAGGTTAATGAAGACTAGCATGGTCATGAATATTTTCGCGAAAAACACCTGTCCCTACTTACAGTATCATAATCCTCATTAGCACAGTGAAATGGCGTTTGAGCTTCATACATGCATGGCAGCCAATAAGGAAAGAAAACTGTCGGACATGTGTATAGGACGTCGAATCCTAGCAAACCGTCTCCTTTTCCCACGATAAACCATCGTCTCTAAAAATGGGTAATCAAAGTCTGGTAATTTCATGATACCGGATAACTCCGTGACAATGTATAAATTACTCAGTAATATATCCNTGGGTAATCAAAGTCTGGTAATTTCATGATACCGGATAACTCCGTGACAATGTATAAATTACTCAGTAATATATCCTAAGGTTATACTATTTCATTTTAATCACTGTCACCTGGTTCCTCATATCCATCACACGTAAAATGAAGGTTATGTTTTGAATTATGGCCATTTATTAGCCAATATTTCGTTATTTTTAATATATGGAAGCTCTCCTCGCATCATGATAACAGATGCTATATTAATNTGGGTAATCAAAGTCTGGTAATTTCATGATACCGGATAACTCCGTGACAATGTATAAATTACTCAGTAATATATCGTAAGGTTATACTATTTCATTTTAATCACTGTCACCTGGTTCCTCATATCCATCACACGTAAAATGAAGGTTATGTTTTGAATTATGGCGATTTATTAGCCAATATTTCGTTATTTTTAATATATGGAAGCTCTCCTCGCATCATGATAACAGATGCTATATTAATTTTATTGCACTTATTATTTTATCTTATTGCCATATTAACACCCACATCCACGGAACACAAAATGAAGTAGGCTATCGGCATAGCCTATTGTATTTTTTCTTTATTGGGACTTGGCAAATTAACCAACTGTATTAAGCCATTTTTTAAATGTTGAGTTGAGAAATTTGGGCTTCTCTTAACAACGAGTTCTTGAGAGCCGATGAGGGTGGGTGAAACGAATAAACAATTCGTTATTTAATTACACACCAAATTTTCGTACTGAACATACGCAAAATACAAAAAAAAATTGCTTTACTAACTACGTATACATAAAAAATAATATTAAGGATACACGAGTGTAGGGTTTTTACATGATACATTAGACACTTGCTTACATTTAATTGGCTGTATTATGGTAGTTGTGCAGTTTAAATTCATTATGTGTTAGTAAATTCTCAAAACTCATATAATATCTTTTAAAGTACAAAGTTCTGTTTACTAATTGTTTGCAGAAAATTTCATGTCATATATATATATATATATAATTTTTTTTCCTTTTTTTTTTTTTTTNTAATTTTTTTACAAAGTCAAACTAACCTGTCTCCAAGAAATGCCGTGGCCATTTATTTTGAAACTATCACCTAATTACATAGTATCACATGATAAGCTGATCTTATCCTATAGGTAGGGCCTCCTGATTTTCGCGAAAATATTCACGCGGAGTCTAGACTTCAATACCCTATGTGCACACTTAGCAGTCTTTATATGTATATTGGCCGCTTGTCTTTGTGTGAAGAGAGTCTGTTACATGAGTGAGCCAATCAGAATTAAATGTCTCCAGTACTGACCATCCGTGATTTGCGGGCAGACATATAAGACGCATTACAATTAAATTGACTCAATCGTGAAAGTGGTTCTCAAATAAAGCGTTTTGGAACACAACTTGTCCTGAAATCTTTTCGCGAAAAAAACAGGTACCTATAGGTAATTAGATACCTGGAAACTTCGCTAATTAATCTGAGGACATGTTAAACTGCATTCACGTGTACATATGTGTTTGTGCTTCCATTGGTACATAGTTTGTTAACCACGCCCCGAACGACTTCCAACCAATAAATAACCTGCAAGGAAAATAACCGAATCGCGTGCTACCTGGTCAAGGGTTAAATTTTAGCAACAGCCAATGAAATTCTAACTAATGCTCGAATTCACAATGGATTGTGGAGTCTAGCTTGTTGCGGAATAAATCCGCAAAATTTCCGGGTCCGTGCCGATAGTAAGAGAGAGAGAGAAAAATTATGCGTTTTAAACGACGTGTATGCTAGACTTCATGGTCCTCTGTATTTTCGAACCTCCGCTTTGTGTTCATTGGCTGCTTCCCCAGTGTGTAGCCAGTTTTACTTCATACCAGGTGGCACGGTATTCGGTGATTGTTTCTCAGTAGGTCTGATATTGGCACGAAGTTCACTTGGGCGTGTGAAATAAACTGTGATCAAATTGCAAACATAATTGAAATAAACATGTGTTCGAGGTGTAGCTTGTCCTAGATTGCATTCGTGAAATTTTCCTGTCTCTACGTATAATTTCAGACTTTGCAAAGAACAGTTTTTTAGATTTACAACTCTGCTAATGCCAGTAAAAAAAATTATGGTCTGTATCGGTACCAATGAAAACGTATTTCTACCAAAAAAAAAAAATTGTAACAGCTGTTTATGAGACAAAATGGCATGACGGCCACCCTCTATGCAACGTCTCGTGTTTACGACTCTTATGACTGAAAGGGCTAGAAAACGAAACTTTTTAAAACAAATATTTACCCGTGACAGTGCATATTTTACTCCCTTTCCAGTACGTGTGTCAGCCTACGCGATTATGCACACGTTGCACATATGAAATTCACAAATGGTCGTTGGTATACACAGCAACGCTCAGTCTGTCAGTCACATGATATGTTAGAATACACTAACGGAACTATCACGTATCTAAAAANAATGCTCGAATTCACAATGGATTGTGGAGTCTAGCTTGTTGCGGAATAAATCCGCAAAATTTCCGGGTCCGTGCCTATAGTAAGAGAGAGAGAGAGAAAAAAATTATGCGTTTTAAACGACGTGTATGCTAGACTTCATGGTCCTCTGTATTTTCGAACCTCCGCTTTCTGTTCATTGGCTGCTTCCCCAGTGTGTAGCCAGTTTTACTTCATACCAGGTGGCACGGTATTCGGTGATTGTTTCTCAGTAGGTCTGATATTGGCACGAAGTTCACTTGGGCGTGTGAAATAAACTGTGATAAAATTGCAAACATAATTGAAATAAACATGTGTTCGAGGTGTAGCTTGTCCTAGATTGCATTCGTGAAATTTTCCTGTCTCTACGTATAATTTCAGACTTTGCAAAGAACAGTTTTTTAGATTTACAACTCTGCTAATGCCAGTAAAAAAAATTATGGTCTGTATCGGTACCAATGAAAACGTATTTCTACCAAAAAAAAAAATTGGTAACAGCTGTTTATGAGACAAAATGGCATGACGGCCACCCCCTATGCAACGTCTCGTGTTTACGACTCTTATGACTGAAAGGGCTAGAAAACGAAACTTTTTAAAACAAATATTTACCCATGACAGTGCATATTTTACTCCCTTTCCAGTACGTATGTCAGCCTACGCGATTATGCACACGTTGCACATATGAAATTCACAAATGGTCGTTGCTATACACAGCAACGCTCAGTCTGTCAGTCACATGATATGTTAGAATACACTAACGGAACTATCACGTATCTAAAAANTATACACAGCAACGCTCAGTCTGTCAGTCACATGATATGTTAGAATACACTAACGGAACTATCACGTATCTAAAAACGGAATAAACGTATACATTAAACTTGCAATTTATACATTAGGGTTGAGGGGCTAATTGTACAGAATAAAAGAGAGATTAACTTCACGAAAATGTAATTAGACATTAGTGAGAATTATACAGAGAACTAACTGTAAGATTCGGTGGATCGAATATCATGTGTTGCACATCACCGAACAGGCTTACTGTACTGTACAACGTTCGTTACTGGCCGACTGGCTGCCAATACAATGCCGAGTTGAAAGTGTCCTAATCAAGTCACAGAGTAAATAAGAATGCGGAGGTGAAATAGTCGCCTATTCTGCGAATTCCAGCTGCACGCGCCACCAATATGGCGTCACCAGCCAGCAACACGTCAGAACGCCGTTCGCCAATCAGCGCCCGATATCTTATTTACCAGCCGGTAGCCCTGCCAATAGGGTACATTTCGCGACATGTAATACCCAATCAGATGCAAGGCCCTCGCACAATCAAACTCCATACAACTGAGATAAATTCAGGCTACGTAATTTCACGTTGGCGGCACTCTGTGTTAATTTTGGTTTCTGGTGTTACCAGTTAATTATTTCCCACTTGCTGTACTTACGTAAACAAAGGACTTGCTCCTTTATCATGATCAATAAACTGGAAGTTTTGTCCTCGGGCGATCATTTTTGGCTGAGAGCCTCGCAAAGTACAGAACCGGTCAAATATAATCCTCCTTGTGCAACGTGCGCAGAGTTGTGTACGGTGTTAATTGTCTGATTATAAATATATTTATATTGCCTGATTAGTTAAATAGACCTTGCCCAAAAACTGTGGGTCCAGTCAAAGCATTGTGACAAGAAAGTAAATGATTATAGCATGCTCCTGAATGAATACGCAAAATACTCAAGAGTTCTACGAATTATAATTCGCCACGCCCATGGATTCGCTTTCTACCCGGTGCCTCCATGACCGGTCAGTAAGTAACGAGCCTGTGCGCTTGGCGGCGAGAGCAAACTCCAGTGCTGCGCGGACAAAGACGGCGGCAAACACGCCGGGACGTTAATCAAGCGNCGCTTGGCGGCGAGAGCAAACTCCAGTGCTGCGCGGACAAAGACGGCGGCAAACACGCCGGGACGTTAATCAAGCGGCGATCCGAGCAGGGCAATGTCAACACTGCTCCAAGGGGGTTTGCAAGGGGGAAGGAAGGGGTCGTGTTTCCCTGGAACTACGAGCCATCGAGGCCAGCCGTACTTCTGGAGGCCCCACCTAGTAGGTCCGAGGTGTGTCAAGGCTTCCACCTGCTGGAGAGACAACAGTGAGTGAAGAGATCTGGGCTGCTCCTAACAGCGAGGTCACGAGAGCCAGTGAGGGTGAAGTGAGATGGAGCAGAGCCGGAATGCATGGGCGGAAGAATAGGGGACATCCCAGAGAAAACCCCGCCGACCAGCGGCATCGTCCGGCACGATTTCCACGTGCGAAAATCCGGGAGTGACACCGCCGGGTTCACCTAAGTGGAAGGCGAGTAGTCTAACCATTTCACAACCGCGGCCCCATGTGGCGTATGTGGTTGGAGTTCACAGTACTCACCAAAATTTCACTTTTTTTTAATTCCTAAGCAAACAGTGGTGAAACCACAGAAATTACCATGACATGTTTCCAAAAATTGTTTCTGCGGATTCGTAAAGATTATAGTATGTTCGCGGTTTCTTTACACTTTTTGAATTAGACATTTGAAACATCACCCCATGTATGACGTGCTTGGTTGTCTTTTAATATTTCATGTATCACACTCGTTTTATACTTCTGTTAACACAAAAATACCTTTTTTTTTTATTCAATTAAACTTGTATTTCTATTTTGTCTATAAATTATTTTATTTGATTTATAATTAGTATGAATAAAAGGAGATAAGATATGTGTGTTGGCAATACCTTATAAGAAATAGTTCTTTAGCAAAATATTGGTTACGATGAAGAAGCTAGGGTTGCGCCAGCTTAAGTACAGCACGTATAAGATCATTTCTTCTTTGCAACACCTGAAACGTAATTAACGTGGGTGTGAAAGAGTTTATTGACTTTTATTCTAACGTCGATATGAAAACTTACATTTCAGAAGTAGTGAGTAAAAATATTGCAGCGCTCATATTTGTCGGCAAGCGCTTCCATTATTATTTTGTTCTGCATTCCTACGACTTAGGTTTAAATTCATCCTTATTGTGTATTTTATATAGAGATAAAATATGCTATCTCTGAAACGTATAGAAGCATCAGGGCGTAAGGCAAAATATCTTAAATAAATCAAGTCTGTGAAATAGACGGAATCCGGATTCACTCTGGGGAAATTTTGTTTCTACACCTCAACATGCGAGGGGGTATGGGGAGTTAGGGAGAACGGGAAAGGAGTTTTATGAAAGCGTAGTGCCATAGAGGAAGGAAAGGCGAATGCGAGGAGGTACTATTCCATTCTTAGGACACTCTCTTACTCTCTTGGTGCCTTAATACTATAAAGAACCCGAAGCTCCCTTATTCCCGTGCAAATAAATCCAGTTATTCTCGAATACATCCTAGTGCCTTCCTAATCCTGCTTGGATTACCAATGTGATCAGCTCCGTTTTTTTTTGCGTACAGGAAACGAGGCGTACGTTGCCAGTGTCCTGTGAGGTTTTCTTAAGGTGCTTTCTTTAATCGCACTAACGCATTCCGTTGGCTTTCCATCTCCATCTCACTTCAAATCCGTGGATGTAGAAAAATTCCTAGACCTTGAGCGTCTTTAACGTCTCTCAACGCTGTAATTCTCCCAAGTAATATGAACCGACTCTCCAGATTAGCGATAAATAGTACTTCATATCTGTAACCCTGCACGGGCGCTGGGACAACTCGCCGCATTCGTGCGCACTTAGGGTAATAATAATTTTCCATGAGAATTATTTCTTACTAGGCATTATCGACACACTTGTTTTCTCACTCTTTTTATTTATATAAATTATAAATGAAACTGTATGATTTATAGACCAAGTATAAACACCATTTCAATTGAACAAAAACGAGGTACTTTATGTTACAGAAGTATAAAACAATTATGATGCATGACATACCTAGGAAACAAGTCAATACGTCATACATGGGATGATTTTTCAAATGTTTGATTCAAAACGTGTGAAGATGCCGTGAATAGATAATACTTTTCATTGCGGCGCAGAACATTATCTTTACAAGATGTTCGTAAATTAAACACCCAAACTGCGGGAGGTGATTTATCATGAAAAATAAAGTCGAAAATACATAAAACACCATATACTTAAACAGAATATTAAAGGAGATAGAAGCCTTTGAAAATTGGGTTTCGAAAACGTATTTTCGCTGAATGCGAAACTTTAGAACTTTAGTAAAAAATTCTGGAATAAATCCCGTATAAGTACATGGTGCATGAAACTTAAAATGTCGGTTGTTAGACAAATGTTGGATGAAGAATAAAAATGATATAGCAAGATCGAACAGAGAGAGAAAGTTTCCCGTTACTGGTCAGCAAATCTCCCACCAGGCCTTAAGCATCCCGGACATCCGCGTAAAATGTTGCTTTTTAAACGACCTGCAGGCTAGACTCCACAGTGCTATGTATTTTCTAACCTCGAGTTTCTTTTCATTGACTGCTCCCCCACTGTGTAGCCAGTTTTATCTCAGACCGGGTGACACGAAATTCGGTGATGTTTCCTAGTACACTCTAAATCGGAATCAATGGAAATTTACTGACTGTCAGTTAAAACTGCTCGATCCAGAATCAGAAGAAAAAAAGTATCACTAATTCGTCAGTTAAAAGAAATTCACTAATTCAAACAGTAGAAAATTAGTTATTTATAGCTGGCTAATAAGTAGGGGCAGTGATATTTCGCGAAAATATTTAGAGACAAGATACAGTCCAAAGCACAGTAGGGTCGTCCAGCTTCTTTGATTGGCTAAAAAATGTTCTAGCCCGTGTTAACCGTTTGCGAAAGAATCACGAAGGTTCAGTGTCGGAGTTACTTAGTCCTGAGTGGCTTGGTCAAAGACGGACACGGCACCAGCAGCCAATGGAAGTACAACAACAGCTGAGGTGTGTATATAGTATTGAAGTGTACTGTGTGCTCCGATTTTTACGCGAAAAGTCACTGGCCCTACTAATAAGTAACCTCCAGGATAAAAAAGCAAAGCATTCCTATGTGAGATAAGTTAAGTACGATTGATTCTGTGGCAAAATAAGCATGTTGTGTAGACAAAAAAATTTGTGGATGTGGTTGGGATCACACCTCCGCCCAAAAAAGGTCAAGTATCGTGCAGTTTTCATGATCAGACATCTTACCGACTGCCCTACTCTACCACCGTATTACGAGTGCTTGTATTGTAGGTATTAAATACCAAAATATAATGGCAGACGGCTGCATGTTTCACAATGTGAAGTACTTCAAGCTGCCTAAATATGTGCATATTCTGCGCACGTACGTCCATGTCTTTGCAAGGTTCGAAATTCAATCTAAGTTAAGTTTAGTTCAGATTCCGGACTTTAAAAGATAACTATAGTGGTTTCAATTTACGAGGTTTTCGATGTTCACTAGTGTCTACCATTTTACAATGCTACGAGACACTACAGATTTAAACTGTTATTTTTAGTGACAGATTGATCAGTAATAATTTTGCTAATTCGACAGTGAGGGTGATTTAATAAAATACACGGATTTTCACCGACAAAATTTTGGTTTTCTCCAAGTTGCCTGATCAAATAATAACAAAATAACAAATTTTATAAAGAAATCAATTAGTTATAACATACCACTGTCAAACTAACACAGTTTTTAGTATTCAAGCTCTAAACAACAGTTTCATTCTGTAAAATCTCGTTGTATTGCAAAATGGCGTATACATTAAAACAACGACAACCTCGTTAATTGAAACCACTTTATCTTTTTTTAAGCACAGAATCTGAACTAAACTTAACAACTTAGTGACTTTCAAACTTTGCAAACATATGTACTTGTGCAGAATATGTGTATATTTTTACAGCATGAAGTTATTTTACATTACGAAACTTATAGCCGTTTGCCATAGTCTGTTACTGTTACTACGCAAGGTAACTACAGTGGCAAGGTAGCAAAGTTGGTAAGACTACATAAATGAAGACTGAAATATCTATTGCATTTTGGGCGGAGGTTCGAGCATGACGACATCGAAAAAAAATGTTTTTACAAGTAAAATTTTTGTATTATGACAAAATAATCACACTTAATTTATTTCACACCGTAATGCACTTTTTTAAATACTGATGCTTATTAATTATTCAACTATAAATAACTGATTTTCTACTGTTTTAATTAGTGGTTTTAATATAACTGAAGAGATTAGTAGTTTTATTTTTCTACTGATTCCTGATGGAGCAGTTTCAACTGGCAATTGGTAGATATTCACCGATTCCGATCTAGAGTGTAGGTCTGTTATTGGCGCAAAGTTCACCTGTCTAGTAAACTCTGATCCAATTGCAAACATGGCTGAAGTACACATGTGTTTAAGGTATAACTTTTCCTAAATTTAATTCACGAAATTTTCCTGTCTCTAATAATTAGTTTTACCCTATACCAGGCAGCAAGGGGATTTGGGCTCGTCTTACTAAGGTTTTCTTGCAGGGCATGTAAAATAAACTTTAATACCAAAGGAAAAATTATTTAAATTTGTATGATGTACTTGAAATCCAGCTTGTGTTTAATGAAATAGCTAGAGATGATGGAAAATCGCGAAAATTTTATCGGCAAACATATCTTCTATAGCAATCTTATAACTAGTTTATTTATTATTTCATAAATGTATGACTAAGGTTTTGACTTGGCTAAGCTGTTGGCAGACCAATCAGGAACGTTCTGCCTTATGGTAACATAATCCTCATTGGCCCAGTGAAATGGGGTAGTAGCTTCATACATGCATGACAGCCAATAAGGGAAGAAAACTGTCAGACATGTGTGCAGTACGTAAAATCATTGCAAACAGTCAACTTTCCCCGCGATAAACCATCATCTCTATAAATAGCAATAAATTTCCTGTCGATCCATTTACACAAATAAATCCATAAAATAAATCTTATTTTCTTGAAGTTAGACACTGGCACTTGTGAGCAGTCAGAAAGCTGAATTTTGACATGTTCTAATAGTATACTACGTGTTTTATCTTCACTGCAGTAAGCAGAGTTTTGATGACTCCAAGAATTTTGCATATTTATTTTTGGGCTGTCACCATGAAGTTGAGATAAAATTATGTATTCATATCTCGTACTCTTAATTTCTTAGCAACTTTTAACTTCATTTGATGACTGCTTTCCTCTTTTTTTTTCTTTTATCGCCTCTGCCTATCTTTCTGTCTCTCCCTTTCTCTCTACCTCTCTGCAGAGACCCACGTCAGCGGATAATTTCTCGAAGTTTCCATTATTTTATGCCAGGCATACTTTTATGCTCTTCGTCACTAACCTACTTCCCAATGTTCCTCCCTTCATACACTCTAGCCAATTAGGTCATGCCATGTTGAAACGCACGTTTCTCATAGGTGGAGACCGGCTAAATCAGCGTTATTATTTTGTGACAAACTAAACTTCACTACTAAATAAATAGTTGACATCAACCCACGTGATCATTAGCTACTTTGCTTTATACAAAGTCCTTTGCCTGTGAGTCCGTCAAAGTCGTTTGCCTGTGAGATTGGTCAGCCTATCGCTCATCTTATGTTTTTGGCTGAACTGCCTTTGAGAGAGGGCATTACAAACGGTTAGCCAATGTCAAAAGGTAAATGAGCATATAGCGTCTTGCAATTTAGTCTGCTGATAGAAAATAACGCGAATTTTGCATGTCCTTACTTATAAACTTTTCTAGAAAAAAAAATACCTGACTGGAAAACTCCAGACATTTCTTATACTTACAAATTAAATTAACCAATTACGGTTCCGAATTCGTTTATGAACTCATGCTGCAATCATGTCATATTTTAATGTAATTTTTACTTTAATCGAAAGGGCTTTTCTCAATCAGTGAGCCACTTGCAGGATGTTGGATAATATGATCATCAACCATTTATAAACCAGACGTTCTTGAACTTCGGTCAAATCAGATTGCCCTCAAAATGAAGTCACTGAGTGCACTGAGCGACAGAACAGATAAGTCTACAGAGATTAAATGGCGTGGCGGTTACCTTGATATGGGCATACCCATCCTCTTATTGGTTCGGTGAGGCTTTGGGAACGGGCCTTGTGTCTTTTTGGTTACTGCATGCTGTGAGAAGTTCCCTACTGGCTGGGCTACCAGTTGGCATGTAAGTTATAAAACGCTGATTGGCGAATGGCGTTCCAACATTTTGCTGGCAAGTGCCACCATTTTGCTGGCGTGTGCGGCTGGAGTTCGCGAGATAAGCGGCTGCGAGCGAAGCGCGGTGCCCCAAGGGCATCACAGGTAACTAGAGAAGCGCGCGCATAGTTACAAATGAACCGCTGCGTGACAATGACGCGTGCCGCGATAAAGGTGGACTCACAAGGATCAGTGGCATCCATCAGTCGCCCGTCCGTCCGGCGGTCACATGATCTTCAACTAATGGCAGGGCAACTTTATTTTCTATCCGTCAATCCGTCAAATATTTCTCAAACTTTAACTTTCAACGGACAGAAGTATGGGCCACCGCCTTCTGAGGACATTCCGTAGACGCGAATACGCACTTTGAAANGGTCACATGATCTTCAACTAATGGCAGGGCAACTTTATTTTCTATCCGTCAATCCGTCAAATATTTCTCAAACTTAAACTTTCAACGGACAGAAGTATGGGCCACCGCCTTCTGACGACATTCCGTAGACGCGAATACGCACTTTCAAATCAAATGCAAGGCAGTGGATCCATGTGAATTGGTGGTAAATTCAGAAATTTCAAATGTAAACAACAATTCAGTATAAATTCTTATCACGTAAAAAAATTATCTCCCCAAAACGTTTTTCTCTTGAAAATGTATTTCCAACCAAAACATACCTCCAAATAAAGAAAGATCGCGATGTCAAGTTGTCACGCTGAAATTTGGCCGTACAGAGGGACTGACGGACAACGGATTATTGAGAGTCGCTTTTAACTGACTGGCGAAAAAACNCTGAAATTTGGCCGTACAGAGGGACTGACGGACAACGGATTATTGAGAGTCGCTTTTAACTGACTGGCGAAAAAACAGACGGATTACTGACTGGCGGATAGTTTTGAGCCCAGATTAATGTTATCGGGACTGATGCCACTCCCGTCCTTGGAAGATTGAATGTCTTGGGATAGTGGCTGCGCGAATTTTCTGGTCATCACCCCTTCCCCCTCCTATAGCTTCAGCGCGACTCGGGTTGCGATGAACGTTCTGGGCCAGGCCAACTGTGCTAAGTAACCCACGGTGTGCCGCTGTGTAGGTATCTGCGAAATGTATGTGTAGGGGCCTGTCACTGTTCGAGGCTTGCGTCTTCAAGCAATGTCAGTAGGTCGTCTTGCAGAAATTCGCTGTATTTTTCACCGTTCAAAGAACCATCAATGAAGTAGAGACCAATTAGTTGGTGGCCCATGATGCCACACCAAACGTTTACAGACCACGGACGCTGATGTTCAACTTGATGCAACCAATGTGGGTTCTCCTCACTCCAATAATGCATGTTGTGGCGGTTAACCTCACCGTGGTTCGTGAAAGTCGACTCATCGGAGAACAGTGCCCCGCGAAAGAAATCGGGGTTTCGTTCAATTTGTTACAGTGCCCATTGACAAAATGTTACTCGATTCTGGAGATCACCTCCATATAGCTATTGATGCATAAACACATGGTAGGGATGCAATTTATGACACTTTAGTATTTTCCAATTTCTAGCTTACGATATTCCGCTAATGCGAGCTATTTCTCGAGAACTCGCAGGGGGGTTATGGGCCACAGCTGCTAGTACTGCTACTTGATTGTTTTATCCAGTGGCTGTTACTCTACACCCCCGTATTATTATAGGTTTGACACAACCGTTGGTAGAAGACTGTTTGACTATTCGGAAAAACAAAATGCGCGACCGCACCATGCCTGGAAAACGCTCAGCACAAAGAATGGCAACATTGTCGACGTTCCGTCCACATTTCCCATTAATGAAAATCATCTCCATTTTCTCTTGTGCAGATAAATATGCAATGCTTTTGAAGTATCAGTAGCACTTCCGGTTGTAAAAACGATATAAACTAAACATAAGACGTACAACCCGGCTATTTGCCTCCAGCAGGTTTACGAACGCGGCAGTTCAAAACACGGATGCGTGTTGGGGATGGCAATAGCGGATAAACGACAAGTAAATACAGCGGAAGCGAACACTGGTCTCGTCAACAACACACCGTGAGCACGGGTACTGGTGATGTACAGTAGTGTTGCCTCGATTGATGTTCATGCTCAGTTTGACCCGCATAACAGTGAGGAACGCGCGTAAGCTACATAAGAGCCAAGCGCGCGGTTGTTGCCGTGTGGCAGAACGTGGCGCACCTACCTCGTGCTGTACCTACCTCACGGTCACTGACGACGCTTCACGTATACATACTTCGTTCTAATTGTGTACGTTTTACTATATGGTAGATGAATCTGTAATGAACTATGGTGTTGCATATATGCAATTTCAATGCCCTTTCTGGTGATGCACAGGAAGACTCACCTGAATCAAGCACCCCGATGGTGAGGGGTAAGGGAACGCTGTGCAAACATTTATTTCATCACCATGTTTCTAAATATTACGGGTTACATTTCGCCAACGAAGACGCATAATGCATTACATCATGGGGGCTCCGCTTCCAAAAATACCTATAAGCTTGCCCACTTCTCACTTTCTCAGTGCATGTATCACCGTCTCTAACAGCTCAAACAACAGGTTTAAGAGACGAAGGTGGAATTTCGTATAGCGTATTCCTTCTCGGGTGAATTGTGGCAATCCCCAAATTGATGAAACTAAAGGTAATCTACTTTTCATATATTACTGCGCCAACTTCAACGAATCGCGAAAAAAAAAATTGTTTCTAATAAACATTTTATTTGTATTGACGTAGAATCTGAATCTGTAATAAAAAAGAAGGGTTCCCATTTGATATTTCAACGTTTCTCCCCACCCGTGTACCAACCAGATTGGGCGATGGTGAGCTAATTTTTGCGGTCTTGAATTGCCCGCTCGAAAATTGTGGGAGTTTACATGTACACGTTTTGTCTTACGACGCATCGATTTCGCGTTAATCCGTATTCTCAGGTTAAATGAACCTTCTGGTATATATGAAACTTGAATGGTATTGTCGTTTTCGTCAACCCTTTGAGGACGGCACAAATTGATTGGCACTAAGGACAATATTGAAGTAAGCAGCACAATAACAATATCAGCTGTGTCGGTATCTGTATTCCCACTTATCATTGTCCTCTTGGTCCTGACTACACTGAACACGCTTACTTCGCTCTGCAAACGCTAATTATTGGCTGGCCGTCGGCCAATGAAGTCGCGCGTTGACTGTGTATGTGTCGCGACAGATTTAACAGGTTTTACAGTCCATTGTGTTCATTTGAAACAAATTAAAAAGAACTGTTTTTATTACGAATTGAAACTTTGACTAGTTATAATGTTTTTCCTTAGATTCTTATAAAGTCCAGTGAAAAAGTAAAACTACAAAAGTGCTAGTTTTGTCTTCAAGAGCGAAGATATTTTCATGTAAATGTATACCCCGACAATATACGTGCATACTCCTCAAAGTTTTAACTGCTAACTATAATTCATCACAGACAGCAAACAACTTTTAACACTTTAAAATGTATTCATGGATGTTTGAGGGGACCATCCTTGACATTACCTTCTCAACAGGTGTCAACAAAACACATCCCAAGATTTGTTAGCATGTCCGAAAGCTTGGCAGGGCGTCCGCGCAATCTTTTGTATCTTATAATCCCTTTCTCTCAGAACTTCGCATCAAGAATAAGAACACGAGAAACTTAGATGAAAAACTAGTCCACCTTCAGAGAGACAGAAACTTTTTCAACTCCCGTCCCCCTCTCAAAGCACAGGGAAAAAGTTATGTAATTACACGTCCTGTGGGAATGAAACCAAGAATATACTCGTGATCCCCCAGAAAACAACGAAGTAAAAGTTCAACATGGTTTTAAATTAAGAATTTTTCTAAGAGAACTTTTCCTGGCTCATGCAAATTTATACGCAAAAATAATTTCTGTTCACGTTAGAGATTTTTAAAATTAAGTCCCGCTCAAGCAAGTGCCCTGAAAAATTTCTAATAGAGCAAACATGTTGTATGTTTGGTAATTAGGCAACAACAATTAAGTCTTCCGTAAAAAAAATAAAATGGTTTGGTGCAAGTTTAGAAAGTCAGATTTTTCAAAAGTCTGTAAGCTGNTTAAGTCTTCCGTAAAAAAAATAAAATGGTTTGGTGCAAGTTTAGAAAGTCAGATTTTTCAAAAGTCTGTAAGCTAGTGATAAAAAATGAGACGACTAAAAGATGTCGCACGTTTATTAAACATATATGAAAACAATTTTAACACGTCCAGACACTGTACGCAACTGTGTACATAAGGCACAAGGAAGGTTATTTTGGCAGGTTCTTCACTTTGACTCAAAGCCCAATGATCTCCCTATATGTAACGGATTCGTAAACCGTACTACGTTTTCTAGTTTATGAATGGTTCATTTTAATGGACACGAATATAAAGCCTACACCTCATTGTGGTAACGAAACAAATGCTCTGTCGGCTCAAGTACCAGGCACACTTAAGAATTTGTAATATTCAACATGTTACGCCATAAATTAAAGGGCGTTTGAAACGGGTAACAGCTCTTACCATTCCCGCATTGTGATTTTTTATTCTATTTGGAAATTAAGGACTAAGATTTTACCTTAATATTTGTATAAATCTGTGCAGGTGTTTATACGTTCAATGGTAACTCCCATAATAAATTTCGGAATATTGCCCAAAATAATGCTGTAATTGATGCACTCATTGCCTGACGATAATACCCCAATTTTTGTAACTACCAGCCATATAGAAACATGGCAGCCTTTTCAAAAATTGTGTGCGATATCATATTGAGCTTGGTTTGCATTAGGTATTAAATATTAACATTAAATTATCTAATTACGGACTTATCACGTCCATCATTTTAGGAGCGAGCAACACCTAAAAACTGAGATTTTATATCGTAGTAAGCGCTGAATTGTGTCTCACGAAATTTGGCACACGACAAATGCTACTTTAGGTTACCTACACTAATGTAATTGTAGTATATTATAAATTTACACATGTTATAAATAGTTATATGTTATGGTAATATGGAATGACTAGAGAATCATACTACCGAATACAATCAAACCTGGCACAATGGCGGGAACAGATAAGTGGATTAAATGNGCACACGACAAATGCTACTTTAGGTTACCTACACTAATGTAATTGTAGTATATTATAAATTTACACATGTTATAAATAGTTATATGTTATGGTAATGTGGAATGACTAGAGAATCATACTACCGAATACAATCAAACCTGGCACAATGGCGGGAACAGATAAGTGGATTAAATGCACTTACTTTCTCCTGCATGTTTAAGGGATAGTGTTATCAGGAACTGTTCAACAGATTCTNCAGATAGTGTTATCAGGAAAAATAAGCACGCTTATCAGGAACTCTTCAACAGATTCTTGGGGTCGCGGCAGCTGAGCGGTTAGACTGCTCGCCTCCCACCGAAGCGAACCGGGTTCAATCCCACGCTTGGCCACTCCCCGGCTTTCGTAAGTGGGCATCGTGCCGGACGATAGCGCTGGTCAGCAGGTTTTCTCTGGGATCTCCCGTTTGCCCCGCCCTTGCATTCTTACGCTGCTCCATTCTCACCTCATTTCATCCTCATCGGCTCTAAAGACCTTATTTTTAATAGCCACTCAAATCTCTCCACTCCAGTCAACAGATTCTTGCCAAATTTGGTATGCAAATAGTTTACTTTCTAATTTAATTAATTTGTTTTCAAAAGTATGTGATATTATACGTATGTTGCTGTGTGTCATTAGCGTTAGATGAATTTTAACCAAATTTGTGGTACTATTGTATCCACGAATTCCGCGAACAAAATAATGCAGATTCGTCATGTAGAGTAATACGTAACATGTTTGTGGATGCAAAACATTGTCATATTTTATTTTCGTTTAGCCCCTCAACAACAGTATTTTACATTTAAAGTGTTGCAACACAAGAAAGTTTTGCTCTAATGATTAATTATAATTATCTAATCTCAACTTTTAGGACGATGCCTCTGAGATACGTTTCTTGTCACCCATCCCCTTATAGCAAACAGCAGTCAAGTATATGTATAAGAGCAGCCAATTACATATCCCTTAGAAAAATGATATTAGTATTAATAATATTTGAACTTATTTTTACATGGCCAGCTATATGTTAAACCACACGTGTGTGTGATTTTCCACCCCTACAACTGTACCCTTTCTGGGGAATATACTATTTAAACTGCTGAAAGAACCAACCGTAATATTACACATTCTGTAGCAAGCCGTACGTAAACGGGGGAAAATTTCAAGAGCTACACATTTGACGGCCGCGCGTTTATCTACAGTTATTATATTTCCTGGTGTAGCGGGAGGCTATTTTATAGAATACGAAACACGTATGAACTGGAAAATTTCGCGAATTCATTTTAGGACAAGCTAGACCTCAAACACGTACGTATTTTTGTTATGTTTTCGATTGGATCGCAGTTTATTATACACGCCCACTTGAACTCTCGAGCCAATAACAGGCCTGCAAGGAAAAAGTAGCGAATCTCGTGCCACCTAGTTTGAGGTAAAAAATGACGACACACTGAAGTAGTAAGTAGCTAACGAAGAGAAACTGGTGCTCAAAAATTTATTCATGCAATACTAGTGTCGGAAACATGGCTTAAGGAGAGTCTCCCAACTTCGTATGTTGACTTGCCGGGTTCTTATTTATACAGAGTTGATCGACAAGGTAAACAAGGAGGAGGTGTGGTAGTTTGTGTGTATAATGATATTACAGTTAAAATTATCTCCAGCTCTCATAGTCCTTACTGCGCAAAACCTGAGTATTTATTTCTTGAATTAAACATTTCTACACAAAAATTATTGATTGCCGTTGTTTACAAACCCCCTAATATAAAGTTAGGGCCAGTGATTTTTCGCGAAAAAATTGGAGCACACAGTAGACTTCTATACTATATATACACCTCAGATGTTGTTATAACTCTATTGGCTGCTGGTGTCGTTTCAACATTTGAACGAGCCACTCAGGATTCTGTAACTCCGACACTGAACCTTAGTGATTCGTGCGCTAACAGTTAACACGAACCAGAACATTATTCAGACAATCGACAAAGCTGGACAACCTTAGAGTGCTTTGAACTGCATCTTGTCTGTAAATCTTTTCGCGAAATATCACTGTCTCTATATATAGTCCATGGATGACTTATAAAACGACCTATTTGCGATAATTCCTATTTATGATAATGTATTGATTGTGGGTGATTTCAACACCGACTTCTTAACAGAATCACGTTAAACATCGCTCCTTACTCATCTCTTCTCCTCATATAATCTAGCATACTGTCCTCTTGAAGCCTTTCACCATACTAATAACGAGGACACCCTGCTTGACCTTATATTCACGCCAAAAGCTGACAAAGTCCTACGCTGTGGACAAATCAGTGCGACGGGTTTTCCTCATCACAACCTCATACATTTAACTTACTAACTTTGTACGCCAAAATGTTTACCGAAAATTATCACCTACAGGGAACTGAAAATGATTGACATGCCGCAATTTAATAGCGATGCTTCTGAAGTACAGTGGAGTGACATATATTATTTACATACAGATGATGACAAACTTAATTATGTGAACATCTTATTATACAAAGTCATTGACAAGCACATTCCGAAACAAACAGCGGGTTTCTCGTCCACCAACACCGTGGATGACCCAGGAAATTAAAGCTTTAATGGCTGATAGGGATAATGCTTTTCGTAAATATAAATCTTCTAAGAGAAAAAATTATATCCTTGTATTTATGAGATTCGATAAATACCGTTTGAAAAAAAATAGGTGTACCCAAATCATTAGAACGGCTAAGATCGCGTACTCTCACCGCTTGATACAACCAAAATCATGCCCGCAGCATTTATGGAGCAGTGTTAAAAATATGGGTGTAAAGTTTAAAGACACTATAAACTATAACCAAAAATCAATCAAAGTGCTAATGAACTTAATGCTCATTTCACAACTCCATGCACCGGTATTAATCCTGAAACAAAAACCGAAACATTGTCAGACGAATTAAAACCAAGACCGAGGGTAATGACAGAATTTCAATTGACGTGATGAACCTAGCCTTGCCGTTTATCTTAGAAGCAATAACCAAAATATTTAATTATTGGCAGGTCACAGGCAGCTTTCCAACTCAGTGAAATTCTGCTTACGTAATACCCATCCCGAAGACAAATAATCCTCAATGTGCCACTGATTGTAGACCCATCAGCATTCTTCCCACAATTTCCAAAGCCCTTGAATATATTACACACCAACAGATAACAAGTATATTATTGAAACTAACCTGATGGTCGACAATCAGTCTGGTTCCAGAAAGGGCTTTAGCACATGTACGGCTCTTCTTCAGGTCACTTATGACGTAAAACATAACATGGATAACTGTTTACTAACGGTTTTGACACTATTAGATTTTAGCAAAGCATTCGATTCCTTTGACCTTGAGCTATTACTTGTAAATCTAAAATCATATTTTAATTTCTCCAAAATATCGTAAGAATGCATTAAAAGTTACTTGTGTGGCCGTTATCAGAGAGTTGTCTTGCGGAGAACAACAATCCGCTTGGCGCACAGTTAAAATTGGAGTTCCCCAGGGCTCTGTTCTGGGGCCCCTACTATTTCCTATTTTTATTAAAGACCTCCCTCGGCTACTAAATCATTGTAAATGCCATCTTTATGCAGACAACTTCCAAATCTATCTGCCAGCTCATCCCGGTAATATTACGTCATCAATTGACACAATTAATCTTGAATTGTCAAGCATTTTAGAATGGTTAATAAACCCTAAGGAATCTTAAAGCATTGTTATTGGATCCAAGAAACTACTCATATCACCTAACATCACTAGCGCTCCTAATATTATACTTAATGGCGAGCCGAATCCTCTATCAAAGTCCGTAGAAATATTGGTAGAGGCACTGGAAAATCACGAAAAAATGCTTGAGCTAACATATCGGTAACATCCCAGCTAGTTTAATGTTTATTTATTTGGAGGGGCTACGGTGGGGTAGCGGTCAGACTACACGCCTCCCACCTAGGCGAACCGGATTCGATTCCAGACGGGCTCGCTTTCGGATTTTCGCATGTGGGAATCGTGCCGGACGATGCCTCTGGCCGGCTGGTCTTCTCGGGGATCCCCGTTTCCCCCGCCCTTGTATTCCAGCGCTGCCCCGTACCTCGTTTCACACTCATCGGCTCTGAAGACCTCTATGTTAAGAGCCACCCAGATAGCTTCACTCTACTGAACCGGCGTCAAGGTGATCAAGTGTTACACTGTAAATATGGATCAGTGATTTCAATCAGCAGAAATGTTTTACTGAATCTTCATTTAACGAACTTTTAACTACGGGCGAATCAGTGAAATGCGCTGAGGTATTTACTGCCAAGCCATGGCATTTCACTAGGAATCAGTATAAGTCACTGTTCAATAAGTGACTGCCAGCAGCTAGAATGATCAGTAGAATTTTACTTACGTAAGAGTGGAGCACAGTTTCAACTGATCTACAGGCAAACGTTGCTGGTTTGAATCAGTTGTAACTGTTTCGATTCTAGAGTGTAGACGGGAAGTAAAATCAGCAGCGTGCATTCAGAACTGCTTGCTGCCGGCTATAGTGGGCGCTCGGCTCAAGAGCCACCGTGATTGGCTGGTTTGCCGGGAGCCGAGGCCACTAATTGGCTGCTTCTGCAAGCGGCTCGAGAGCTCTCTGGCACCGGGTGGACAAAAAACACTCGCGCAAATGAACAAGTGAACCTTTTTTCATTTACCCCTTCGGCTTGGCTGACCCATTGAAGATACAACTGGGTCACTTTTAAAGGAGATGCATGCAAGATAGTCTTTGAAATACACGTTTGAAAAACATTGTGATCGCATTCAGAGTTCACTTCTCTCCAACGTTCGTAAAAATTCGCATGTCCCTGTGAATACGTATATGCTGCGTTGATTTCGTAAGGACCACGGAAAGGTCTAAAAATGCAATAATTCCCGAAACATAAAGACCTAGAACAGAATTTACTTTTGATGGTGTTAGATTTATTTACAAGATAACTGAATGCTTGTAACATTCATATAGTTACAGCAATAGTTAATACAGTCTATAGTTCCTTATTAAAAGTTGATAGCTTTTTCTGAAAAATTGGTTTTTTAAACCACAAAATCAGTCAATATGACAAAATAACTGTGTCAAAATTAAATAAATATTATATACTACTATGTGATATTGGATTTTACATATTTGAAGAGCTATACTTCTCTTTTAGCACAATTTTCTAACAGCGCCTTTCAGGAAAATTAAATTCTGTTAAAATTAAGAATGTTTTTTTAACCATAAAATGTTTAAGTAATAAAATTTAACAATTTTAAAACTATATGATATATACATTTTTATTCGTTATTATTTTAAAAAATCAACCATTTTTATTATAAAACTTAACATTCTATCAACCATTTTTATTATATAAAATTCTCCCGTCACAGTGTTAGTCACTGAACTCCTCCAAAACGGCTGGACCGATTTTTATGAAATTTTTTATGTATACTCGGTAGGTCTGAGAATCGATTTATATCTATTTTTACACCCCTAAGTAATAAGGGTGGCCACCCCCAAACAATTTTTTTTTATTGTTTGAACAAAATTTATATTTTTTATTTTTTTATGAGGTGGGATCAAAAAATACATACCCTCCTAAATTTTCAAATTTTCACCCTTCTACCACCAACCCTTATTTTTTTATAGCGATATTAGTAATTTAATAAATTTTTTCCTAGGTCGATAACTGATCAATTATCATCGATCATTTATCGATCTAGGTTACAATTTATTCCCACCAGGTGTCTCCCAGTGACACAGCACGGAGTAGCCGGTCTCCACTAAGTAATAAGGGTGGCCACCCCCAAACAATTTTTTTTTATTGTTTGAACAAAATTTTTATTTTTTATTTTTTTATGATGTGGCATCAAAAAATACATACCCTCCTAAATTTTTACCCTTCTACCACAAACCCTTATTTTTTTATAGCGATATTAGAAATTTAATACATTTTTATGAATTAAAATTATAAATGTTTGGTGTTTTGTTAATTTTATATTCCGTCATCGTCCACAGAGCTCCATGCCTCTTCCACTTATATACCACATCCTCACACACTTACAATAAGTTATAGTTATTTTTTTCTAATACTATAATCACTAGAAATACTTTTTATGGCAAAACAACGTTTGCCGGGTCAGCTTGTTTTTATTATAAAACTTAACATTGTATCAACTATTGTTGTATGTGACAGCTCTTTTAAGCTCTTTTAATTCATATATATTGTAACGTGTCGCTGGTCTGCGCCGCTGACCTTGGCCCACCCCACGCGAGCGGGCGGAAGAGAAGGACAGAGTAGTGATATGATAGCAGGGCGGCGACTCACTAAAGGATGTTTGAATGACATTCGAGCGATAATCCTATCAGCATTTGAGTTATTTAGGCATCCTTCCACGATAACCCTTTGGCGGCTCGCCACTCCTGACGTTCGGCGGATAGGATTACTGGGTTTATCTGAATAATTCTCTGGATTACTGACCTCGTTTCTCTCAGCGCGACTAGGGGTGTGTTGTAACGTCCAGATGGCCAGGGCGTTCGATATAAAAGTGTGACAGGCCTCCGAGCCGGCAGTTGATGAGTGTAGTGAGTTGATGAGTGTAGTGAGTTGATAAGTGAATGAGTGGCTGGAGCATCAAACTAAGGACGACGAGCGAGAAGAGAAACGAGCGGCGAGAGAAGTGACCAGCAGAAGGGGAATCTACAACTGCGAGTTTCAAGCAGCTAAAAGTGCGGATTGCAGGCTGGACTATAGGACTAGATGCATGAGTGAAAGACATTACAAATTATGGCAACATACAGATTGAACTTGTGTTAATGATGAGGATGACTTTATTGACTATAACCAAACAGATACATTAAGAAGGAATTTAATTAGTGTTAAAATGGGCATATTATATCGCGCTCACTGAGAAATAGAAAGAGTAATAGTGAAGACAGATAATTTAATGCTGTAAATAATAGCGGTGTTAATTAATTAAAAATCAAATTTAGTTCTTGTATTTTTATTAAGATCTCTATTCCTCACGAACTCATACGCCACTCAGGCGTCCCTGTAACAATATAGTCAATGATAGAAACTCTATCGAAATGTATTAAATTGTTTAAAATTTGTTCTTGATTTTATGTTTTGGGAATTCAATCATTGTGATATATTTCCGTAGCTCCTACGTTGTTTTGCAGCGTATATGGCATATAAAATATTATCTGGACATTAAATTAGCTTTCCTTTTGTAGAGAAGGAAAATTTTGTAAATAAATTTAAGGATAAGCTATATATAGCCTATCACACTCTTATAATGCTGTAAAGAGTACATGGAGCCTCTGTTGCCAGGTGGAAACCGATTATCAACAGTCAAGAAGTTGCACTGGGTTCAAAGAATAGGTACATGCCTACAGAAATACGTAACAAAAACTGTTACAGTGTATAGTAATATATAAATATTATAAATTGTTTCATTTGCTAGCCACTGCAATTTTAACTCAGGCGCACTATATATATAAAACACGTGTACATTTAAATCACATTTGCAGATGGTTCCGGCTTTGTGAGTGGGGGCTCCCGATTTTCGCGAAGGATTCCCTTCCAGTTGTAATCCAAAACATTTCCAGCTCTGATTTACGCGAATAAATACCACGCTTCTTTGCGCCTGGCCGCTGATCACAAACTTTCAGTAGCAGAGTAAACGTATTATAATTGTCTCAGATACGTTGCTTCTTGCTTCTCTGCAGCATTTCGCAGAATGTAGAAGCACAGAATTGCGAATCGTTAGCGACAGAGACGCACTGAAGAAAAAAATCAGCAGAGAAGTGACAACAGAACAGTTCGGTAAACGGGTTTCAGGGTAGCAACAACCAAAACTTCTGTACCAGCAAAATAATTAAATGTTAGTTTATTACACTACTGTTTGTTGCGAGAACGATTCAAATATTTCTGAAGCTGTTCTGTTGAAATAACTATCTGTTCTGTAGGCGGAACAGAACTCTCTGTTGTAGGAACAATATTCATAGCTGCAGGTACAATCATAGACATGATCACAAAATACAGCTGTTTTCCAGTTAACATCTAAGTTAACAGCATTTATATGGTGCCAACAGCCAATCTTATTAACAGTTGGGTATTGGGTACATAAATTTGGTTCCTACAGCCATATTTTTTTCTCAGCATGCATAGCGGGAAAAGCGCATATCATGCTAAGAATGAATTGTACTGTTTAAATACCTAAATTTGTGCTTATGTTTGAGCCTCCTTCTCTGTTTCAGGAAGTTTCAATTTACCTGGATCACTCTATTGATGCGTCGGTGAAGTTAAACTCAAAAATTACAGTATCACAAAAGTAATTATTTTACCAATCTGCTCATTCTTACGTTTATAAACATAAAAAAAACACGAAGCAAAAAATAGTATTTCGGTATTCACAAATGTTTACTTAACACTTTTAATTTAACGTAGACATGGAACTAATTTACCCCCGTCGTTACCAACTTTATAAGCGCATGCTAGTCAGTGTTCCCGTTAAAATATATGTCGGTTGGAATATTTTTCAAAGGTTGATTTTAACAACGCTCAATTAGGCGTGAACAGCCTAGATATACTTGTCCCAGCCAAATATGAATACTAAATTCATTTTATGTCTGTTATTCACGCTCTCCAATCGTGTTTACAAAAGTAAACAGTAAAAATAAAAACATGTTTCCCATTGAGCATTCATAAACAAAATTACTTAAGTGTAAAAAAAGTTACGAATTTTAGGAGAAATAAAGATAACTATAACATTAAAGTGACCTTTCCAAGTATACCGTCACATTTAAATAAAGTAACTATGTAATGCAATGTTTTACAAATTCAGTTTTACGACAGAATATTAAAAAACCTTTGGATAGATTTTGTTATAGTTCCACTCTTAGTGCGAAGAACAAAGTTCATTCTCTAAGTAAATTCTAGCACGATACAAATAGAAATATCTTAATCAGTTATACAGAATGAGTATAAAAGAATGCCCCAACTTTGAAGGTCTATAATATAAAAACCAAACAACCAACAACCTTGATTGACCAATCAAATGAACCGTGAAACCAAGAAATTTGTTTACCATACATTCATAAATATTCGATGTGGCCACCATGAGTGGCCCGAACGACATCTACGCGATAATTAAACTCGTTCCGCACTCTTGTCAGCATGTCCGGTGTTACGGTTTGGATGGCTTTCGTAACTGTCAGTTTGAGGTGATGAGGGGGAATCGAGCTCGCATTTGGTGAAGGGGAAGCGAGCTCGCATTCGACACTTCAATGTGAAGGGGACGATCTGATATTTCCTTTAAGTGCCGAGAGATGACACTGGGAGCGTCTGTCGTTGCACTATGAGCGTGTGTTGTGTGTTAGTCCACATCACGATGGCGACGGAACAACAGAAGGCGTTCTGTGTTATTCAGTTTGCTAATTGTGAATCGGTTACGACTGATCAACGTGAATTCCGCACAAATACTGACGTCGTCCTCCCGATAGGTGGAGTATCGTATGTGGGTTTCGTCAGTTCCGTGACACAGGGCGCCTTTGCAAAGAAAATATTCCGGGCAGCCACGTGTGTCCGAACATAATGTGCAACGGATTCAACAAGCGTTCGTTCACTGTCCAAGAAAATCAACTCGACAAGCTAGAAGGGAAATGCAAAACCCTCAACCGACGGTATGGACAGTGTTACGAAAGCGATTGCTGTATAAACCATACAGGTTACAGCTTTTACAGGCTCTTGCCGAAAGGGATAAATAGCTGAGAAGTGATTTCTGCGCGTTCGTTCTTGCCCAGAACGAGGTAGACGATGCCTTCATGTCTAAACTGGTTTTTAGCGATGAAGCGACATTCCATACAAATTGTAAGGCGAACCGGCACAACCTGCGGATATGGGATCAGGAGCCTCCACATGAAACCACCGAACACGAGCGCGCTTCCCCCAAAGTGAACGTGTTTTGCGCTATATCCAAAGACACTGTTTTCGGCCCTTTCTTTTTTCATGAGCCCACTGTTACTGGAATCCCTTATTTGGACATGCTTACAGGGTGGTTCTTTCCTCTGTTAGAAGAGGCGGTGCGGGACTTCATTTTCCAGCAGAATGGTGCCCCACCCCATTGGCACCTAGTTGTTCGCGGATACCTGAACGAGACGTTGCCGCAACGCTGGATTGGTCGAGGAGCAGCTGGTGACCAGTCTCTTTATCACTGGCCCCCAAGAATCCCGGATCTTACCCCGTGCGTTTTTTTTTTCTACGGGGGTTCATAAAGGATCAAGTGTTTCGTCCACCATTTGCGGCGAACATTGACGACCTCGAAACGAGAATTACGGATGCCATCCAAACCGTAACACCGGACATGCTGACAAGAGTGTGGAACGAGTTTTATTATCGCGTAGATGTCGTTCGGGCCGCATGGTGGTCACATTTAACATTTATGAATGTATGGTAAACAATCTTCACGGTTCCACTGTTAATTTGATTGGTCAACCAAGGGTGTGTAGGTTATTTGGTTTTGATATTATAGACCTTCAAAGTTGGGGTATTCTTTTGTATATATATTTAATGAAAATTGCAATAACCATATTTCCTTCCTTACAAAACTTAAAAATCCTGTACACATGCGACACCAATGCTACCTGACGGCGAGAATTTTTTGTTCCCAGCATGAGTAAAATTAAGGTTGCTGCCTCGGTAGGCCGCCGAACGGTGTGCAGAACTCCAGCAGAAAACGTTTTATTACAAAACCGTCCAACGTGTCAGAGTAAGATTTGCTAACGAATAGTATTTAAGAAACGCTTCTCGTCTGTATGTGTTTTTCAGTCCCTCCATTTCTCTCTAAAGAATGTTTTTGTGTTTCTGAATGTGGCTCAAACGGGTGTTTTCACACTCATTTTTAGGTATGAACATTCCGGTACAAAACATCAAAAAAGGAATAGCGGAATGCATCGAGCCTTTATTTTCATTATTACGTCATAAAATTGTAGGGTCTCCGCTGAAAGTCCCAAAGAGGCGCCTACGCTCCAGTTCAGTGCTTCGAGCGTAGAGGCGATGAGAGAGTTGATGCTCATGTCTCGCGTTCGCCCCTAACGCTCCAGCGCTTCTAGGCCTCAGACGTGCAAGAACCGAGAGGTGCGTGTGGGTTCAAACTTCCAGCTGTCAGTGCTGGAAGCTCCGGAACATCTGGCTGGAGAGCAGACTGGAGAACATGATGGATTAATAAGAGATGCCCGGGTTCTGGAAGGAGGGGGGGGCTGCTACAGTCGGTAGTGACGTCCTGTGTGTGCGAGTGACAGTCGTGGCAGGGAGCCAGCGGAGGAAGTTTGAGCAGCGTGTTTACACGGCGAAGGTCGTCAGCGAGCTTCGCCTCTCCGATAAAAGGCTCCTNAGCGGAGGAAGTTTGAGCAGCGTGTTTACACGGCGAAGGTCGTCAGCGAGCTTCGCCTCTCCGATAAAAGGCTCCTTTCCGACATATTCAAACTTAATGTAGCTTCATACGCTTTATTAAAACCCCGTAACATACGCGTTAATTTTTCGTTCCGGGTTTGCATGTGGGAATCGTGCTGGACGATGTCGCTGGTCGGCGGGTTTTCTCGAAGGTCTCCCTATTGGCTGGGTTGTCGTGCTGTATNGAATCGTGCTGGACGATGTCGCTGGTCGGCGGGTTTTCTCGAAGGTCTCCCTATTGGCTGGGTTGTCGTGCTGTATAAGATTTTTTTTTACTGCATATGCCTTTATTGTATAAAATAAACACGTTTTATAATTATTTCCACTGTTTCGTTGATGCAAATACAACCTTTCTAGACCTATTTGTTAGAAACCGGACTTTAATTAAAATGGACAACCTTCAGCCTCAGTGCGTTATTATGGGGGTGTACAGTACGGCATTTGGTTGAACTAGCTCTACACATTTGTGTGGCCATATACAAACACGCAATTTTTTTCTCAAGCTATCGTTTCTCTCGTGGTTTCTTAGAATTTTGTCAAATGTACGATGTTTAAATTGGTTTCCGCTGGCATAGATAGACACTTCTCTATTTTATGCATGAAGAGTGTATGGGACGTAAGTGAACTCCGAATATGTAAATGAAAGGCCATATTATTTTGGTAGCCAACATAAAAGAACTACGAAAGGGCAATCCTAGGTAATGGTTCTTGCCATTTTTGGGAGCAATTGGTTTGCCATAATGATGCATTTAATTTGCACAATATATTGCACAGCAACAACATAAAACTTTACGGTGTCAGAAACAGCTCGGTATAAATGTTTCACTCTGATCAAATTTTGGCGAAAAAGACAGTAAAATCACTTATGTAGGATTGCCCTTTCTTGGTTTGTCTATATTGGCTTCCACAAAATTGTAAAATACGATCAATCTCTATTGCGTTAATAAATTCGTACCCCAAGCACTTTGTATAGAGTATAATGATAAAAAGGATATCAGCTCTTTCAAAATCCAATCTTATTATCTATATCCTGCCCAATTTTCACCCTTCTATCATGTGTATAATTATCATAGTGTTCTTTCTTCCTTGCACCTCATATGATTTGTGAAATTTTCTGCACCTCTTTGACGTGAATGTTAACGTAATCGAGCACACACCACGTTGTTCACTGGTTGCAAGACAAGTACCGAACACAAGTACAGTGCATACCAAAAAATTACGTAATTGCAACACTCGAACTCAGCAAATAATGTGTGGCCCAACGGGTTAAACGTAACACTTTTAATAAGACGTTAAGGCATGGATCTACTTTCTCTAATTCACTACCAAGTTTACTGCCACCATGACAGTCAGTGTGTCCGTTAAAATGTAATGCAGTTTATGACAGGGATTTTCCCCAAAAAAAAATTTTATATTTAATTAAAGATGCAATAACAATGGCGAACTATAAATTAATATAATTTTATTGCTTAAAAATATTACCTACGTATGAATTATTGTAATTGGTCCAGTGGCAATGTTAGTGTTGATTCTTCGAACTGGCGCAAGAATACGTAACGCGCACAAGTGTTCCACCCATGCGCTAAAGACGAGGTAGGCCGATTTATTGTCTTCTGCGCATATACCCAATACTGGCCTTACCCACGCCAATACAAATGTAAAAGTCTCATGGCCAACAGTGATGAACGTGTTTCTTTATGTCTTAATTCTCAAAAGACAAGCTCTTTTATATGAATAAAATGCATTTGCTAATTTGAATTCAATCTAATTAAATTAAAAATTTGTTAGGGGAAGTATAGAAACATCTCAAAGCACTAGTTTACATAAAAAATATTCTAACCTCAAATACTATCCACGTCGTTTATGGTAGTCGTGTTGGCAGAAAAGCTTTCCAGTGTTGCGACGCACACAAGGCCGGATTGCTCATTTACGAGGACAAAAATAAAAACTTTCGTTGCTTTAAAATAAAAAAAAACACTTGGTATTAGGTAGTAGAATAGTAAAAAGACAGAACCGCAATAAAAAAAGGTTCGAGGAAGCAACACAATAGCCGGTGCTGGCGCGCTTTGCGTCACTGTTTCTCGCACGGGAAGCGTGAGCCAGTTGCGCCCATAACTTTGACGGAGTAACTACGCATGTGTTGTGTTGTTCTGTGTCCGAAAATAGTGAAGTTTAAATCATGGAAAGTGAAGCGTCGGGTGTTTATTTCTTATTATTATTATTGGTTTTTGTCAATTGTTTCAATAAATCACGTAGTTATATCGATTTGAAAAAATATATTTTTGTACGAAAAAAAAATGGATTTAAATTAGTTTGCAGACTTTTCACAAAACGTTCCACGTAGTTCCATCACATGTTACAATTCCTAAGTGACAACAACTCATAAGAATTACAAATCAAAAAACCCGTCCCCTTCACTGTCCGTTTATTAAATAAAGCTGTTTATTTCCAGGTAGTTGCGCTCACCCTACTCTGCAGGAGAGAAAGTTTCATATAAATTAACTCTTTTTAGTATTAAGAGACGCTCGTTTTTTTATTTTCTTCATTAAAATGTAATGAACTATTAGTAGAGTACATAGTGGCCCAAATAAGCGTAATTGACCCATCTGAGACATTCGTAAAACATTTAAAAGATATCGTGAAAGTGTTTGTGACAAAATATCTAACAAAATCGCGAAAAAGTAAATGTATGCACGACCGCTTCAAGGACAAGCAGGCAAATAGGCTCTATAAAGGGTTTAAGCTCGATGAGATGCATTCAACGCGTGCAACAACCTTGACACAACCTACTTCTTCGGAAAAAAGGCGAGGAAGACCGAAAAAAGAATTTGAAGTTAGCTGCGACCGAAGTAAGAGAACAATGCTTAACAGTTATGTCTCGCGTCTTCCCCCCGAAAAGCTTTGTTCTGCGGCTGAATCAAGCTTGGTAAAATCTTGCAAGAGAACGGCAGCTCAAGTTATAAAACTTGCCATAAATTCTACCCCGAAAAGGTTAAAAAGGACGAAATCAACCAAAACAAGGTGGAGGTAATAGTAATGATGGAAATATGGCTAGAAAGTTTTTCAAAAACCCTGAGCAAGTATCCCGAATAACAGGAATATCGCAAGATTTTCAAATATTTTATGTGCGATTTCATGTGGCCATTATATAAATGAAGAAAAATTTGGGGCATATTGCTATGCCACAGCTGAAATGGCGGTCAATCTTTATCGTTGGTACAGAATGAGTGCAGGTGTACATAGGATTTTGATCCACGGAGCTGATATTATAAAATCTCTTGCGTTACCCGTGGGACAACTATCGGAAGACGTAATAGAAGCCAGACACACAGACTATAAAAAGTTGAGACAGTCTCACTCAAGAAAGACGTCTCGAATAAATACAAATACAGACATTTTCCACTGGATGTTTATATCTTCAGATCCTATAATTACAAGCAAAAGCAAAAAACCCAAGAAAACAAAAGAGGTTTTCAATGATGTCGTAGTTGGGATGTTGCTGATCCCTACATTTCTCAGCGGAGTTGATGACCATGTGAACGAAGTTGAGGATGAATCTGATGAACACGAGGATGATATTTAGAGCATATGATTTCAATTATGATACCCCTTTGTATTCATGTAAAAAAAAAATTGGTTGTCTGTAAAGTCGGTTTACTGACGATAGTTGAACGTGACAACGTCTTAAGAAAATACTGATGGAATGGTAGCATTTTTCAAAAGAAAATTTTAATTTCATTTGTTTAATAGATTTGTATGTATATAGAGAAGGAGGTAATTGGAAATCACAATGAAATTGATCAAGTGAGATTTATTTGTACGCATAAATACAATTATGTCAATTTTTTTTTTTCAATTTAATAGTTTTTACAAGTATAAATGTGCGTTGAGCAATTGTTTTACAACTTTTAAACATGTGTAATATTTAATTTCTTACAATCTGTGTTATTCTGTTGAGAATAGGACGATGATAGGAAAAGTAGGAAATGAAAGGGAGTGTTTCGAGTTTAATGTGTCTTGAAAAAGTCAAATCGATGGTGGTGCCTCCTAGTGTTGTTGAGTTATTAACGTCTGATGCACAATCGACATTAAACATGTCTTTCATGAATTTGATGAATTTTTTTTCGCTCGTTCCGCGCTCTCGCTTGCACTTCAAGCCTTACATGGAACGCCTCAGAGCGAGGTAACGCCGCATGAGTCATGTTTTTTCGTGCGTGCAGCCGGCTCTATCGAATTATAAGACGTTGTCACGTCAAAATCTAGTTTTTTTAGGGGTAGTGAAATCGCCTAAAAAAAACCTTAAATGGTTTCTTTGTTCATATTCAACTCAAAAAGTTCAAGTTAAAACTTCGCCAAGTCAAATAGTTATATAAAACATAAATATGATTTTTTTCCTCGTAAATATTAGCAATCCGGCCTTGTGTGCGACGTGGAGAGTGGATACCGCGCACCTTGGGCGCGCACACTACCCCACGGTTGCACAACCCGTGCTCTCCTCGCATTGTTTCCTTCTCGTATACGTACAACGTGGCCCTGTTGCAAAAAATTCGTTTAAGCAGCGCGTGCAAGTAAATTTTTCAGTTGCTCTCGTCCTTTTCGACTATTTGCACGCAGCTAAGGACGCGGATTCGCAACTGCGCCGGCGTGCTGTTGAGTGATTCAAGCAAACACAGTCAAGCATATGTGGTACCGCTTGTTAACCAATCACGTGCCGCGTCCCCTCCGTTTTAGGTAACTTCCTCAGTCACGCGGCTCGCCTCGCAGTGCAAACACCGGGTTGTCTCCTCTGAGTAAACATGGCCGTCCGCTCTTGTTTTTGTGCGCGCTTCCGAAGTGTTGGTAACTACCGTCGGATAGGTTTACGGCTGCTGCCAAGTACAAAGAACATTTGTTAATCTAAAGTTGAAACAAAAAAATATATATATTCTATTATACAGGGGCCACGGTGGCTTAGCGATTAGCCTGCTCGCTTCCCACCAAGGTGAACCGGGTTCAATCCCCGGCCAGGTCACTCTCGGATTTTCGCATGTGGGATTCGTGCCGGACGATGCCGCTGGTCGGCGGGTTTTCTCGGGGATCTCCCATTCTGGCTCTTGCCTGGAGTGATTTCGGGAAACCATGTAAAACCGAAATCAGTATAGCCGGACCAGGAATCGAACCCGTGTCCTCCCGAATACGAGTCCAGTAAGTTACAAGTCCGCCGCCCCGCTCAGTGGAATGGAGAGGTTTGAGTGGGTCTTAACTAGGTCTTGAGAGCCAATGAGGGTATAAAGCATGGTATGGAGCAGCGCCGGAATGTAAGGGCGAGGAAAGGGAGAAATTCTCGAAGAAACGAGCCGACCAACGTCATCGTCCGGCACGATTCCCACGTGCGGTAACCCGGGAGCGGCCTTGCCGGAAATCGAACCCGGTTCGCCTTGGTGGGAGGCGAGCCTCCATACGTTCACACTGACTGGCATGCGCCCAAAGTTGGTAACGACGTAGGGAAAATAGTTCCATGCTTTAACGTTTAATTAAAAGTTTTTGATAAACATTTGTAAACATTGAAATTAATTATTTTCCTTTCTGTTCTTAGTACATATAACTAAGAATCAGTGAATTTGTTAAATATTTTCTTTTCCAATTATTTTTAATTTTTACTTGAACGACACTTGGATAAAGTGATCAAGCACATGGAGGGTGTTAAAGTTTTACGCATGGCGGTAAAATACGTAATGTGCACACGAGTAGCTCTAAAACAGGGCTTTCAAAAGTGGTAAGTTTACCTTGAACTGCATATAGAGAGATATGGTTACAGACCCATATCCTCTGTTTCCCTTATCATGTTTCATTTCTCAAGACGAGAGTTCACAGCATGCTTGATGTGACAATCTGCAGATGCGCAGCTGTATGAACGGAAGTCGGTCGCCAGGGACCGGTACAGGATCTCCCGAGGAGCTTCACATCGCTCAGAATGCGGCCGTAAACTGCTAAGTATCGCACCAGCGGGCAACTCCTCGCCCCTCGTAAACAAATAGGAGCTCCGGGCTCGGAGAACCCTGATGCCGGAGGACCGTAAAAGGAATTCCTCCAGGCGGGATGCTCCGGGAAGTCTGCTCCCGGAGGGGCAGTTCCAGACGGACGTCGCTGCGTCCGGAGTCTTCGACGACGTTATCGGCTAAGGTCGTGGGGGTCCTTCAACCCGGCCAGGGTATTTACTACCTTGCCAGAGGGCCTCAGGTGGATGAAATGTCATATAAAAACTGTTGTTACTGTACACGTTGCCCACCTCCAAGGCGATAATGACTCGAAAGATAGCATATGGTGCCAGGGGTTCTTGGTTAGAATCCCGGAGGTGGCTGTTTCAGTTTAAGAATATAAACCATCCCTGTTAAGCCTTTGGTATAAAGCAATCGATTTAATACGACACAAGAATAGTATATATTATAATTAGGAGCCTGAAAAATTAGAGTGTTCGACGACCTCCGGGCTACACTCCACGGTCTTATATGCAATCGTGCAGATATCAAATGCTCATTGGTTGCATGCTGCCACAGTGGAGGGCGATGATTGGGCGTGCATTTTGTTGTATATTTCTCATTGGCCCAGGGTTCTCCAGGAGGTGTTAACGCGTGGACCAATGTCAAATGTGACTCAAGCGTAAGAGTGTTCCATTTCTAGCTTATCTCGAAATTAATCCACAAATTTTTCAGTTCTCTAATTATAATAATGAGTGTTTTCTAAATCATTTACATAGAATTACAAATATGAATATTGGTTCTCGACAAGAAATGAATAAAAGAGCCCCAATTCATTCAGCGCCCTTTCATAGGCAACGCTGTTGTTTGGTAACATCGTAACCAAACCATGGACATTTTTCTGATAGGTTACTTCGAGTGAGCAACAGTTAAATACATGGGAGTTCATGTCTTAGTTGAAGGTCAAATTACGTGATATTCTTTGATCGCAATTTCATCCGCTCTCTGCCTCACCTGTAATACTGAGTGCCGCGGATGGAATATGATAAGGCCTACTGCCCATGTTGGTCTGGCATTAAAAAGATATAGTCTGTCTGAGTCATGACCAGCTCCAGATTAAAACAGTTTCTGTATGTGTTTCAAAAAGAAGCAGTTCAACCCCTTTTCCCCGTCTGGTGCCAGTTTTATGGAAACATCATAGTTAAAACGTGAATCGCGTGTAAAACAAATAAGATAATTACTTGAGGAAAGAATTGTTGGATTCAAACAAAGTTTTATCAGTATAATGTTGCAGATTAAAGAAACAAGTGTTAATAAATTATTGCTTCATCTTTGCATCAAGACAAGTTCATGCCTGCGACACAGAAGGAGGTCACATTTCCCGTCGAACTGACCCGTACTACGATACATATGTCGGCCCAATCAGACGTAGAATAAAACAAATCCCGTATTTTATTCTGCAGTATTTTTATCGCAGTCCTCATAATAAATTATGCACCATATCATTCACCCATCGACACTGACAAAGTTATATTCCACCTGGACCGACAAATGTTCGATCGGTGACAAATCAGGTAACATGGAAGTGTCGAAACGTGATGTAAATGCACCTGGAAAACCATATCTGTGTGTGGGGAAAGAATAATTATGTTGGAAGCTGGTTGGTGGTCACAAGGTAGCACATTAGGTCTCATGATGCCTTTGTCTTTCAAAGACAACCATCGAAAAATGTCAGTGTTCCAACCTGCACATAGTTTATCGTGCAAACTGACTTGCATGCGTCCAGTTAAGTTGGTAACGACGGAACGGAAAGTAGTTCCATGACTTAAAATTGAATTAAAAGTCTCAGGTAAGCATTTTGAGAATACTGAAGGTATTTATTTTCGTTTGTGTTTTATAATGCACGTTAATGTAAGAATAAGGAAATTTGTAAATAATTTTATTTTCTAGTAATTTTACAGTTTCACTTGACCGGCGCATGAATGAAGTGATCGGGTCAATGACATTGTTTATTTTACATATTGTGGAATAATACACCACGTGCATAAAAATATCTCTTAAGGCCCGGCTTCACCTCGTATGCACAAATTCTTAGCTTCAGTGTCATAATTTCAGTTTCAGAGTAATTATTGTGAATTTCTGACAGCATGAAATTTACATTCTACGAGTTGTGTACTATTTTATGTGCTTAATTTTACTACGTGTGATATGGTACTTGTAAAAAGGAAGGACCGTATTTGTACTTTAAAGTTAATATTACTCTACTTGAAGCAAAAATTTTCGAATTTGAATAAATGGTAGAGTAGACTGGGTACGGTTGTAACAATTTTGCTTTGATCGCTCGTAGCATTGCCATTCGGGCTGTAAACAACAAATAAGTTGCTTGACATAGAAGAGTACTCGTTTGTCTTCAAATTTGTATTAAACACGATAGGCCTAGATGCAGTAGTTGCCAGACAGGAGACGTTTCACAAAACGTGTGCCACTGTTACAACTGACCCCATGCCAAGGGCGGTTGTAACAGTGATGGGGGTCAGTTGAAACATACACAAATAGTACACAATGCACGCATTTCCATCAGTTTTATTACTAATAAATCACATGTGAGTACTTTTACATTATTTAAGGTTAATATAGCACAATTTTAGAAACATTTTAAACAGTCTTTTTAGTCACTTTATAAAATTTAAAATTTTCAAGTTAACGTTGTATTTAAACAAAATCTGAAGCTAGTAAAATAGTATCTNTCAGTTGAAACATACACAAATAGTACACAATGCACGCATTTCCATCAGTTTTATTACTAATAAATCACATGTGAGTGCTTTTACATTATTTAAGATTAATATGGCACCATTTTAGTAACATTTAAAAGAGTCTTCTTTAATCACTTTATTAAATTTTAAATTTTCAAGTTAACGTTGTATTTAAACAAAATCTGAAGCTAGTAAAATAGTATCTAATAAAACAAAACAACTTCTAAATGGAGGTATCTTTAAGTTGTATTTAACGGCGAGTTCAAATGCTAACTTTCTTACCTCTTTAGTAGAAAGACCGAAGTATATATCTGCACAACGGATGAGGTATTTGGCGAGTAGATGTTATTGATCTTCCAAAAAGACTCGGTTATCAGCTGTATATCCCATACTTTATTTTCTGCCTCGGCACCTTCGTTCGTGGCATCTCTCTTTCGTATGTATCGNTTATCAGCTGTATATCCCATACTTTATTTTCTGCCTCGGCACCTTCGTTCGTGGCATCTCTCTTTCGTATGTATCGAAGCAGAGAGACGTCGTTAACTCTGTAGATCTCTGCTGCTCGTCTCAAAGAACTCCCAATTTTAACTTCGTCGTATGCATCCTTGTAACGTGCTATGTCGCTTACACCTCTCGATATCTTCCTGACACGTTTCCTGGGCATCTACAATGTAAAACAAAAATATTACTAATGTTACAACCGTACGCTCCCCCCTCCCCCCCTCTTCAATGTGCCAGTGAAACTATCTCAGAGGCGAGAGAAAATAACCTACACAAAAACTAATTACTGTTTTTAAGTCCACCAATTACGTAGGAAAAATCTCAAAACGGAAATTATAATATTAACGAAGAAACTCAAGAACGAAATCGATCAAAAATACTTACTTTTGGTTGACAAAATACAATAGGTCCCTCTGCAAGCGAACAAAGCGCGCGGAGGGCAACGCAACACTGCCGATCAGGTCCGTACAGGCAAGTCGCGTGTCTTTCCCCCTGTACCCCTCACCAAACCGTGGATATTTGTGCGAATATTGGAGTTGTTACAACCGTACCCTGTTACAACCGTACCCAGTCTCCCCTATACAATTCAATAGACAAGGTGGTTAAGACAGACGAAGTAGTTCATTGCCCATTGGAATTTTTGAACACACTAAATCCACCGTGCCTCCCATACCAAAGGTTTAAACTGCATGTAGGCACACCTGTTAAGTTGCTCAGAAATTTGAAGCCACCGAATCTCCGTAATGGCGCGAGGCTGCAAGTCAAAGCTCTACATCGCAATGTAGTCGAGGTCACTATTTTTACTGGATCGGCTCAGGGGCAAACAGTGTTTGTGCCGCGTATTCAGTTGATCCCAATGACCTCCCTTTTGAATTCAGGAGACTGCAGTTTCCCCCTCAAAGTATGCTTCGTGATGACGATAAATAAGTCGCTGGGGGCAAACTCTCAAATTCGCAGGAGTTGACTTAAGCCAGGACTGTTTCTCCCGCGGTCAGTTTTACGTGGCGTGCACGCGTGTAAGCTCACTCCCCAGCCTGGTTGTTTTGGAGTCACCCTCTACAATGGTGAAGAACATTGTTTAAAAATAAGAGTTGTAAAAAGCCTAAATTACATGTTGACACGGCTGATTACAAATAACTCCAAACTTAATAGCCACAATTCTCTTATTTTTTGACATTCATTTCATTCCACTATCTTTTTAAAATATGTATTCTATTTTCAAAACATACGTACTATTTAAAAAAAATATATTGTTACGAAAACATTAATTCCACGTGGACAAAGTCGCGGGAAAAAGCTAGTGTTTTCATATAAAGCAGTCTTCTAAAATGTTATACCCAAAGTATTTGTCCATTTTCCAGCTCCCTTGGTATATCACCGAATATAGCTCGGTAGTATAAAATGGTATATTCTAGGACAGGCGTTGGTTTCTGCTATCTGACAAGTGATATTTACTTTCCTCTGCCCATCTCTTAATAACCTTGAACATTTCAAGCTTCCTGCATCCTATTTTAACNCAGTTTCCCCCTCAAAGTATGCTTCGTGATGACGATAAATAAGTCGCTGGGGGCAAACTCTCAAATTCGCAGGAGGTGACTTAAGCCAGGACTGTTTCTCCCGCGGTCAGTTTTACGTGGCGTGCACGCATGTAAGCTCACTCCCCAGCCTGGTTGTTTTGGAGTCACCCTCTACAATGGTGAAGAACATTGTTTAAAAATAAGAGTTGTAAAAAGCCTAAATTACATGTTGACACGGCTGATTACAAATAACTCCAAACTTAATAGCCACAATTCTCTTATTTTTTTGACATTCATTTAATTCCACTATCTATTTTAAAATATGTATTCTATTTTCAAAACATACTTACTATTTAAAAAAAATATATTGTTACGAAAACATTAATTCCATGTGGACAAAGTCGCGGGAAAAAGCTAGTGTTTTCATATAAAGCATTCTTCTAAAATGTTATACCCAAAGTATTTGTCCATTTTCCAGCTCCCTTGGTATATCACCGAATATAGCTCTGTAGTAGAAAATGGTATATTCAAGGACAGGCGTTGGTTTCTGATATCTTACAAGTGATATTTACTTTCCTCTGCCCATCTCTTAATAACCTTGAACATTTCAAGCTTCCTGCATCCTATTTTAACAAGCCACCTCTCCCATTTCATTAGCATTCTCCTCAGTATCTTCATTTCCACATGCATGTCTATGAGGGGAAAATATCATTACTTTCAAAAACGTTATGGGGATAGAATAGGTTGATATTAATAACAGTATTTCAAGGATTTGGGAAAAATTAAAAATGCATAGGAAAGGTAACAATCATGTATTTCCCGCTATATATCACCATCTCTAACGAAAATTTAGGGCCGCTCGGAGTAAGCAGCAATACTTTGTAAACTTTGGCTTGCTAAGAAAAAAAAGGACAATAGTATAAATATTGAAAGTCATCTGCCATTGTGCTTATAATACTTTATCTTGAAAACAATTAATTGTCCCCTCTTTTGAGATTGGTCATTCGTTATGTTTTGACTCAGTGTCCATATGCTTATCAATCTGACATAATTCCTTATTCGTGACTTTTATTCTTGATATGCATAAGTTCCCGGAGCCTGCATGGAATTTCCAGTTATTATAACGTCATGCTTGATGTGGGAAATTTATCAATAACTACAGCTGCCAGTAATACGCGAATTGGTTTGAGGGCAGACTAGATTTTGTAATTCTCTATTTACTTCGAGCCACTATCGTTTGTTCATTTTTTGCTACCTTAGCGCGAAGTAAATGTATTGTGTTGGTCATGGCTCGGTCACATTGTTGCTTCCTTCAGTTTTCACATTTTCAGAGCATGTGACTAGAAAACTGCATTCCAATCATAAAAATCACAGCAAAAGGGGAGAAGAACAATGTCTACGAAGCTACCAGATGTCCAAGCTACCGGACGTATTTGCAGAATACTCAGAAATCTACTAATAATATATTTATGTTTTGGTAGAATGTTTGTGGCCGATGTTCTTCTCTGGAATAAACTTTTGAGGATACCGAATGAACTGTATTGATTCTTAATCTTGTGGTTGCAACTCTCTCACTTATACATGTGAAACTTTCTGTTTTCGATCCCCGTCTTCTTCAATAACTTCTCGCAACACAGAAATCCATTCCACCAAAAAAAAATCACTGTGCAGGCGTTTGGCTATTTTATATCGTCATAGCATGTTTCAAATGTAACTACTACATTTACCTCTTGCCTCTAAGGTTCCCAATTTATGTTAATTGCTTCTTATAAGCCCATGTTATATGTCTTTACAAATAAAAAAATATTTTGCAGAACATTCATCCTGATAAAAAAAAAAATTCTGTACACCAGAAAGCTATTCCTTTAGAGACTACAGCTGTTTGGTAGTGACGACTAAAGAATTTTNTGCCTCTAAGGTTCCCAATTTATGTTAATTGCTTCTTATAAGCCCATGTTATATGTCTTTACAAATAAAAAAATATTTTGCAGAACATTCATCCTGATAAAAAAAAAATTCTGTACACCAGAAAGCTATTCCTTTAGAGACTACAGCTGTTTGGTAGTGACGACTAAAGAATTTTACATGTTCAATACAAAAAAAATTTGGCAAAGCGAATTCTCACAAAACAATTTGGTGACTGGCACATAACATTTATTTTCAGTGTAGGCATAAATAAACCTACCTGAACTCATATATGAAACCAGCATACGTAACCATGGTTTATAAAGAAAGCATCGTGGTTTGAAAGTAATCCTGTAGTGACAGGCCACAGACTTCGCTTCGCACGGACTGTAATTTCCTTTTGAAGTTTAAAAAATTTTGATATTCATGTAGTCCAGTTTATTCTATATCTTACTTCCTGATAGTTTTTCTTCTTTGTTGACATGCAATAGGCCAGCATGTTAAAAACGTTGAAGAAATCATCAAGTTCTAAATATTTACTAAGTAAGCTAATTAACGATACTACTGTTTAAATTATTATTGGTATTAATATTTCCCGCATTTCTTTACATTTTAGACATTTTATAAACAACACGACGACTTGTGGAAATCACAAAATACAATTTATTTATTTGAAAGCATTTCTTGTTCCAAGTGGGAGGAAAAATGTTCTGCCTACAAATATCACAGGAAACAAATAAATATTAAATTTATTAATAATTACTTTTTATTGCAATATCTATTTGAAAGTAATATTCTTTTAGCTGCAAGGAAATTTTTTGTATCATAATTTCCACAATTCCGTTACAAAAAATATTTAATTTTCAAAAAATATTATGCACACATTAAAATTAAGATAACAACTTTATAATACATTGCTATATTTGGTAATTTATTGTTGTTAACCTTTCACATAAATCACTATCACACACAGTTTGTGAACAATCCCGAGTTGTTCTCGTATATAACAATGCTGTTAAAACTTAATTTTTGTAATTTATTTAACTTATTTTTGCAAAAGCGTTAATTGTGGACAAGTTTGAAAATTACAGTTTGTTTGTGGAAGAGGTCTGCTTGTTTTCTGTGAGGCTGAGATAAGTCCAATGTAATTTGAAACTTGTTTTGCTCATTGTCAGACTAATTTCTAGACGCGTCGGCGCTTTCCTAAAAATTGTAAACAAACCACACAATTCAGCGTTATGTTTACGTTTACTCTCACTTAAAACTAGTAGCTTACGGCAATACCAGCTACAACTGTTCGACAGTTTTTTATAACTGTTAGAAAAATAATTTACCGAATATATACAGAATTGTGTAGAAGCATTTGAGGTGTTTGCAATTAAAACTCCAGTAAGAGCAATGAAAAGTAAGTTACGACGCTCAAGTATACAAACCATTCCCTCGCGGTATTTCAAGCTACTGAATAGAGGGGCATTCGAAAATACTAATATTTAATTTTTTTATACTTCAGTACTCCTTCATAGCGAGCAGTGACAAGCAATCAGTTATCAAGCCACTCTCTCATAAATTATAAATATATTTTGCTTTTTGTTATGAAAGAGAGCCACAAGAAAACTAACAGAACAGACCAATCCAAGCCGAACTTAACAGATCTAATTTCTCGCCAGAACAAGACACCGGTGGTTAGTCAAGTATCAAGAAAATAAATTTTAGTTTCTGAAATCAATACCAGGTTCCTAGCCACCAGAATCTTTGTAAATTAGCCTCTTACTAATTAAAATAAATTTAATTGGGAAACCAGAAAGTTTGAAAATGTTAACAAGTATATGAACGTCTGAGTTTTTGATGGAAAAATTCGTCGGGGAATAAATAAGAGGGCGAACCGGCTACCGTAGTCAGACTATGTTATTTGGTGTGTCAATCAGTTTATCTCAAAATTTAAATTATAAGCAACTCATTTTAAGCAATTATTGCACTATATTACAACTCAGTATTACACAAGGTTAATGGCTACGAAAAATTAATTACTCTAATTGCAAAGATTAAATATTTAAAATTTTAAATTTAATAAAAATTATATTAGTTACCCCGATGTTTGAGAAATATCACAGCAGAGAAAATTCAACAAGTTTGTATTGTTTAATTAAAGGAAATATTAAAACATTTGCAATCTAACTGTTCCTGATATTTTTAAGAGAAATATTTTGCTAAGCACGTCTTAGACTTTATTAATGCAATATCATTCATGTATCGTTGCTTCTTCTTTCTATTTGTATTTATGTCTATTCCAAGAGTAAAATTGTGATTTAGACGTTTCATCATGCAGAAACTATCGAGTCTGTTCTGTTTAATTTGCTGGGCATGTAGTCTCCGGTAGCTGAAAAGCTGTAAAATTTATAGCACACACATATGACNCTGTTCTGTTTAATTTGCTGGGCATGTAGTCTCCGGTAGCTGAAAAGCTGTAAAATTTATAGCACACACATATGATAGTGTTTTTTTTCCCCCAGTATTTTTGAAATTCAAATATTAAATTTTCCATGATCTACATCATTGTATGGCGATAAAGTGATCAACTGCATGTAATGGTTTACTATGGGCCTTTAAGTTGACCGTAACGCTATTCCCCACCTGTGGGTCCTAGGGTCCCCAGTTAATATAAGTTGGCACAGACTATAAGGTGCCTTGAAGGTTGTGGGTATATCAATAAGGTAGTCTTTCGGTGTATCCCTTTACTGGTTGGTTATATTGTCTCGAGTTTAAATATACAGAAACATTTCCGAGGTGTGGTACTCTATTTAACTAACTCGGATTAAGTGTGAGCAACGTCGTGGGGGAGGGGAGCTTCTTCGGGCGACGACTTGATACTTAGCTCTTCTTGTAGTGCCTAGTATGTGTTGGCTGGATGAGGTCCAGCGATGTGAGCGGCCTTGGAAAGGCCCACGTTGGTGCCATCTCCCCTCGACAGCTGATCTGTGTTCGCTCCTCAACGCTCTCGTCTCGTTCCGACGGCCTCTCGCGATTCCCGACGCAACTGACACTCTCGGCGCGGTGATAAAAACTGACCGACAGACCTGATATCACTGACCCCCTCTTTGTATATAAAAACGCCTTTTAAACGATCTGAGCGCCCTCCCTAGATTCCTACACATGTCTCCCTTGTTGGAGGAGGGAGGAGTGGAGGAGGGCGCATCACAAAGCGTACTTCATACACGCGCCATGGTTCTTGATGGTTGGGGGCGCATCACAAAGCGTACTTCATACACGCGCCATGGTTCTTGATGGTTGGGAGGAAGGGCCAGTTGCCGCTGCCATACGCTGTCAGCTTATTCTCGGTGCGTGTTCCTTCAGTACGTGTTTTTGATGTCGGGCGGAAATCACCCTGCTATCTCGTCATTTCTCCACGTGTGCAAATTTCACGGGGCTTGCAAGGGGGGGTGGGAGAGGAGGTCCCGCACTCCAGCGACACGTGTAACTGAGTATCCGTCCTCTGGGTTGACCTGTCCTGGCTGTCCGTGTGTTCCGCAACGCGTGTCAACTTGTAGGCGCTCGCGGGGAGGATACAATCGCGGGGGGGTTGTCAGCGAGGTTTCTACTCCCAATATACGTTACACATCAACCGCTTGCCTAGACCGCTAAAAGACGCGCAGAACTCCTGCAGGAGAACATCGTATTACAAAACTGCTCACCGTGCTTCAATGATCTCTTCTTATGAATAGCATTTATGGGACGTTGCACGTGTGTATACCAATTTCAGGTGCTCCATTTTTCACCAAAGCCAATTTTTTTCGCAAGTGAAAATGGCTTTATCGGATGTCTTCGCGGTGGTTTTAAGTATGAACACCCCAGTGTATAATCTTGAAGAAAAGGTATAGACAAGTGCAGCACACTTTTGCCATTAGTATTACGGCATATAATTATACGGTCACCGCTGAAAGTCTCATAGAGGCGCGTTATCGACAGGAAGACGGTGCGCCAGTTCGGTGATTTGTTCCTAGATCCTACGATGAAGCTTGACGCGAATGCCTGGATCGCCCTTAACGCTTTCTTTCCTCCAGACCTCGCACGTGCAAAATACCTCCAGCCAGGCGGCCATCTTAAGAAACATCTGGGTTCTAACTCTCCAAACCAGTACAAGTCTTNCGTGCAAAATACCTCCAGCCAGGCGGCCATCTTAAGAAACATCTGGGTTCTAACTCTCCAAACCAGTACAAGTCTTCCTTATATGATCTGTAATCAACAACTGAGAACACGAAAGTTAAATATCCAGAAACCAAGTGACGTGGCGATCCCTATGACGTAACCTAGCGATATGACGTAGTGGTAATGACACTGGGTTCGCTTTCGGGAGGACCAGGGTTCAAATGCCGGTCTGGCCATCCTGGTTTCGGTTTCCCATGGTTTCCCGAAAACATTTTATGCAAATGCCGGGGTGACTGCTAGGTACAGACTATCGCCGATTTGTTACCCCGCTCCTGATATTCATAGCAAATGGTTTCTTCTGAATATAACGCTGTCCCTTTCGTGTAGCCGTGCTACGTCTCACGATTCTCTGAAAAAAGACGTTATGTTTACTCGTTAACCCCTTAAAATACACTCTAAAAAACAATATCTGGTAAACTTCTTAAACAGAATTGGGAATTTTTAACCCATATATCGTATGGAAATAATTCCACATATGTTGTTACAAATATGGAATGTTAAGCGTCGCTGCTATACAAAGTTGGGAAGTTTCCTACCCTTGACTGTTTCCTGAGCAAACGTAGGAACGCTAGCATGAATGTATGCCATTCGCGCTTTCTCACTCTAAGTATGCACTCATATAGTAAATATGCGAATAATTTCTTAGGGTTTGCTATCCCGAGTATACTCGTTCACGATGACAGGTTGCACAATAGATAGTCATTGTCAGTGCTGTACAAATTCACAGGCAAGCACCAGTGCACACAGTGCCTTCCACGGTTAATGCTTCTGGTTACTGCTTTCGTTGTGAAAGTTATACCTGACTCTTAAGTACGTGTCAGATAAAAATATATATATATATATATTCTTGCAACAGGTAAAATTAAACATTTATTTGTAAGTTAAGGGGTTAACCTAACTGCGGACCGTTTACCGATAATAAAAAACAAAAACTTCTCACGAAACGTTTCGGCATCCGTGAGTAAACATCCAACCAGTATGTTAATTTATAAAGCTGCTTGCCTCGGGCATATTAACGTAAATTGATTATGACATTAGTTCCAGAATCCCGACGACAATCAGCCATCCGCAGTGATATATCGAGGCTTCATAATCGTTACGCCAACTCACAGCTGGGTTTTCCACCTCTTGCAGGCTTGTCGGCCATACTGACAGTTCCGCGACAACATTGCAGATCAATGAGAGAATTAGGGGTAATGAGCCCTTTGCATGTAATCATATCGGAAAAAAATCTTCATGGAAACACGTGAAGAGTGGTTATCTGCTTGATTCAACCTTAGTATTGAAATAAGCAGGAATGATATACTGTTTGACTTGCGCAAACAGTTCTGAGCTCATCGGTCATTAGCGAATTAATTTAATACCGACAATTCTCCTGATTTCTTACCGATAAGGAAGTTATTCCGATGTTCTCCATACGCCACTTTCTTTGGAGGAAAAATAAATAGTCCTTAAAAACTAGAAACCTTCCCTACTGCAAGCTTTTGCCGCTTGGTTGATGTGATTTCAATAACATTGCTGGATGCAGTCAGCGAAACTAGACGGTCCGCTGTTAGGTGAAAACTTTTCAAATCAATGTTTTAAAAACAAAACCCCTCCCACACGCGTAAGTGCAAAAAAAAAGCTTAGCGGAATACTTGAAGTGATACTGACAGCGTACATGAACTTATATTATCATATATTATCTGTCACGGTAAACTGGGCATTTTTGAGAGCCCTCATTAATATATATTTCTACGCTGATTGTGTGTTATTCCTCCATATGTAAAATTAACATTGTCATGGGCCCGATTACTTTCTTCATACGTCGGCCAAGAGACGTCTGTGAAATTATTAGACAGTAGACAAGTAAATAATTATTACAAGTTTGCGGATTCTTACTCTTAAATGCATAAAAAATCAAAATAAATAATTTCAGTAATCACAAATGTTTGCCTTAGCACCTTCAATTAGACGTTAAGACATGGATCTATTTTCTCTCCATCCTAACCAACTTTACTGAACGCTTGTCAGTCAGTGTACCCGTTAAAATACATGCAGGTAGGGGCAGTGACATTTTTCAAATGTTTATTTTTAAAATGCTTAAATAAACGTGAACAGCGTATAAACTACTGTTGTGCCAATTATCGGCAGCTGAATGTTTTTCATTTTACTACATTAGAGTAAGTAACTTGTGTTATTGCAACGAATTAACGTTAGTAAAGTGTTCCTTGATCAGTGTGTCGATGAAAATAGTTAGGTTCGTGTAAACTTTAATGTTTTCATTTGACGGGAAAGGTACACAAAGTGTACAGAAAAAAACTATAAGCAGGACTTTTGAAATCGCTCGGGAAATTGTTACTATCCAAAGCAGCTGGGACCAAACGCACAGTTGCTCTCTCTCGTCTACGCAGGATATTTTGTTGATAGTAGACAAAGTGATTAAACTTCATTATTATTTCGTTATTTTAATTTATTTTTGCACTTCGACTCGTTACGTTCAACAAGTAGTAGTAAAAGGTACTTCTTTCTGATACGATAAACAGTGGTAACGATTCCTTTCTGAAGTGTTTCGTACACATTTCTCGTAATTATGGGTGTTGCACAGTTTCTAATGCCCTAACTTTGTTCCGAACACAACGACGCTCTTCCGAGTGCCAATATCGAAAGCTATAAAACCATGGTAAACAATGTGTCTGACAGCAAAAAAAATTGAATTTTTTTTTAATGTTTGTTTACCATGTTATTTCAAAGTGATTCAAGTACTTCTGAAATCAAATTTTTGAAGAAGAAAAAACTTCTTCAACTTTTTGTATTTTAAGGCAAATATCAGCTAAGATACCTGCAGCGAATTAGCACTCCTTGTTAACGTGTTATTTTAAGTGTAGTGTTTAATGTAATTGAAAATTATATTTATTTATATTCGGTTTATTTACTTTATATTACAGACATGTACATTACATACATCTTAAATTTTACTGTAGAAGTAGTCAAGTTTCCGTGAAACAATTTTACGGTGTCACTTGAGGGCCGCAAGTATATCGATTATGTATATAGCTATGTTAATGGTAAATGTACCTATGGAAGAATAATCTTTACGTGAAAATAAGGAATTGACAAGTGCTCTACAACAGACCACGAACAAGCTACAGAAGTTTGAATTGATTCCGCTGAACATAATCATAATTCATTGCACGCAGTTCACCGTACTAGGTCCCGTTTTACGTCTTCGGTAATTGTGATCACTAAGGCGTACAAGACGAACTGCTAATGTTTCCAGACTTTCAAAAAAAATTACATCCGAGTTAGCACTAGAGTTGCTCGTAGTTCACTGTAAATAGAGGTATATTTGTGAATTCACCAAACAGTAAGTAAAACTCTTCAGTAATTTATAAAATGCTGGTTTGCTTGTTGTTCAGTCTCTATATCGCCAGCTGCATATTACTCATTCGTATTCATATTCATATTATTCCAGACCGTGTCTTATAAATTGAGGTCTAGTAACAGAGGTTAAATGTAATCTTGTTTGAAGCCAAGCCTGGGATTAAATAGTTCGGAGAAATTGTCGAGTCTCCGACTACAAATTCAGTAGAAGGTTACGTCGCCTGAGGTTTTCTTGAGAATATCCGTGGGACCTGGGGCGCAATACAACGTCATCCCTTTCTTCGTATTTTACCTTTATTCTCTCCCTCCGTACCAAAGCTTGGAGACACGTCTAGAATAAAAATAAGGTGCTTTTTTTTCTCCCTGTTTGTCACGCTACCCCGTCGACGAGCTGACAAATTGCACAGCAAACTGTCCTTATCGCGTGCCTTCTGCTCCCTTTCTTCTTCTTTTCCGTAGCTAACACGACACTTTCGCGCAATATCTACAAGTGCATTTAAGGTGGATGCACCATTATCATCTTGGATGGCATTGCAACTTCCCATAGTGGCTTTACGTATATTTAATATTAGGAAATGGATTTTCATTATATAATTTCCCACAACTTGAGATTTTCTGAAGCTGGCGGTATTTCGCTACTATAAAAATTTTCTTGTTACAAATCAAAATAATAGACAATTAAATTACTTCAGACGTATTTTATAGCTATAGACGTGATTATACTGAGTCTCATTGCCCTAACTTAAATGTTTTCAGCTTTTGGCTACGCCGCATTGAATCTTTATAATTAAAATTATTAATTTTAAATAATACATATTATTTTTTATTTTAGTATGTTCAGTCACTGCCATGTGCTACCCAGAAACAATTACAAAGAGCTGGATTCTTATTTATTCTTTTTTTAGTATTCTAAATTGCTAGAAGGACTTTGGTTTTCTAGTTTTTCCCGAACGCAAATTCTTCAAGCCTATTTTCTCAGCAAATAAGCGTTCTAGTTGTTGGACTGTACGCCAGAGTTTATAAGTATTTTTTACAAGTGGAGTATGTACTACTGGAATATTAAATAATTGCAAGTGCCTCGTATATTCTTATATTGAACTAATATTTTACAACGTCATGCAAAATATCTTAAAAAGGAAAATTTATAAGAAAGCTCATTGTACTAAAAATTTATACTAATCCACTAACGCAAAATATGTATCGGACTTTGTGAATATGATTCTAAAAATTGTGATAACGCTAAGATATGCATGCAGCTCATTGAATTACATGAATTCGGATGACACCTCATTTCAATAATTCTCTTAATTCCTGATGCGGAATTCCCTATATGCCTAATACTGACACATCTGTCGAAACAAAGAAATCATGGCTTGGTTTAGGTGTCAGTCTGATCTTATGGCATTTTCTGGATATTTTTCTGCTATAATCAGCAAAGATCTGCGAAGGCGTATGATAAAAGACGATTTTTCCATTCAACATGCATTCGAAGAATGGCAACATCACAAAGATATGTCAAAGTGTTTGTTACAATTATACGTAGACCTAGGTATTATTTTAATTCCTATGCTAAAACCCGTTATTAGACGCTCCTTGTAAAAGTGTCATGCGACTTACTAAATTTTAGATGTTTGCACATTGTGTTTAACTAATACATAATTTTACCGTACAGTATAAATTTCTCAGTTTTTTATTAAACGTTTCAAAAAAGGTTTGTGTGAGGATTTAATGTTGTTTTACAACACCCAAGTTACCAACACCTGAGGTTACAAACGTGTTTCCTTAACAGGAAGCCATATTTTTTTTAATGTTCGCAAATTTCTTCCGTTCAAATGTTTGAGAAAGCAATGACGGTTTTTATGCATAAAATAAAATTACTTCATGCTGTGATAATTTAAAGGTGTGATTTTTGTATGTATGCTTTTGAAACTTTTCTGAGCCAAATACTGTGCAATATTAAACAAAAAATGTTTTGGAATGATCTGAATAATTATTTTAATTTTTTAAGACGCGTTGGGAAATTTCTTCCGTTTGGCAAAACAAAGGAAGTGTTTATAATTCAAGCAAAATAACTTCAAGGGATGACAATTTAATTGTATAATTTTTACATCTTACTTTAAAACATCTCTGTGCCAGCTGCTGCAATATATTTAACAAATTTTGAAACAATCCGAAGCGTTCAATTTTATTTTATTTCTCAGTGATATTGAAAGAAACGTTTATGGGTAGTAGAAAAAACATGAGAACAGGCATGCAGTGCTATAATAATCTGTAGACCGACATGGCCATCAATGCTCCGTATGCTCTTGTGAATTGTGTTTAGAAAATATAATGAAGCATATCTTGTTGGTGAGTAAACTTTTAAAACAACCAAATCCCATTTATTAATTACTCACATAAATCATTCCAATAGTCATTCCGTGAAAGTTGTGAAATCGGATACATTTTTCCCACGCTCTTTTCAACGTAATATCCTAGCTTAACATGTCTTCTTTAACTAACATAGCTACAGTAGCTGAGCAATGGGGAAGGGATTCCATTTAAACTAACGTTAACACATACAACTGTTTATTTTTATTCCTCATGCGTACAAACGCTGACGACGTTTTCTTGTAGACCATTAGTGGTTGCAGACCCCTCTTTGTTAGTAAACATTTTACATGTATTTTTCTTTGTAGTCTTAATTAACTCTATTGCGTTTACTGTTTCAGGGTAACATCTGGCAGACCTTGCTCTCGTTCCATTTTATCCTGGAGCTGGTCAACACCATTCCTTTCATAACCACGGTAAGTTGTTCAGAGTGCGTTTTCATCACTTTCGTGTGTTCTTGATCAGATATGTTCTTGTGTTCCACAGGTCTTGTAACTTATTTGGTAACATACCGGATGATTCAAAACCACACCGAAAAATCTTGGTACGTTGTGCGGGACGGTGAACCGATCGTTTTTCAGAGGTGAGCCATGTCGGGAAAATAATTGTTTGGGCGCTGTGGAGAGTGGAGGGTGAAGCGATGTGAGTATGGAGCAGCGCCGGAATGAAGGGGTGGTGGAAACGGGAGATACCCGAGAAAACCCAACGACCAGCGGCATCGTCCGGCACGATTTCCACATGCGAAAATCTGGGAGCGTCTCCGCCGGTAATCAAACCCGGTTCACCCAGGTGGGAAGCAGATAATCTAATCAATACACCCCGGCGGCCTCCGCTGTGAGGCGTCGAAGTTTGACAACGCTTCGGTTATGGTGATGGGTACACGTTACACATTGTATCACAGAATCGTCACCAACCAAACAAGAGTATCACATCGTGCAGTACATTACAAAATGGTTTGAATTGTCAAACCACTGCCTGATTACAGAGTCTACATCGGCGGTGCAGAGATTGACGCACGCGTGGTTGAGAGCTCAGTAGTTCAGCCGCTGTGTGGATTCGTGCGAGGTCCTTCTCTGATGGTACAGGAGTCCCATGCACCATCCTTTCATAGTACCCCAAAGAAGACAGACCTGGTGACAGTGGTGGCCCCACAGCTCCCAAACAATGCTTTACCGGACATGGGACTGACCCCCTCTTGAAAAACGATCGGTTTCCTGACCCACACAAATTGCTAAGCTTTTTCAGTGTTGTTTTGAATCAGGCGGTATTGTAAATATCCTGCTACTTTTCTACACCTTCTCGTTTTTCACGATACTAAGTCGCAGAATAGATAAGTACACAAAGGCGATATGACATGGCGGTTCCTTTGATGGGAGCATACTCATTCTCTTGCTGACTGTGCGAGGCTCTGGGAATGGGCTTTTGAATCTGATTGGCTACAGCATGTTGCGAAAGGTCCCCTATTGGTTGGGCTCCCAGCCGGCGAGTAAGATGCCAGGCGCTGGTTGGCGAACGGCGTTCCAACATGTTGCTGGCCAGTGACGCCATTTTGCTGGCGTGTGCAGCTGGGAGTTGGCGGTATAAGCGACTGTTTCACCTCTGTATTCTTATCTACTCTGTTGTTGTAAACCGGCTGATATAAAACATATCCATGTTTATTTATATAATAATTTAAACAAAATAATTAAAACGTATATTATTTTTGTTCAAAATAAGGTAACAAGACAGAAACACTCTGATCAGTCATAAATCTAACACGGTTTTTTTTATAATTTTTAAAAACACACTTATTTTTATTTTGTATACAACCTGATTACACCGTGGGTTGAAAAGTTAATTGCATGTTGTCCCCTGACACTGAATGTGCTCTACAGAACGTAAAGAACGTCTTCGATTACTATGCTACTTTTAAAAGTTGCAGTTTTCCCCACCGCCTCAAAGGGGACAGGTACGTGGTACTATTGCAAGTGGAAACAAAAAAACCTGCGAGAGTGTTCAGTCAGCAACTTGCCTAATTACAGTCATGATTAGTCTAGCACAAATCGAATGACCACAGTATCGCTACATCTTGACTTAAATTATCTCAAAAAATTATGCCGGGTTATTGCAGCAAGATATTAAATAGTTCCGCGTGTTAATTTTTTCTTCAGCGGGGATTTTACATATGATGACTGAAGAAATGAGATTAAGGTGGTAATTAAATATACCTAATTTTGAAATTTTCGATGTTTTTCGCGCCATTCTAAGAAACTTTACTTATTGTACTTTTAGTGTTAAGCGTCTTATAGTGATAACACCACATAAAATCAAAACTGTCTAATATGGACAGCTTATAGTGAATTTTAGTGCTCGCGACACTATTACTAGAAATATTCTTATGTCAAAAAGTACTTGACTAATTTTCCAGAATATTGATGCTTTCTTTCATTAACTTTTCCCAGATATAGTACTTGGTTATTTAAGGGAAACGATTTAGAAACTGATTCGGTCCACATCCATAAATGGCTTATCCATGTTTTGATCCATTCTTCATCCTTGTATTCTTAAAGCGACATATTACTAACGTAGGTTACGAAGGTAAATAAATATGTTACGATTTCCCCACGCATGCAAAATCATTCTTAAACTTTAATGGCAAACTTCAAAAATGTCCTGGTTTTTTTTTTTTTTAACACTGTCTAATCACAGAGTACTTAATAATACAGAGAAGAAACACGCGCTCATTCCGCGAACTCCAGCCGCACGCGTCAGCAACATGGCGTCACAAGCCAGCAACACGTCGGAACGTCGTTCGCCAATCAGCACCTGGTAGTTTACCCGCCCTCCGGAAACCCAACCAATAGGGAACATTTCGCAGCACGCGGTAACCAATCAGACTCGAGGCCCAAGCCCAGAGGCTCGCGCAGCCAGTTAGAGAATGAGTTCGTCCTCGCCAGAGGAACCACCACGCCGATTCGTGTCTGTGTATTGGTTAGAGACCTGAAAAATTCGCGATTTCAACCGACCTGTAGGCTATACTCCATTGTCTTATGTAAAATCATGCAAATTTCACTGTTCATTGGTTACTTGTTGTATTAGCAGAATACGGTGATTTGGCCTGCATTTTACTGTGCATTTATTATTGGCTCAGAGTTGTCCAGGAGGTGTAAACTAATGGGTGAACCAATAGCATTAGCAATACAAACGTATCAGGTTTCGAATTCTATCTTGTTCCGAACTGAAAACGCGAATTTTTTAGGCCTCTAGTAGTTGTCTACTCTGCAGGCTAATGTTACCTCGCTTGCTCTATAATTCTTGTTGCTGTTAATAATTAAAGTTACTGCAGCTACCTAATTTGCTCGAGACCCAGTGAAACGGAACACTAACTCGTCACGAATGCAGCGACTGGCAAATAAACTGTATACGAGAGATAGCGCACCTGCTGTCGAGCTAAGCCTCGACCGTACCGTGTCACGGTCTGCAAGGTGATATTCCAACCGTTCTAGCAACGCCTAAATTTATAATTTAATTTGCTGCAGCGAACTAACTTCACGTGCATGGCTGCATTTGTTTCCTTTTAACTATCGCTTGCACCTCGCGCCAGACCAACATCCTTCGTGCTTAGTATTATCTGCGTAAATAAGGACCTCGACAATAAAGCACATGAGAAACTTCATTTACTGAGCGTTGTTCTCGTTTCTTGTAAACGGTTCTAAACGAAACTGTTTCCTGAGCAGCGCGCTTCCTAAATTGGACACACGGTCTGAAAGTACCGGAGGGTCCCCAACACAAAACAGTTTTCATAAATTGGTGCATAAACTTTGGTTTTACCTATTGAATATATTTTTAATGAGGAATATGGCAACACCATTACATGCCCATGATGCATAGCCCCATAGCAGCTATCAAATCCATGCCAGGGTAAAGAAAATATGTCAAGCGGTAGACTTTGCATAACATGACAGTCTTATGTGTACCTACATGTGCGATTACAAATGAGAGACTGGATGCTTTATTGCTTCATATGTAAAAAAAAGTAGTCAGTGCGAAGTTAAACTGTGGTGCTCCTGGTTCGGTTAGTATATTGATGATGGAAGAAAATTGTCTTCCGTTTACAACATTAACAAATAGCGCCAGTGTTTCATCTTTAAAATGTCATAAATAAATTTACAGCATGTTTCCGCCGTAAACTTTTTGAAGAATGGATGTTTACCGTGGGAAGTGAGATACACTACGTTACGTCCAAGTTAATGACTGATGTTAGAGAACATATCATTTCGTTCTAAAATTTGGTAGCAGTTCAGACATCGTAAATGACGTATATGTTCCTTCTGAGTGATTGAACCAGTTCTCACATGACACGCCCGGTAAGATTCTGAGCCAATCGTGAATGTTTAACAGTGTTACTGTAGAATTTCAAGAAGCCTAATCGAAGAGGGAGGAAGGGCAGAAAAGAAAGTTACTGTAGAGTCTAGCCTCCAGTCTCATTACCTATAACAAAAAATTGTATGTTTTGTAGCTTCTATGCATGATAAATTTTACGAGTTCATTTGAGGGCAAGTTATACTTCAAAAACATGTATTTTTGAGTTACTTTTGTAATTGAATCTCAGGTTATTAGGCACGACCTGTTTGACTCTGAAACAATAACAAACACGAAAGAAGACAAGGATCTAATCAGCGTTCCCTATTCTGACGTGAAACTAGCTTCCTAATGCAGCAGCATTCAATTAAATAAAAAATGTTTTAGGCTTGAGAAACAAAGGCATGTGGAGCCAAGCCTGCAGGTCATTAACACAGCGAGAATTCCATATCCCCAGAGACCTGCAAAACTCGCGTTATTTTCTGGCATCACGCTATAATTCACCGTCGTGCATATGATCGAGTAGGTGCCATTTGTATATTGGCTTCTGCAGCAGTCAGATCCAATTTTCCATGCTGACTTGCTTGGACGTAACTGAACCAGCCTTTCATTATTTGCTTGCTGTTGGTCCAAAGGCATCCAGGGAATGTCCAACAAACTGTAGTAAAATGACAAATGCAATACCTAAGCACAAGTGTTTGAAGTCTAGTCTATGTTTAAATAATAACGCGAATTTGGCATGTCTCTACATATCCCTTATGGTTCTGCAGCATATCAAACAACTGAATAAAACCTTAACAGCCTAGCCTGTTACTACTATGCAGGGTGTCCCTTGATGTAATTCCATTATGCTGGAAGGTCACGTCATTGACTATTCTAATAGGAAAAATTTTTATTTAACACAACTCGTTCCGGAAGATTCTACAGATAACATTATTTTAAAAGCAATTTAAAAATATTTACATGTGGAAAATGTATTACTCTTCTACAGCAGCCAGATGCTCTGACACCGCAGAGTTTATAAACGTGCAGTAAATGTGCAAAATATACATTTATAGTAATGAGGGCATATTTAACACAACAATGTCACTATGAGCAATCATAACAGTCAACTAACTCTCTACGCGGTTTCAAAAGTTCCAGAGAGAAGAGCAAAGCACAGAATAGGTAAGTGCTCAGAAAGTACTCCATAACACAGACACAGAGTAAATAATCGCACAAAAAGTAATGGCGTGGCGGTTCCTATAATGTGAGCGTACTCATTATCTGATTGGTTGTGCAAGGTCTGGAAACAGACCTTTAGTCTGATTGGATACCGCGTGTGGCGAAGTGTACTCTATTGGCTGGGCTGCTGACTGGCAAGTAAGTTATCATTCGCTGATTGGCGAATTGCGTTTCGACATGTTGCTTGGATAGTGACGCCATTTTGGTGACGTTTACGGCTAGAGTTGGCGGAATAAGCGGACATTTCACCTCTACCACTATTTACTCTGTGGCACAGAATAAGTAATTACTAGAAGGAAAATAGCTTAGTACGTTTCACGTAAGCATACGCCTGCTGTCGTCCACTGCCCGCGCGAAGCTGTAGAAACGAGCCTTGAGTCTGACTGGCTGTTGCACGTTAAGGAATCTTTCCTATTGGCCGAGCTGCCATCTGGCAAGTTAAGTCTCCAGGAAAGGATTGGCGAACGACGTTCCGCCATATTTCTGGCCAGTGTGTGGCTAGAGTTCGCAATACACTCCAGCCACAGCTTCGCTTCTCTCTTCTTGAGTATTATGCATCATTACAATGGAAATAAAAAAAACTGTGTTAGTGGCAGAGTAAAATGTGCACGAAACAAACTGTTAATTTGCATAATCGCAGATACTGAAAGTGTAAAGGAACTTTGAAATAATCTCATGCCGTAAACAGCCACGTTCCTACAGAAACTGCAAAAGTGCACTGACGTATATCGACAGATTAACCAAAAATTTATAATTGCTCCATAACCATCACATAGGAAAATCAACTCTATAAATAGTAAACGGTTTTGTCATCAACAGCTATACGACTGTTCTTTCAAATGTCCCATCAAGGAAATACAGTAAAACATAATAGGTTACAAATTTAGAGTATTTTACCAACAATATTACAGAAGTTATAATTATGCAACATATTTCGGTAGTAGGTTCGAATTCATAAATATATATATATATATATATATATATATATATGTAGCACACGTGTGTAATTTAATGGGTATATGACACGCCCCAGAAGTTCCTTAAACAATATCGAACATTTAAGTGCTACAGTGACCAAATCTCATGTAGCCGTATTGGCAGAACTATGGGCAGCGCAAGAGAAAACAGCGATATCCGTTAAGTTTACATGGTTCTACGTACTGAGAAAAATCATTAGAGAAGTGACAATATAACAGAGCTTTTATCGGCCTTCGGGGTACCAATAGCCAAACTCAATGTTCTGCCAGTTTCTAATGTTTTATATGTTGCGGGAAAGAAAATCAACTCTTCTAAAGATACTGTGTGACAGAAACTCTGTGTTCTGTAGTAGGACATAGTAGAGCCCTGCTGTGTGACTAAGGCATGTTCATGGTTAATTGAGCACTTTTGAAATCAACATTTGCGAAATGTCACTGCTCCCGCCTACGTATACTTTAAACTGGCTCGCTAAGTGGCATGCATTCAGTAATGCTGGTAATGACGAAGGGACGACAGGTACATGTGTTTATGTTGATTTTAAAGTGTAAGGTAAGTATTTGTGAATGCTGAAGTTTTCTTTTGCTTTCTGTCTTTTAATACACGTAGCTCAAAGAAGCAGAACATGTTTAAAGTATTTCCATTCTTTTATAATTTCACGGTTTAACTTGACTGATGGATAAGTGATGAGGCCTAAGGCAATGTTAATTTTGTATATGGTGGAAGAATAGGCAATTTGCTTACAAGTATATCTTAAGCAGGGCTTTTAAAAGTTCTCAGTTTACTGTGAACAGCCTATATCTATATTAATAGTTGCAGGTACAATAACAGGCAGAAACACAACGGGCAGTTCTGTTTGTATCACTGTCTAGGTTGACGTCAACAACCATCTGACTCCCATTCCTGTATTAACAGTCCGATGGGCTATGATTGTAGAAATTTAATTCCTTAGGCATATTTTTTCTTAGTGTTAAGTCTAGCATGCTACTAGTTCTTAGCGCAAAATGATGGAGTCCATAGAGGACACGGGAATTTAGCGGATTCATTAGGCAACAGGTTAAACTCCACAATATTTTTTGTGCACTCGAGCTTAATTTACCTGTTCATTGGCTTTTGTTCCCAGACCAGGTAGCACGTCATTTGTTTTTTTATTGCAGGTTCGTTATTGGTCGAAAGTCACCCAGGGTTTATTTAACACACTTTGGTCCAGTAGAAACAGAAACTGAAATGTACATGTGCTCGAAGTTTAACTTGTCCTTGAATGAATTCGCTAAATTTCCGGGACTGTGACTGTTATATAGTGCATAATTTCGCCAATGATGTGGTTCTGCGGTCTTGTTTCAGCTGCTGTGGCCGCCCTTGAGGAACCTCTTCATCCCAGTGTTCCTCAACTGTTGGCTGGCCAAGCACTCTCTCGAGAACATGTTCGTAAGTACCCCTCGCTAAACACAGAATACTCTCAGTAATAGTCAGAACACTCGTCTTCCGCCACGCGAACAGGGTTCGATACCCGAAGGGTTCAGTCTCTGATTTTAGTATTTGGGAAACGTGGTGGACGTTGTCGTTGACCGGTGGTTTTTCTCGGGATATTCCCGTTTTCCCTACCACTGCACGTTGTCACCTCTCCAATCAGACTTCACCTCACATCATCAATATTCATTATGTTGGCAGGAAACAAGCTACTCTAATAGAGGGATTATGGGGACTTAGACACATCGGGACCTGGGACCGGAGCGTCGGAGCTGTTCGTGCTCTGTCATTCCGGTCAGCCGGTGGTCATAATGGATCAAATTGACCTTGACCTTGACCCTAGTGACTTTTTACCATGATCCCGGTTACCTTCGACCATGATCCCGGTGTCCTTTGACCTGGAAACCCAAAAAATCACAAAAAAATTTATTAACAATTATTTAAAGTTATAAAATATGTATAATTAAAACTTTATTTAAAAAAAATTTTTGGAGGTCCCCCACCACCCATACTCATTCCACAATCATGGTAGGTGCAGTACACCATCTTGGTAGGCGTCACAGCCACCGTCCGCAATCGTGGTAGGTGCAGCCATCCGCCATTTTGGTCGGTGCAGTCCGCCATATTGGTAGGTGCAGCCGTCCGCAATCTCAGTTTGTGCAGTCCGCCATCTTGGCAGACGTCACAGCCACGGTCCGCCATCTTGAAAGGCGTTACTGTCACCGTCCGCCATCTTGCTTTTATCGTTTGTCATTTGTTTATACATTACTGTGGTTTGTCTATAACCTTCGTATGACTGCCATCTTGGTTTTTTCGTTTGTCATTTGTTTATACATTACTGGAGTTTGCTACCCAAGACTGGCTCTTGCCAAGACAAATTTCTGAAAAAAATGGCTAGAACAGTGGTCAAGACCAACCCACCATACCACCCAACTATACAAAGAGTCGATGACAACCAATCTCGAAAAAATCAACTTATATGAATGACCAGGCCAACTAGCCAGTTGCAAAACTTTCCTGAAAAATATTCCCAATTTTATTCGTTCGCCTTATAGAACTCCGCCAGTTTTTTAATCGGCCCGAATAAGGCATAATAGGCTACTTAAAATTCTACCATTTCCCCCTTTCCTGCACACACTCGCATATATTTTATTTAAAACAGGCTCTCGCAATTGATTGCACACACCACTGAAGCAATAAGTCTTTCAGAGAAGCGGAACGATCTGAATAAGAAATTAAACTCACATTATTATGTGTACAAAAATTTCATTTATTTACTTATTATATAAATTGTGTCTTTATAATTATTTTATACATTCTATCTTTACATTTCTCAGATGTTTGCAGATCATGGATAGTAGCCAACAGTCTCATCTGATATAACACCGACCCTTCATTTCACTTATGATAGAAAATATCTCGTTAATGTGCGAGAGATCTCCATCTTGTTGCAAAGCGATCAAATGTCTGAGTCTATCAAAAATTCATACGGGTCTTCGGTAAGTTTGTAATCAGTATTCTCAGCATCTTCTGCCTTCTCTATTTCGCTCGTCGCAGCAAATGAACGAGTGTTTTTGACGCCTTTGGCATTCTTCACACCATTTGTTGAAGGAAGCACATTGGTGTAATGTGCGGGAACGTCGAGACAATCATCATCCTCCTGATCAGATACTTCATCAACACTGTCTTCATAGTCATTTTCATCAATGCTGTCTTCATGATCGTCTTCACCTCCTGTTTCATCCTCAATATCAAGTTTACTTTTCTTTGTAAGAGTCGCATGGTCATTATCAGCATTTCGAGCCAACGACCTTTTATTTTGTAGTTCGTCGACTTCACGCGAAAGTTTCGCAAGTGAACATTCCACCCAAACCGACTCTACTGCACTAATTCCAACTTTAGCATTAACTGTCTCGCCATTATCTTCCGACGAAACCGTACGAACCGATGCAGCATTATGTATTGGCGACATCACTTGCTGACTTTCTGTAGACGAACCCTTGCAGATCTCGGTCTAAGGAAGCTCACTCACGATCTACAAAATTCTTCTGCGGGTTGGTGTAGGGCATATGCAACCTAGTGCCCAGATGTTGAGGTTGTGTTAGCCTAAAATGAAAACCACTGAACCGTTTCCTGTCAAACAAAATGTTTTGGCATTTATGCATTATATACAAACTGTAATGACCAAATACATGCATATCTACAGTAATACCATCCAATTTACGAAACAACCATTTTTAATCCCCTAATACAAATTTCACTCTTGTACGAGAATACATAACAGGGACTTGAGAAATTGAAATAACAGCAGTCTGATTTATAACACTTTCATGAACTTCGAAAGACTTCCAACATTTAATATCTCGAACATCAATTTAATTTATATAAGTATATGAAGGGTATGGACTATTATGAGCCCGTTGGAAAAAAGCTCATTTCCAAAATACCACCACCAAGGTTACTTGTTATATCCTGCAAAGCAAATTTTTACAATAAAGAAATTAAAGCATAACTTCCTTGACATTGAGTAACTTGCTTAACAAACACATAGTCCTGTTTAGCAACATCAGCAATAAAACATTCAATATTTCTAAATACCTTCCTAGGCCAATATCTTTTCCTTCTGTAGTGTCTTCGTGGCATGTTGGACGTTTCCCTAAGGAAGCTCACTCATGATCGTTAAAATTATTCTAAGGGTTGTTGCAGGACACTGAGCTAATGTAGGCCATTCCAGGCCGCCGGCCACTAGCCGCGCCTACCAAGATGGTGGAAAACTCCTACCTCCTATCCCTGGACCCTGTGACAAAACCGCAATAAATACACTACTAACATTTACCTAGGATTTTAGTTGGTAATCCAAATAAAATATTTGAATAATTTTTAAAAGTTCATTCTTGTGCTTAGTGTCTGGAATTATCATCATGTAACCACTTCACTAACCCCTGTATACGTTCAATATAAACTAAAAAATACCATAAGTAAGTTTTTACATAACGGAGCAGTGTTGGTGAAAATATCGTGTATTCTAAAGGACCGAAAATCTTTTCCATTCGAATTTTATTCTTTCTTGAAGAATTCCAAAAACTGTACGCAAATTTTCGGTATTTTTCTCTGTCCAGAATCATAATTTTGTAATAATTTTAATGTTGTTTAGTAAAAATGCGCTAACCTAAGACCGCCTTTAAATTTTTTGCATCACTGCCGTTGTGAATTCCGTTTTTAACTAAGCCAGTAGTTTCCACAAGCTCCTAATTGTAAAGAAACGTCAAACTTTAAACTTTATTACCAGAAGGAATGGTTTGTCTTCAAAAATTAAAAATAATACTTTTGGGATGTCCAGCAAAATATGTACACTTCATTCAGCCAAATTTTTCGGAGCGGATTTCGTTGGCCTATCAATTTTTTTTTCATATAAAGTACTTTTGATTACTGTACGAAATCAATGCTGCTACGCTTTGATTTTTGTTCACCAAACAACAAATGTAGTTAAATAAAATACATACTGTTTGGCCCTGTGTAAACAAAAATTTAGATATGCATAATTCATTCTATGCAAAATTTCTGTGCTTTATGACTTTGCTAATAATGGATTGTTATTTGTTGTTGCCTACAGAACGATTTGCACCGAGCCATGCAAAAGTCCCAGTCCGCTTTGTCTCAGCAGCTGATGATTCTGTCTGCCACCTTACTGTGCCTAGTATTCACCAGGTAAGACTTCATTGTTTCCTCGTAAGTTATTTAAAGGGACACCTGGTTTCTTCGAATAAAAGTCCACAAATACTAGACTTACAAATCTAGAGACCCTATCATACACAGGTGTATATATATATATATCAGTTACACATGCGTCATTGTATCTCCGCTCATCCGACACGCCCACCGGGACTCGTAACCAATAGTAAACTTCCAGAACTCTGGTGGCTTCGTTCCGTGTGGCCTGGTTGGCAGGAGAATGAGTTCTGCCTGCGACGGCTACCAATGAACAAGTGACCTCTGCTTGACACTGTGGAGGAGTCTGTAGTCTCAGTTTGGTGCCGTCATACAACGTGAAATTGTAGGGTCTCTAGACATATCCTGCAGGCACGCCTGTAACCTTCGTCCGGTTAAATGTCCGCGCGTCTTTATGAAAAGACATATTCTTTCTTGTCTTGGTCAACCAAAATTACAGGTTAGCCTACTACTCAACCGAACGTATGTTATTCGCAGGCGGACGCTGAATAAGCGTGGCAATTGAAATCATCCAATAACGAAAGTGGAGTTGAGTTTATTTTGAAATATGACTAAGCATTAATAGAATGAGGGTACCTGTTTTTCGCGAAATGAGTCCACGACTAGTTGAACTCTGAAACACTAGATTTCAGTTCCACTTTCGTGATTGAATGAGTTGAATTTTCAGTCTAATGTGTCTGTCAGCGAATAACGGACGTTCAATATCGGAGCCTCTTGATTCTCATTGGTTCAGTCAGGTAAGAAACTATCTCGTCACAAAGCTGCATCGCCAGTAATGAAAGAAAATTCGCAGGAATGTACACGGGATATTGAAGCCTACCCTGCGATTAAATATTTTCACTAAAAACAGACGGTCGTAGTTATGGAATGTTTTAGCATAAATCAAGTGTCCCTAATTACATAAATTAAAATTTTGACTGTCCGCCGTTTTTATAAGCACCGATTATTTTTATGCTGAACAAATATGAAGAAAGCCTTCTATCTAAATGAGACTTTTAGTTACGTTGTTTACTAAGTGCATTATTGAAAGTACGACGAAAGTGTAAGTAAAAAGTACATATCGTAATCAATTTATTCTGAAAGAAAACACAGAGATTGGCTGGACATATTTTTATGCCGTCCGAGCTGAGTGCAGCAACGGCAAGGCAAGAAATCTTTATTCAATCCCACCCAAGATCACGATTAAATTTGTGTGTTCTGTCTTCGAGAAAAACTGAGTTTGCTATCTAACTGAAAATGTCTTCTTATATTTCTTCAAAGTTGTATCTCCTCAGTAATTACACATTCAGTTTTCAACAAATACAAACCATTTTTGAGTGTTACATTTCACCTCTAAAGTAGAATTTTCAAGTGTCAAATAAATTAATTTAGTATGTTTATTTATGATGGTTAAACAAATCGTAACTACAGTATTCGACCATTTTTTTTACATTAATAGCCTCCAATTATGTCCTTCAATTAATATTATTATTAACGAGCAGTGCAATTAATATGAATTTTCCTTTAATTTGTTTACGTAATCAAAACAGTTAACTATATTTAAATGTGATATAATGCCCCAACTGATATGTAACCACTCACGGCTCCTGTGTTTCAGCACAGGTAGGGCTGTACAAAGATACTGAATATTTGGGAGGTGGAAGTGGGAGTCAGCTAATAAACTACATAACCATTTTTAAGTGTGAAAAAAAAATTTGCAATATTTTAGGGTTGGGCGAAAATGATTTTTTGTTTGCCAAAACAAAAAAAAAAAATATATATATATATGTTATTGGATTTCATGAAACCGAAACGAAAGTGAAAAATTTATTTTAATAGATCACAGCTTTAACGAATGTTTGATGAAAATCTGAACAATCAAAATTTTTTTGTCTACTAAATATTTCCACATAATCAACTGAATTTAAATTACAATTTTGAAATCAAACTTGCCTAGCGTCATTGCTGCTCATACAGTACAACAATATGCCCCTAAATATTTCCTTAAAGTACATGTAAAAAATTAATAGACATAAATGGATTGCATAAGAAAGAAATAAATATTGCAATAAAATTATTGAACTTAAAATAAGTTTTCCTAACATTTCAAGTCATATTTCAAGTAATTATTTCAGTAACAATTTAGTAATAGACATAGACAAATGGACAAACAAAAATTGTCATTGTTATTTACCTAAACGGACATTTGACAACCAATGAATATTCAGAGAAATTATAATTTCCACTTCGCTGAAATTTTTATGAAGTACTTAGGTTTCTTACCTAAATCTAAAGTATAATACCTAGTATTTCTTTATCACTTCAGTATATGCGATTATTAAAAAAGGACGATGCATTTATAAGTCATCTTTAATTTTGTACAATCATTTTTGAATAATCCTGTATTAAAATGTTTCTGTCTACAAAAGTTTTACTTTTAAAAATTATTTTAACATGGTAATTTCCTTTCTCATTTCCTATGTTATGCTGTACCAATAAGATATTACCATCATTTTATTTTGTGATTTTTCAAACCACAGATATTTGCAACACTACAAATAAGTAAATTAATTAAATAAGTTGAAAACATTTTAAAAATACTCTTTGTGAAAACACAACAGAGCATTTTTTACATTGACATCCACACAGCCATTTGTGCTTATCATACACGTCACAATTAAATTTCCTTTTGTTTGTCTGCTGGCTACTTGATGAAAACTGATTAATTATTAAGTGAGGAGTAGGTCCTCCTTTGTTTTTCATTATATTTTTTTCCCTCCAGTGATAATTAAGAAAAATAAATGGCTTGTAAGCCCGCCACATTTATTCTGTTTGTGTTACATTAATTTTTTAAAAAAATATTGAAAATAGCATAGCTACAAGCCTGTAAATGCTTCACTTCACACGTGAAGTAATCGCCAGCTTGACGACAGCAAAGCAATATAAACTGCGTGCGCCAGTTGTTGGTCCCCGAACAGCCCGTAAGGGCTGGCAGCCGTGCAGCCCGCACGTGCGCGCGAAGGGCGGGAGCCCTCCTTTCCCCACTGCTACTCGCACTCCAGGTCAATGCCACCGGCGCACAGCGGGGCAGGTGACACAAATCTGCGGCCAAAACCCCTAAACCAATCATTTTGGTTAACGTTTTGCACTTGCGCCTTTTTTAATATCGTAAGCACAAGAACTAAACCAGAATAAAGCCCTTATGTGTTTTAATAATTATGAAATAATTATTATTTTTTAATTGTAACAATAAGTGTATTCCACAAGATAAGCAGAGGTATTCCAAATGATTCTGAATTATAAATTTTCGTAAATGATGGCAATTTCTTTTTAATTTATTGAGGAATGCGTTATGCAAATATGCGTAAATTATACAAATAGGTTGTTATAATATAAAATAATAGGCAACATTTGAGAAATCAAAAACATAAGTATAGGTAAACACGCACATGTGATCGAAAAATTACCTATTTAATATATTTGCAAAACATAAATATTTATCAATAATACAAAGAAAATTACAAGACAGAGAAAAATCTTTAAATAAGTCAAACCTTATAATAATTTTAATGTTATATTTACATTTCATCCCATCCCTCTCGCTGTCCTCATCAGTCGACTCTTAGCGACTGCTACCACAGTAACTAAGGCTAATATTCGGATCTTCAAGCAAGGCAAGGATTTGGGATAGGCAAAGATGAATTGTGTTTGCGTGGGGGAGTTATAATTAAAGACAATTTTTGTGTCTGAAGAAATTAACAAAATGTGTAAAAGATCTGTATTTGTTTCAAGTCTGCTGAATTTTCTGCATCTTCTTTCCCTGTATCTTCTAAAATCTTCAGTCCGACATCCTTGGGCTTCCTCGCTGAGCATGCCTATTGGTAAGATAGCACATCCGATAATGTTACCTCCATGAATAAGGACCTAACGAAATGGAGGAGGCATAGGGCACCATGTATAGTTCTATGCAAACCAATGTGCTGTTTCCAGAACATACGTCTCAAGGCCTCAGCGCTTACCGCGAAACCACAGGATGGAACACGGAGAATTGCCCCACATCTCTCTATAAATTCTTCGTTGAGTCCTGTGATGGTGGCAGACTTAGTGTGGTCCTCGAAGAAACGACGGGCAGTGTTCTCGTTATTGCTTGTGCCGTAACCTTGCACATCATGTCGACAAGTAATCCCTATAAAATAGAATTTGATTTCATTTTTGCAGGCATCCACTAACTGTTTTNTCCGCTAACTGTTCTAAATCTTTATTAATTTTCGAAACTTTTGGCCCCAGCCTATAATTAACATGAAGAATCCATTCCAAAAACCTAATATATGCATGCAGAGTTGATAGTCCGCACTCTAGTGCATTGTTATCCACATCTAAGTCTTTTATTGCACTTAAGTCGTTCAGTTGTCTTTGAAGAACACCGCATAGGTTACGTCGCTGAGAAGAACTTGTATTCTTTAATGCCGAGCTTACCTTGCCATCAGTTATCGTCATCACTAAATGGTGTTTAACAGTAGCATGTTTTAGACCTTGAAAATTAATATCCTATGAAATGAGATCATTGATTTGCGATGTGACATACTCATGCTCCGATTTTATTGTTTTTGGTTTTCTTACTTAAATTCAATTTCCAAATGGCAACAGAATCGTGCAGATTAAGGTGAAGAGTTCTGCCACACAATTACCTTTCGCTCTTTGCTTTCATCTGTATAAAAAATATGAATTGGCACATAATTTGTCATTATTAGATCACTGTCTTGAAAATTACCATCATCACATTTTTCCTTGTACATTATTTTACATCTTCTATCAACTACCCACTTTTATATTAGTTAAAGCTTAGAAAGCACTTCTTCAGACAAGCTAGTAATTTCATCAGCAATAAGTAATAAAATTCGGTAAGTTGTAATGTCCGTTAACGATTGCAGTTTTGCATCGGCATTTTGATCTGGGACTTCTATGTCTTCTTTCGGTTGATATATTTAAAATTTTTCGNCGATTGCAGTTTTGCATCGGCATTTTGATCTGGGACTTCTATGTCTTCTTTCGGTTGATATATTTAAAATTTTTCGATCTGAATCTGTTTATATGAAGGGTATAAATTAACTGCCCTTTTCAAGAATAAAAGCCAATGCTTCTTCAGGAGTACATGGTAAGATATCTTGACTTGTTTGGGATAAATTCCATGCCTTATAATTTTTGACGCTCTAGTTGGAGTTGTATGAAGAGCCCTCTTCAAAATATTGCCTTCGTCACGAATACCCTCGGATCTTAACTTTGTATAATATGTATAACAACACCTTATTTATTACTCAGGCGTAAAATAGCTTCCGTTTAGATACTCATACATAGGCTACATGATAACGTTTTCNCGATTGCAGTTTTGCATCGGCATTTTGATCTGGGACTTCTATGTCTTCTTTCGGTTGATATATTTAAAATTTTTCCATCTGAATCTGTTTATATGAAGGGTATAAATTAACTGCCCTTTTCAAGAATAAAAGCCAATGCTTCTTCAGGAGTACATGGTAAGATATCTTGACTTGTTTGGGATAAATTCCATGCCTTATAATTTTTGACGCTCTAGTTGGAGTTGTATGAAGAGCCCTTTTCAAAATATTGCCTTCGTCACGAATACCCTCGGATCTTAACTTTGTATAATATGTATAATAACACCTTATTTATTACTCAGGCGTAAAATAGCTTCCGTTTAGATACTCATACATAGGCTACATGATAACGTTTTCNAACACCTTATTTATTACTCAGGCGTAAAATAGCTTCCGTTTAGATACTCATACATAGGCTACATGATAACGTTTTCCTCATAGATCAGTTTATTATCTCATTAATAAATTACAATTTAAAAAAAGATGCACTAAAAGTTGTTAAACTAAATAATAATGCTAATAGTAATAGGTATTATTACCTACCTGAATTTAACATTAGGAATATATTTTCGCTCTCTAACCGCTCTTGACGTCCCATCAAAAATATTTCTTTATTTCGTTTGTGGTATTCCCAAACTTCAGAACAAATTTTTCTAACCTTTTCAGATGTTTTTATATTACATTTTTGCCCAGTCAAGTCATCTATACTTTTACAAACATACTAGACACGTTCCTTCCCCTGCAGTTCATTTTTTCGTAAGTAAATAATAAATATTCGAATCAGTAAACCTAACCGACATGTTGCACGGTTATAGAGTTGTAAACTACCTGCTCACAGTGTTGCAGCAACAGTTATCTAGAATTTCCCTCCAGAGCCATAAAATTTTCTTCCATTTCCATTCTTGCAAATGTATAATTCGTAGTAATCGTTATCGCGATATATATGTGTGTGTGTATATGTCTGTGTATGTATGTGTGTGTGTAAGTATAAATACATTTGGCAATATAAATGTTTAATACACATGTGCGAATGCAGGATTTTAAGACGTAATTCACGGTAACTATATATATTATTACAACTTCATTAAAACTATAGCTATAGCAATAAGTAATGGCATGCATTTTCCCCTAACTTAAAATACTTAAATTTCCATTTTCCCCGACACTTAATATTACCAAGAAAATCTCCCGCTGCACTGCCAAGGGAAATTTCCGCCAACATGGTAACACTTACCCCCTTGTTTCATAAGTACTATAGGAAATCACAGTTATGCAAATTAAGACATTTCCCGTGAATTAGACCGCTCCTGCTTGCCGACAAACTGGATCATGCCGCGGCTGGGCATGCATGACACCGACATGCCATGCCACGCCGCTCTGACATGCCGTGCCACACCGCTCCAAACTCCTAGCGTTTCCGCTCACTCTGTGCCTCCTAGCTCCCACAGTAGCACGTTGTAGCAGCTAATATTTTTGTATGTTATTAATGTATGATGCACGATTACTTCAAAGTTAATTATAAGGTGGGATGTATTAAGCATCTAGGCAAAGGTAAATTTTAATTCGTTCGCAGTTATATAACTGCTCATTTTTGTAATCAAATAATATTTTCAGCAAATAGTGTATTTATTGTTTTTAAAGATAGTTTATCGTTATATAAAGATACCGTAATCCCAACCTATGAATTTCTGCGAACGCGGGTGATTCATGAGACTGCAAGTAGATGAGTCCAGCATGGAATTATGTTGTGCGAGGTTGGAAGTTGACAGGTAACGGTGACAGACACCTTCCAGAAGGTCGGAAGTTGTCTCCCTTTTTGAGAAACATCTCGATGCTAAATCATGTCACGAGTGGATGAACGTAAGTATAGATGATCTCGAATTAATAGGCGCACGTTTTAATACGGCCGTTCACCCCACCGAAGAGAGTTGTTAAATGTGTGTGCTACGACGACAGGCTAGTTTTCCTGTGGATTCGACGAGCTGCGGTGGATATTGGCGGCGCTAAGACAGCAACTTGTGTTTGCGAACTATGTAGGTCGGGAGGGGGAGGTGGGAGGAGTTCGCGAGTGATTGATATACTCCAGTCATTGTTGCTTCCAATTTTCCTGAAGCCCTGCTAAAGTTCTTCTACCTCGTACAAACAAACTTAGAAAATTGCACCAGAGAACCGACGCGCCACGCTCGTGTGCACTCAGTGTAATAATATTTTGCATAATAACTATTTCTTACTAGACATTACCAACACACATATATTCTCTTTGTCTGTATTCGAATCAGTTGTAAATTACATATTGTAATTTTAAGATAAAATATAATTAAAAGCTATTCAACCAAAAATAGGGTGATTTTATGTCAACACGAGTATAATACGCTTGTGATGCATGGAATATTTAGGAAACAACCAAACATGTAATACATGAAGTGTTTTTCCAAAGGTTTGATTCAAAAAGTGTGAAGAAACCGCGAATAGACTATAAACTGGGGCACTCTGATAGATCTTATTGTACCGGACTACATCATTTTCGTTTTAATGATTTTATTAAAACACTTGATTTATTAATATATTGATTAATGGCTTATTATTTGCAGATGACTCTATTATAGTGAGTGAGAGTACACCTCGAAGAAAATTGCTGAATATATTTTTATAGTGCTGTAAATAATTTGGAAAGATTAATTGAACTGTTTTGTTCAATTAACACACCCATCCTACACGAACATTGCTAAACCCAGGTAATTGTAACAGTGTGGTACAAATTTCTTTCTCAGTAAATATGTAGACAATATTGCAAATTGCAGTGTAGTTAAAAAAAATTGAGCTTCACAAGCGTGTCATATTTCCACCATCNATATGTAGACAATATTGCAAATTGCAGTGTAGTTAAAAAAAATTGAGCTTCACAAGCGTGTCATATTTCCACCATCATTAACATAAGGATTATAACTATTCAGTTTTAGTAGCTGAACACCCAACAATTAAAACGGATTTATCCACTGTATGTCATGATGACACACTGCAGTTATATTTTAAGGTATAAATTAGCAAATATAATTTAATTATGCTTTTGCAGTTTAAAGGTCGATTGCTGACTGTATAGTCAGTGCATGCGGAAGTTGCATCAAGCNATATGTAGACAATATTGCAAATTGCAGTGTAGTTAAAAAAAATTGAGCTTCACAAGCGTGTCATATTTCCACCATAATTAACATAAGGATTATAACTATTCAGTTTTAGTAGCTGAACACCCAACAATTAAAACGGATTTATCCACTGTATGTCATGATGACACACTGCAGTTATATTTTAAGGTATAAATTAGCAAATGTAATTTAATTATGCTTTTGCAGTTTAAAGGTCGATTGCTGACTGTATAGTCAGTGCATGCGGAAGTTACATCAAGCAAGTTTCAGATGTCGACCTGATTCCATTCAAAGGACACCACAGTGTGGTGCATTGTCTGCTTCGAAGCAGCGCAGCTACATTCTGAAGTGGAGGGTTTAACCCAATTACGGAGGAGGTCGATGCACTTGCCGTAATTGGTTTCCATACCGTTGGTGGTTGACCACGTATATCGAGGTATTTCAAGACTCTCTGGTTCGTTAGTGAAGCAGGGAATGTTGAGGCGCTTCGGCGCGACGTTAGAAGAACACCGTGCTTTCCACGCCTGGATATGATTAAAATTGTCGTCTGATAAAGCGTATTGTAATGAATAAATTAGCACGGGCAATCTGTAGTCACGGATTCTAGGACAATATTTGTTGACTATTGATATATTGAAGTAAGCCGGACAAAAGCGAAAACATTGTCACGTAGCGAATTCGCTAAGTAATGTTCCACTACATAAACAAATTTGAGTTAAATTTCCTTAGCATGATGTGGGATATGAAGTAAATATTACAGATCATATGTAGACATATATCGCAGATAAACTGATATATTTGATACTAACCGAGCGAGTGATTTTGTTAGGTTGTTAATACTAAAAGTGGAAATCTATTGATCCAGTGATATTCATTACATTGTCGAAAAGGATCACAGTCTTTGCAAGTCGCGTAATGTGTACCTCACTTGAAATAAAAGTGTGTGGGAGAATGAGCACAATGTAAAACTCAGCGATATATTGAATTGAAAAAATATCGCATATAATTTTCAAATACCCCTCAAATCGAGATTAATATTTTGTCTTCAAAGATTTTGACGCCGAACCCTCATATGCTACCGAATGGCTTTTAGTGTTGTGAGACCGGAAGCCAAAACTCCCATAACTCACTAGGTGTTTGTGAAGCAAAAGCACCCTGACACTTTCTCAAATCATTGGGTTGGTGGTAGGGGCAGTGTATATGTGGAGCTTTGGGCACCGGGCCCTTATTTTGTAGACAACGAGCGTCAATTTATACTAACCTAGGAAATCTCCCTCTTTCGGAATTATTACTCTCGTATCTCCAGTAACTTTAGCCAATGCAGTCATAAATTAAATGAGCGCGTTCAAGGGACTGATGGCTTCGGAAAAATTTTGCTGTTAGCGTATTCTGCAGTAATTTTTTTACGGCGTTATTCATTGATTCTGTGGAGAAATATAATTATATACAAGAGTTTGCGCTGTTTATTTAAATAGGAAGTTTAAATTTCAATTAAATAAAAGATAACAGAACATTTATCAAACTACATTTGTTAAACACTAAAATTAAGACAGTTATTATAAAGGATGAATCACCTAAAACTATCATCGTAAATATTTCTTAAATGAAAGATGCTGCTATTGATGTGCTGGTTTCAAAGAGTTTAAGTGTAAATAAGGGTCCATAATTGCAGCCCTGGCTCAGATTTTACTAAGTACCACAATGTGTAATTCTTAAACAAAGTTATATTATTTTTAAATAAAGAAGATAAAACTAGAGGAAATGAGAATATTAATGTCGTTTTTTGAAAGATTCTAGTGCGAGTTGTTTACGTACATGCTATCGTAATATGACAATTTTGAATCCCTGCAGTTGACTGCTCCATTTAACTTCTTAGTTACTAAGCTATGATGTTCGTATGTGTACTTGTCTGTTTAAGTGTATGTGGTTTTCTTCTGAATGTTCAAGGAAATACATGTTGCATATTGTACACGTATATGAGTTTACTCTACCATGTATCAGCACTCTCTTAAGAAATACAAAAGTGAATAAATAAATTCTGTGAATTCTGACGAAGAAGAGAAAACATAACGTAAATAAACATACTAACATCGTAGCATTGTAACTAAGCGTTAAACGGAGCAGACATTTGTAGGTATTTAAAGTTGTCATATAAGGATAGCACGTCAACTACTTGCACTAGAATACTGCAAAAAACACCAGTGGCATTCTAATTCCCTCTAGTATTAGTTGCTTGATGTTAATAGACATTGTTGCATTTGAAAATAATATACCTTTTTCAAGTAATAAACATTGTGTTAATTGCTAAAATTTGTGTCTGGGCTGCAATTATGAGCCCTTCTCAAAACCTAACTTCTGTGAAACCAGCACATCAATAGTTCCTTCCATTTCGGGGAAAAAAAAAAAAAAAAAAAAAAAAAAAAATTGTGTTGCAAGTTTTAAGTGATTCACTCGATATATAATAAAATCAATTTACAAATATATTTTATGGAAAAAAATCTTGTGTAAACTTTTCGTAAAACCATTAACTTGACAACATATCAGTAACAACAAACGCTAATTCTGTGTACACAGAAACGAAATCAGCGGAGATTTTGCAAACTTGGCCGCCATGTTGCTTCTCAGTATTATTCCATAATATGCTGTGAACTGCAGGTAATCTACAGAAACGCGAAATGCAATTCAATTAGCTTCAGAGGGAGAAAAAAAAGAAAGATATTTAATCAGAATACATTTCACACGACATTACAGCACAGCACTGTATACTTACCCTTGGCGCACACGCTACTACTTTGGCGGCGGGCGTTTTAGCTTTTGGGTACGCTGATATCCAAGAGACTACGCCACCAATGAGTCTCTGTATGCTTACCTCTTCTGTACTGTTCATTTCGCCACGACTCCGAGCTTGGCAAAAATGAAAAGGATAACTCAAATAAATGAAGCGACTAACTTCAAATATCCAGGAGGGAGATTGTTAATAGGGGATGTGTGTATACAAATGTAGCTAAACTACCCGTCATTGCCCGGTTATAATGGTGCGATGAGACATACACAACCCCGTTTTATAGGGTTTGCGGGTCCAATGTGGGGTCCGGAGATACTCGACCATATTTTAGGGGTTTTCCCGTCCAAAGGAAGGCAGGAGTCAATTTTGGCGACCAGAGTATTTTAATTTCGAAACATAAGGGCATCCCTGCCAAATTTCGTCCCGATTCATCGAAAGGTGTAGTATTTAATAGGGAACAGACTTACAAACTTTCGCTTTTATCGTAGATAGTTGAATAAAGTCTAGCCGGGAAATGGTAAATAAGGGGTTTATTTATACTATGAATAAAGTGAAGTGAAGTGTAATGAAGAGATTTGGGCGGCTCTTAACAGCGAAGTCTTGAGAGCCGATGAAGGTGGAGCGAGGTGAGTATGGAGCACCGCCAGAAGGAAAGGGCAGGGGAAAACCCGCCGACCAGCGGAATCGTCCGGCACTATTCCCACATGGGAAAATCAGAAAGTGATCCGTCAGGGGATTGAACCCGGTTCGCCTTGGTGGGAGGCGAGCAGGCTAACCGCTCAGTCACCGCAGCTGCACTATGAATAAAATCTAGCAGGGTGATGGTGGGTAAGGGTCTTGTTTATAATATGAATAATTATAACCAAAATGGTGATAACCTTACTACAGCGCTTACTTAATGATGGCAGAAGCTGAATACTGGATCTGATACTTATCCTGGTCTGTGCATCGGAACCAAATGATTTTATGAAATCGTAAGAGTATCACACACCCAAGAGGAGAAAATGTTGTGAGATTTAGCGGCATTCCTTACGAAGCGCTCTTACGGAATCGCTGAACTAACGAATTCGTTATGTACATATTTGAAAGAAAAATCTGTTTCGCTAATATTTTACCTGCGGGGGGAAAAATGTCCTTGATGTGATGTTAACTTGGGGGTGTTTGCTTGTGTGACCGCCAACTGTATGTATCGTTAGTCGGTTTCCACCCAACCTGATCGGTGGAAGTACCAAATAAATTCTGACTACCCATTTAAATTGCTTTGTCAGTCAAACAATAGCCGTGGGCCGTAGATGACTGAAGGTTTCCCCAGCACGAGCTTGGCAACAAATTAACATCTCGCGTGTAGGAATCGTAATGAATGAACGCCATCCCCCGCCAATTAGTTTATTTCTCTCTCTCTCTCTCTCTCTCTCTCTCTCTCTCTCTCTCTCTCTCTCTCTCATAGGCTCAGTAGTTAATTTGGGCGACTCTTAACACCGAAGTCTTGAGAGCCGATGAAGGTGGAGCGAGGTGAGTATGGAGCAGCGCCGGTATGAAATTGCGGGGGAAACGGGAGATCTCCGAGAAAACCCGTTGACCAGAGGCATCGTCCGGCACGATTCCCATATGTGAACCCGCCGGGAGTCGAACCCGGTTCACCTAGGTGGGTGGCGAGTAGTCTAACCACTGCACAACCGTGGCCCCTTCAACTGATAAAAATACAATGGAACCGAAACACTTAACGACACGTAATTGACTTATCCTTCAACAGTTTTTTTTTTGGCGATGGACATCGTTTAGGAAAATGAACTCAACCGATTGACATATTACAAAACAAAATTATTGAAATGGGAACTTCTTCCAAGGAAAAAAATCCGTGTTCGTTAACTGCGTATATGCTTCCGCACACACTGGCGTGCCGGGTCCCGGTTGATAAGGCGACAAATTAAGTAAAATAGTGCCAAAAGTCTTGACGATGTATTCCAAGTGTAATGATAAAAGTTGTGGCAAATCAAGTTAATGATTTGTTTTTCAATATACACTTGATAGTACGGATTGGAATAGTAATAACTCGTTGACGTTCCTAACAATTTCACGGTGTCACGTGACTGACTCGTGAACAAAGTGTGCAGGCCCATGGAAATGTGTATTTTACGTATGGCGGAAGAATACAAAATGAGAAGAGAAGTAGAGAAGAAGATCTTAAGGTTCCCGCCTACCTAGAGCTTGTTTCCGCGTTTGAGGCCGAGTAGCGCGGGAGCGATAAGGGCGACGCTGCCACGCGCATCAAGTGTCCCATCGCCGCTAAGCGCAAGGCTCTGAACTGGCGTGCAGTGTTCTCGTCGCACAGCGTGTACTTATGGGACTTTCAGCGGTGACCCTATCATTTTAGCGATGGAAAGTCTTCAGAAAAGTTGAATGCATGGCAGTTGAGTAGTTTTGTATGTATCGGACGCGTATATTCTGAGATACAGCTTTGTAAAAAGCCGTTTATGGTTTTATTTTGGAATGCTATTAAATGGCGTTTCTAATGTGCGTGACGTCTTGATAGCACTCAACAGCTCTCGTCTGAAATGTGTGTTCTTTTCTTAAATCAGCGCATTGGATACACATTTATTAGTTTCTTTAAATAAAAAAACCGCGTATTTCAATCACACAGCTACGCTTCAAACACCGGGTAGGCGGGAGCCTTAAACAGGGCTTTCAAAAGTGTTCACTTTGTCGTGAACTGCCTTTTTCGGTGGTATATCCCCAAAATCTTACAACAATATAATTTCCAAAATAATCTGACATCTTTCTTCCATTATGAGTTGATCATTTGTTTTCCAAACTGCGTATCCAATTGCAAACAATTCGCAGGCGTTTCACATATTGGCAGTGGAATTCTTACCGGTTCAGTCAAAAGGGTGAATATATTCACATACAGACGCAACTAACGGAAGTAAACTTTCAGAAATATGCACAGTGATTTAAATGTGGCAAGAAACAAATTTTCCGCAATAAAACACTATCCACGAACATGAAATCCAAGAAGCAGCATACCTGGATATTTCAAAGTACGCTGTTTTAAACAAATTCTCATATGGTTCCTTCCAAATAGCATACATTTAAATGTTTCCAATTATTTCATTCTGCTCTGAGTGTAGAATACGGCCTCAAGAGTCTTTCAAGAATACGTCAGATAAAAAATACCTAGCCGTTATACAATAAAAGCGTTCGCGTTCCTCGATTCTATTTCTCCTTCCAGATACAATTTTCAGTTTGTATCAAATAAGTTCTTGGCTAAGTAATCTCAATCGAAGCTCACGGTGAAGATTTTAAGACAGTCCTTACTGAACAGGAATGGGCAAAGATAACATGATCGAGCTTAACTTTGGGCTGATATACTAGTAGAGAATCAATGCGCAAAATAACTCCCGAACACACTAACAAGGTTGAGGTCGAAACGCAAGAGAAGATTCAGCGGCCATATTTAATTTTCAATGCTTTCAACAACAATTATAGATTGAAATGGTTAAAAAAAAATTAAATTAAGAAAATGAGTACACAAATACTTGGGTAAAGAAATGAGCAAAAACATAGGTTTTGGATAACTTTTCTTGCGTCAAATATCTTCCGTTTTAAGGCCAGCATTATTCCAAATACGCCTTGTTTGAGTTTTAGTCGTTGTATGAATAATGTATGCTGCAAACAACTAACTTCATTCGACACTCACCGCATGTTCTAGGCGCACGCCGCTGACGTCTCAACGTTGTAGATGGATGGAGTAGATTATGGTAAACTGTACCAATTGAACGCTGTTATACGGGCAATATATACAACGTTCACTATTCACCTGAATTATGTTGAGTGATAGTAGGCCTACTAGGGTGTTAAACGCCCTATTTTAACACATTAGCAACATTGCGTGCGTTTATATGTAATTTCGAAATTTTTACACTGTAAAATATAAATATAAGCTATACAGGTAAAGTGAGCACTTTTGAAAGCCCTCTCATTTGGAATAATAGTTAGTAAATATATCTTATTTTAGCCTTGGATGTTAACTTCCGTGTGCGGTGGATTATGCACACTGTGTTTATTACTTGCATAGTAATATTTATTTAAAAAGGTGGTTAAATTATTAAAAAAAATGGCTGAAAGGAATAAGTAATTAGGGTCTCAAGAGAGCTCACTTTACCGTTGACAGTCTATAGTTGTGTACCATGACAATCATATTCTATTCTTTGAATGATACTTGCAATTTGGGATAGTGGTTAATTGGCAAATGACTTCGGAAATACGCCATTGTCGCCAAGGAAAATACACAAGTTGACGTTAAAAACATACGCGAGAACAAGCCAAGCCTAGCCGTTGCCGAAATATGGTTAAAAGATAAAAAATTTCTCGCAAGGAATTCAGTCAAGAATCCTACCAATTTAAACGAAAGACAACAGGACGAGTAATAAACGAACGTGCAACAAAGAAAAAATAATATACAAATACACACGCAAAACTCTAGGCGACCTAACGAAGACAACGCAAACACATTGTTAAAATTTCCCGTATTTCTACGGAGAGTTCTACGTAAATATGCAGTAAATATGTACGGAAACGCAATCCGTAATGACGAGAAACGGAGATGAGCTCTGTTAATGCAAAATACGGAAAGTCTCCGTATTTTCTATAGATTCGGCTTTCGGGAACGAACAATGCCAAGTCCACGCGAAGCTTCCTTCGCCATTGTAAAATGAAATGTATTTTTTCTGCGGCAGTTAGGATATCCACGCCACTTAGACCTGTTCCTTCAAACATCAAAAAGTAGCATCATGAGCCTGTAAGGTTTATCAACACTTAGAATAAACAAACGTTAACAGAAACGGAAAACGATACTTATGTGTCTTGTTTAGAAATACATAAGTTACACACCAAATTCGCGTAAGGAGTTGGTAGGTGAGTGGTAAGAATCAAAGTCTTCAAAAATTTTGACTCGGATTCAATTCTCGCTTCTCGCCCAAGTAAAAATATTTTTAATATCTTCATTTTTTATGTGCGGTATAACACCGGCCCAACGAAAATTAAAGATTTTTGTAATTATCCCTTTTCTTTTTTTTTAAGTGGGAGTCCAGAAAGCTAGCTAGCAAATTTACGGAGAGCTTCCGTGAATTCACGAAAAGATCTGAGAAATTTACTGAAAGTACGGTTTTTGATAAGCAGTCATTTTACGGATAGTTTACGGACCCTTCTGGAAAAATTTTACCAGCATTTTTTCGTAAAATGAAGGGAAAATTTAGAATACTTCACTGATACGAAGACGTATACCATTTTCCTGAAAACGCGAACAAATGTCATTTCCCTGAACGTCTCTGCTGGATCGCCAAGAAAACCGTGTATGTTCTGTGCTGTCTCTGTTGTGTCGTTAAGTTTTAAATTATACTCTGTGCAGATTTAGTGTCATTCAGGACGAGCAAAGTTAGGACTTATATGGCTAGCATTTTCCACCGTTTCATTGATCCACAATAAACCAGATACTCCTGCTGCAGTGCATGGCGTCTATTAAGCCAGTGCAGTGCCGAAATGGCTGTGTACCAACCAAATGACCTTTAATAAGCAACAGTTTATACTGCTAAACGTATCAGTTTGAGTCTGTTATTAGAGGAATGGAATAAAATCACATTTATTTAACGACGAATAAGACTTCGTACAGTCCTTCGTTCGCGTTACTTTCGCAATCGGTACACCAATTATATGCATGCCGTGTCTTTGTAGCCTCTGGGTCAATATTAAACAAACATTAACATTTAGGGGACGGTACTGTTTTTTTTCAAATATTCGAGACAAGTGTAGAAATGAGTGTCCTATCTCCACGACTGTACGATTACTAGTTCTGTTTGGCCCTGTTATCCCCACCGTCCTTCTGGGCCACAATAAACCGGAAACGCTTAAGGCCATATTTCAACATCATTTTTTCATTTCATCGCGGTGAAGAGATTTATATAGGGAACACATAAATGAAAATATTTGCAGTCAAATGATTACAGTTTTCAAAATATAAAACCCAGAAGTCGAAAATATCGGAATACTGGAGCCCAAGTTTATATTCTCCTAATTAGCTTTGTCACATAAAAAGCATGCAATGTGATCTATATCATACTCACAACATGTTAATTAAGTATCAAGGATATTAAATCATGATGGCTACTCGGGTACTGGTATGTTGAATCTCTTTTAAAATATGTAGACTATTGATGTTTTGGCAGCACTTTTTTAATAGTCCAAGAGAATCTAATGCATACTAATAGTATACATTAATAAAATACTGGTTTTTCCCCGAAACAGTTAAACGTGCATCCTATTCGATGATGTATGAAAAAAACACAAGACCTCCCACGAGCACTTCCAGCATTTCTAAGGCCAGCTTTTCAAAGCGCTGTGTTTCAAAATATACATGTCGGATACATTTAAAAAATACTCAAAAGCGCTGCTTTGAATTTTGTTAGTCTTTAAACCAATACAATTACATGGTCACTGCGTCAAGTCCCATAGGTGCGTACTTTGCTACGAGAATACCACTGCACGCCAGTTCAGAGCCTTGCGCTTAGTAGAGTTGGGAGTTTAACGCCCAACGGGAGTAGTTGGGCGCACTTGGGCGTTTAAGGTTCCGCCTGCCTGGTGCTTGAACTGCGTTGCGTAGTCTTTGAAATGCACGTTTTCTGACGGAACTATTGAACGTGCCCTTGATGCGTTTACCTTCGAAAGACATCGTACCTCAAACGAGGAAGGAATAGTGCTTAGAAACTAACACGTATTCTGTGACTATTGTTCTGGAGCCCTCCAAGATAGTTAGAAACGTCTTTTTCAGACTGCCGTATCTTAACCCCTCAACTTACGCCTTCATTTTTTCACTCCAGATGTTGTAAAAGAAGAGATTTTTGATCTGGGAAGTATTTACGAATTCCTTGTAATAACCTACGTTATGGAACCTATAAAAATTATTTATATTGGTCCGTGGCACCGGCAGGAAACTATAATAACATTTTGGTGTGCTAGCAGCAGCCAATAACATTAGCCAGGAAAAAGACCCTGTTTGCATTGGTGCTGGCTTCTGATTTTGTACAGCACTGACCATGATTTCTCTTATTTGGCAACACGTCACTCGTGAACGAGTATACTCGGGTTAATATGTTATAGGGTTAAAATATAGTAGCCGGACACGAGCCAAACTACGATAGGAGTGTGTATTGAACTTAGCTACAGACTTTTCATCACTAAAATGATAGGGTCACCGCTGAAAGTCCCATAGATAGGCGCAGCACTACGAGAACACTGCACGACAGTTTCAGAGACCTGCGCGTAGCGGCGATGGCGCTCTTGTAGCGCGTGCAAGTGTAATCCTTATACCTACCGCGCTTCTCGGCCTCAAAAGTGGGAAATAGTTCCAGACAGGCGGGCTTCTTAACAGTGCGTGATATTTTTTTAAAAATATAATTCTTGAGAAATGGTTGTGTCCGAGGGGTTAGCCGTGTGCGACTCACGTGTGTACGATGTATGTGATGGCGTGCGTCAAGTTCCCCCTCCCTCTCGCCTTCGCCCACAAGCTGCCAGCACACTGCACGCGGTGCGAGCCGCCATCCCCCGAGTCACGCACGCCCCATTTGCTAAATGAGGACAGGGCGTGTCACCTCGGCGCGTGCGATAACGCCGCTAGCATGGCGAGCTGTAGTCCGCCACCACAGAACAGTCTCGCGTACAGGATGCAACGTACTCTGCACATGTCCGACAGCTTTCTTTCCTTGTTGCCTCTAATCCACGTATGAAGCTACTACCCCATTTCACTGGGCCAATGAGGATTCTGATACTACATGGCAGAACGTTCGTGATTGGCCTGCAAACGACTTAGCCGAGTCAAAACCTTGGCCATCGTTTCATTAAAGAATAAACTAGTTAGAGTGTTATAGAAGATATGTTGACTCGAAAAAATTTTGCGATTTTCCACTATCTCTAGGCGTAATCTATTAGCGGTTTCTTCGCACTTTATTAATCACCCATTCTTAAAATCGCCCGCGGGCGAGCGCAAGATTAGGCGAAGGAAGGTGCAAATCGGAAAATGAAGATTCACTTTTGCGAGATTAAAAATACTCGGTAAGAATATGTTTTAACATATTTATATAAAACAGTCTACACTACATCAAACATATATTTAATTTAGTTGTCGTTTCAAACACACCGACTGTGGACTGAAAATATAAAATTGGGAAAATAAATTTATATTTTCGTAATGGTATTGACAAGATGCAATGGCGGGGGGGGNCCCCTGCATCTCCTCTATGCACACCAGTGTTTGGTTGTTTACTATATATCGTGTAACACAAGCATTTTATATTTGTGTCAACATAATAGTACGTACCTTATTTTTGGTTAAATTCAAATTTAACTAATTTTTTATTTACAAATTATAATATTTAATGTATTATTAATATAAATAAAAACCACGGAGAAAATACGTGTGTTGTTAATGCCTAGTAGCAGATAATTCTTGTGCACAATATTATTACACCGAGTGCGCATTAATGAGGTGCGGTGTCCCTTTGGTGTAGTTTTCAAGACTCGGTTAAGCTTTGTTTGGATGAGGCGGAGGAATATCCTGGAAACAGAAATTTAACCGGGCTTCAGAAAAGTATGAAGTAATCGTGAACGGTGTATAGACCGATCATTTGTCTTTTGCGCATGTGGCCAACATTGGCCTACCCCAAAACAACACAACTGTCAAAAGTCAGACGATCAACTGTAATGAACTTGATTGTTTATAGCTCAATTTTCAAAGGCCAAGCACTTTTATATTAATAAAATACTTCCATTAATTTGAATTTAATCAAACTACATTGCCAGTTGGTTAGAGGAAGTATACATACATCTAAAATTACTTGTTTACTAATCAGTGTTCTAAACTCAAATCAAATCCTTGCCGTTTTTACTAGACATGTTGGCAGAAAAGCAGTTCAATGTTGGGACACGGAGACTGGTTGCGATGCAAAAAACATTCTACAGTGCAAGGAAAGGTAACAAATATCGGCCGTTAACAGTAAAGGCTGTTGATGTCACCCGGCACTACGAGATCCAAGTTCACTGTCCATGCTAAACGAACAATACGCTGACTGAACGTAGGATGTTCTTTTGCTGATGCTTTCCGAAGGTGACTACGTGGGTATGATGAGTAAGTACTATGCAGAAACCAATTATTGTAAACTATCTAAACTCTAATGGAAGTGTGGAAATGTATGTATGGAAATTCTATCACATACCAGGCTGCAAATAGAGGAATATTGAGCATTGCTACCATACAAATAAGGGAACTTCCCTATGCATTTGGGTAAATCTAGGAACGCTAACATGTATGTACGGGAAAACAATTCGCACTTTCTCAATTTATGTATTCACTGATGTGGTAAATTTGCGAATATTTTCTTAGAGTGACGTTAAAAATGTTAACCATCTGGTTTTTTGAAATTTCAGTTCTCTTTATTGTGCAGTAAGGGTTATATCCTCTATCACGAACATCATAATTTCGTCGAAAGGGCTTTGCGTCCTGTCGATGGCGAGTTCGTTAGAGACGGAGCAGGTTTCTCCGATAAGCAGGACTGGGAAAGGAATCGGCCATGGCCCTGTAGAAAAGAACTATTCCAGCATTCACACCCGGAGTGATTCCAGGAAACCGTGGGAAGCCGAAATCAGGATAACCGGTCCAGGATTCAAACCCAGGTCCTCCCGACTGGGAGTCGTAAGCCTCGCCCCCCTACGCCGCCCCGCCCGGTCGGAACCAATCAAATGCAACGCAGCGTTTCGGACCAATGCGCAAGCTAATCATCGCCGGAGTAGCTGACATCAAAGCACAAAGGCCATGCCGTGTCACTCGTGTTTACTCCCCAATTTCGTGTGATAGCCAGAGGTTCGGAAGCTTCCCGAGTTCATCTGGCAGTGAGCTTAACTCCACAGCCCTCTATACGCTGGAGCGACCTGTGTTTGATAAACAGCAGCTGTCATAATGAGAAACTGACCTGCGCATGATTCGGTCACTGACGCTAGTCTTTTTATTATCTGCTCACAGTCCTTCAGGCTTGTAAAAACTACCGCCCAACAAGAACAGTGGCACAAAATGATTTGTGTTTGAACGCTGTCCTGGGACCCGTGTGAAAAGCAAACAGTTTGAACGCCACTCGACGTAAACTTACACTGATTGAAAGGTTTTCGTGAATAAAACAAATATTGTTTGACGCAACCAAATTAATTGTTTCTACAGGAGCAATTAAATATTTTGTTGTTGAAACCAAATTGTTTTGTTGTTCTTATTTGGTGGCCGGAAACTAAGATTTGGTGGGTGCAACTAAAGATTTGTTTGACTATAAGTAAATTAAAAATTTAGATTACTAAACCGCATGATCGACTTTTGAACTTGGACCATTTGCACCCGAACGCTAGCGCCTTATCAACGTCAGCTGATGAAATTGGAATTTCTTTAAATTGATACATTTTAAATATAGGACTACGTATGTAACATCTTTACTGCTATAATTTTTAGTTTCTTGTTGGACCTGATTTATTAGGGTGGTATCGCCATTATTAAGCATCAATACATGCATTAACAAATACTGTTACTATCCCAAATTACAGTATTCGCATGTGCGAATCGTGCCGGACGATGCCGCTGGGTTTTCTCCGGGATCTCCCATTTTCCCCCACCCTTCCATTCCGGCGCTGATCCATGATAACCTCACTTCACCTCCATCGGCTCTCAAGACCTCGATGTTAAGAGCCACCCAAATCTCTTCAATCACCCAAATGTCAGGAAAATTTCTAACAAACGCTTGAGCTGTATTTTTGATCGAAGGCTTGAAGGAAAAGTGGCCAAGCAAATATATACAGTCGAGTCAACTTTATCCTGAATACTTTCAAGGAAATATCCATTTCAACTGGGCCTTAATACGCAGAATGGAACAACCGTGCAAACCAAAACTTTCATGACAGTTTAATTTTGGCAGGTAAATAATTTTTATTTATTATAACTAGCTGAAAACAAAATTATTATTTTATAATTGTCTTGGAGTTATAAACCAGCAAAGCTACATTATTCGGTGTGGGTTGGTTCCTTTCAGTTTATCGTCGAATAGCTTCGTCTTTTTCTGCTTCGCGCTATGTAAAAAAAAAAAAAAAATTAAAGCGAATTTGATATAAATTTGTAAGTACAATCTTTTCCTACTCTGCGGCGATTTTCCTTTGCTATTACTCTGGCATCATCCCACAAGTAAATGTCCAATTTCTTCCTCGGTCCTTGCCTAGTCTCCCCTTTGCCGTCCAGGTTTTGTAGCGGCCTCATAGAGCTGAAGCGTCGCATCCTGTTTCTCGACGAACGCTGGTAAAGTCGCCGTATTGAATCTCCGTTCTCGAATTTCCCATCTCCGTCCTCGTCGTTCTTTGTATTCCTGCTTCGTCGGCCAGGATTTACTCCGGAGGAGCGAGCGAGAGGACACGCGGGTTAAGAAAGGACACGAATCCCGCACGCCGACGGACGCGAAGGAGGAGCACGGCAGAAGCTAGAAGTTGGGAGGGGTGGGGGTGCACGAAGGATCACACAGCCAATATTGACACTCGAGAACTAGGACGATGGGATGTAGGGGGGTGCGCGAACAATGAGTGGAAGGACAAACGTGTTAGCGCTCGCTGCCGCCTGTAGTATTAAATATCTCACCACGCGGAGACGAAAGAGCGAAGAGGACGAAAAAGAGAAAAATTTACGTGGGGGGAAACATTTTTTTTTTTTTATTTCCGGCGCGGTTCTCGTGATGAAAATTAAATAAAGCATTTCTATTGTTTTGATTTTTTTTGCCGGATGCATGTCTCGTGGAGAAACACCGCAGTTTTTTCCGACGCGCAGCTTACTGTTCCTTCCTGACTGGTTATCCAGGGCACAAGAATCGCGGTGCGTACGGACATGGTAGTAAAAATACAGTGAAGGGAAAAAACGCCTGCTTATATAGTCTATTCGCTGTTTCTTCGCACTTTCTGAACCAAACCTTTGACCAATCATCCGATGTATGATGTGCTCGGGTGTTTCCTAAATATGCCGTGTATCACAGGTGTTTTATACTTGTGTTAAAATGAAAATACGTTATTTTTGGTTAAATTGAACTTTCGCGTATATTTTATCGATAAATTATAATATTTAGTTTATAAATAGTATGAAAACAAACAGGGAAAAAATATGTTTATTGGTAATGGTTGGTAAGAAATAGTTCGTATACAAAACATTATTAAAATGAGTACGCATTAATGCGGTGCACTTTCCCTTTAGGTGTAATTTTCTACATTTGGTTAAAATTTGTTAGCATGAGGCGGAGGAATATCCTGAAATTAGATCTTTAGCAGGGCTTCAGAAAAGTTGGAAGTAACCGTGAGTGGAATATAGCACGCACTCCAGCCTCACACGCCAGCAAAATGTTGGAACGCCATTCGCCAATCAACTGCTGCTAACCTACTCGCCAACTGGCAGCCCAGCCAATAAGGAAGCTTTCTCTGCGTGCAGCAGCCAGTCAAGGCACAAGGTCCACTCCCATCGCCTCGCGTAACCAATCAGAGGTTGGGTACGCCCACGTCAAAGGACCCGCCATGCCATTTCGTATCCGTGTACTTATTCACTTTGAGGTACGGTACTGGGAGCATGGTTAAACGCAACTGATATTCCGCCGGATGTCTCGGAAGGTATAGATTTGCCAGGAGTAAACCAGTAGCATAGCGCCACAAGTCGCCAAAAAGCCAAGCGTTCTCCGGCAAAAAAATAATAATTTATAAATCAACATATTTAAGTAGCGAGCCGTGTTTGAACTTTCCAACGTACGTGTGGGTTACAGACTCTCGACCACCTGTGTTCTCCGTGCGTCTCCCCGGTCTCTGATGATAGGGCGTTCAGCCTGAGTAGAAGGTGAGTATGTTGCGGGTAGCGGGTTAGGGGGACACCCTGGCCAAAATGAACTTTTCTTCGCGCTCTTCAGGTGTGCGGGACGCCAGCGTACGCATAGATAATAAATAGGCTATTCCCCGGGAACACGAGCACTTTTTAAATCGCTGCTGAAGTTCAATTTTTCAGCTAGTTTGTATCCATCCACCCCGTGTATAGTCGGTTCACGACTGGAAGAGACTTTCTTGAAGCCCTGCTAAAGATTTACTTTCAAGCCCATTTCGTATCCTTCCGCCAAAGGTAAACAAACATTGCTATGTGACTGCCATGTGGCAGTCACATGGCAATGTTTAAATGCATTGTTTACATTCCACTGTGTGTGTACATGTGTTCGTACATGCACGTACCCATTATAAAAGTCATGTAAAGTAATTATTATTAATGGATATTCCACAAGCGTAAAATTTTTAATCTTTAGAATTTCACACAAAAGAATATGCAATGCCAGCGAAAAAAACATTTCATTCTATAAACCCAAAATGCGAGTATTTTGATGAATCGATAGTAGTTGTCTATTTACAATCGATTGTTAGTGACTTTCGATAAATTCCCGTACATCGAAGGCAAGATCATCAGTATTGATCGAAATTGCTACAGACGTTAAAATGGCGTGGTGGTTGAGTCGGATGTTTCGCTCAATTGTAAAACGTTATTTAAAAATGGTTGTTACAGTTTTCGACAGGACGGCAGAGTTTGCAAGTGAAGGATTCGTTGAAAACAATTCTTATGTGCAAATACTGCAACGTTAGAATAAAGTGGCAAAGGAAAGACACGTACACAAAACACATAAAAACAAAAGAAATTATAACTGAAAGTGAGCACAAATTAAAATCATACGTTATTAAAAACCAAATAATAAAGAGCGGATATTAGTAAAACAAGACAAATAAATGAATTATTATAGGTTAAACGAGATAATCGCACAAATTCTCTGGCACGTGTGTCAACAACACAAGGACTACGAAGGTTAGTAAACAAACGGCCGTGTTACTTTAACCTTGAGCGTAATCATGTGACTATGCAAGAAACGTTGAAATCTAAATATGTTAGCATCACGTCATTAATAATTAGCATAATAAGATACAATTATTTTCGACACCCATTTGTAAGCGATAAATAAACAATTACGTTAAAACTTTGGAACTATTTCCTCTCTTTGTGCTGGCAACCTAACGGCATAACTGTATCCGCACTCGCCGCTGTTTGTAATGTTATATGCATGTCGCTAACGGCTAGAGTGTTTTTTCAAAGGTTGATTTTCAAAAGTTTCTTCCAGTCGTGAACTGACTATAAGTATAAACACTTCCATGTTATTTACTTCTCAAACACATTGTTTACATTTCACTGCTCGGAGATTTTAGTCTGCTGTGTTTACCGAAAAAATACATGAGTAAAAAATGTAATTAAATACTATTATTAATTTTTGCAAATGGGTGTATTTTTAATATCGGTTTGTGTTTAATCAATGTTCTTAATCGAGGAGGTGCTGCACATGGAAGATATTGATGGCCGGTACTGCACACAGAAATAATCAGCTCCTCTATGCAATCTGGTTTGCGGAATTGTCTGCACCTCTGGCGAGCTCCATATCGCCATTATCAATAGGCATGTAGTATGGAGCTACGGAGTTATGAGAAAAATAAATAAATTGTTGGCGCTAATTTCTCAGAGCACCTCGCAAGTTGTCCACTGGCTTCAAGAAGTGCTCTCGACATAAGTACGCAGCTCACCAAAATATTACAGATTGTTATCGGTTAACTAAGCACTGTTGAAAGCAGCCCATCTTAGGATCTAATTTTGTGATTAATTTTTATCCTTCCACCATAATTAAATTTAACGTTGCAACAGACATGATCACTTTATTCATGCGCTATTCGACAGAATTCATGGAATACTTAGGCATATAAATGAGTTATTCATGTGTAAATTCTTTCTATAAAGTGAATCAAACAAGAAACCTTAATATCCCTGGAAATAAATTTAACCGTTATGCTCGCAGTTCAACGCCGAGTATTCGAACTATTTTTATTTCTTCGCTACCAACTTAACTGGGTGCCCGCATGTCACTGTCCACTGTATGTAGTTACGGCCAGTGAATTTTTTTCAGAGGTTGATTTTAAATGTACTCACATTACCGTTAATGAAAATTCCTAAATTCCTCACACATTATATCGAAATTCTTGGCTGAATTAAAGTAAATAAGTTTATTATTGCTAATTTTCATACGTGGTATTTTTTTTTGTCGTAATACCTATTATGTGTGAGTGAGTGAAGAGGTTTTGGGCGGCGGCATAGTGGCCGTGGTGCTCGCCTTCCACCACGGCGAAAAGGGTTCGATTCCAGGCGGCTACACTCCCGGATCATCGCACGCGGGTTATCGTGCTGTACGATGCCACTTGCTGGCGGGTTTTCTCGGTGCACTCCCGTTCCCCTCCGCCCTCACATTCCAGCGCAGCTCCATACTCCATCCTATGGTCTCATCTCATGTCACGCCCGGGGATGACGGGCACCTACGGGTCCCAGTTTGGAAGCCCGATATTGGGAGGGTGTTGCCTAGCGCTAGGTTCACTCCCCTCACGACATTTATTACTTATTTATAGGATTTTTTGAAGTCTCAGGCACCTCTCGTTAGTGAATGGTTACTTCTGACGCCAGTGAAAAAGGCAGTACGTTGTTCGTGTCTCACTGGTTGCAAGAAGTGCGCAGCGCCCATCAAACTATTTAACGATTGCGACACTTGAGCTCGTAAATTAATTCGAGACTGAACGTGTTAAACATTATCGTCACTCGGCCAGCACCGCACCTAATATGCAGCCGTGTTAATTAATTCAGCCATACATAAACTGTAGTTTTAGACATTACAAAGAACGATTTTTTTTTGTGTTCGGAAATGTTCTAGTATCATTACAACGCTCCACCATAAGTCGGGGACCAACGCACATAGGATTGTCTTTAATGTTGAATGTGACAACTATCGAGCTTCTCGGGCTCAAGGTCCCATGCCTACAGCTAAGTGCAAGGCAGAAAAATTAAGCTCATCGCCTCCTCCCACCTTTTCGATAAAGTGGGCATGTTTTGGTAGGATACGGGGAACGGGAAGGAAACAACAGGCAGGTAGTAACAGTCAATCAAGGTCTGTCTGAAGCTCAATAAGTCACAATTATGCTGAATCTTAGTACATGCCGAAGTTCACAAAACCAAAGAATCTAAATATCATTCGTATAGGACATTGAATAAAAATCTTGAGGGAGAACACTTTAAAGACAACGAAACCTCTTCAGATAACATCAGACCAGTAAATACGAATATAAAGGACCGTATTTATACGTACAGGACTCTTTTTTGTTTGTGCCGTTTTCTGTTGTGTGCTGTTTACATCAATCAATCCACCATCTGTGCAGACATGCCTGCATGGGTTAAGAGAATAATAACTTAATGACTTCAAGGCTGCTCGCTTTAAGACTACCGAGTTTGAAGCCACTGCTCTGCGCCTTAGTGTAAATACGACATTTTGCACACAGTAGATTCACCGGGAGTCTTGGCGGATCTAGAAACGCATTAACGAGAAGACTACTTGAGGGCTGCAACACTGTGTATTATATTGAAGCCACGTGCCTGCCAGTAGGATTAAACTCTATTGGTAAATATAAATGTTAGTACTTATTAGATATGCAATCTAAATACTTTTTTTTTTCAATTGTAAACCCAGCTTTATGCATTCTAGCTGAAATATATATCAACCCTTTACCCACTTTAAGTTACGGTTTCAACTGTTCCAAACAAAGAATTTTATGGAACGTACTGTACTTAAATCGACGCAACACTTGTTTCATTCTCACAGTCAATTAGCTGTAGTCAATGTGTCTGGCTACAGTTATATAAACCGATTATGACCTATACCAGTAAGAAGGTTTGCGAATAATTTACCCACAGGTAAGATCATAGGTCATTGAGCTTCGCAGTGTGCAGTATGGACCAAAAATTACCTACACGTTCGTAATGTGCACAGCTGTGTACACTGGGTCAGAAGGGGTTAGATACTAAAGACCGGAAAAATTCGCGAATTCAGTGTTCAGGGGTAATTGCACTGCAATGGGTGCAACATTTGCATTAGGATGGCGTGAGATATAAATGCCAAAACACAATAATCGAAGTCAATAGGTTTTTAGAGGCCAATAAAAACAAAAAACGAGAAATGCTACACTTCAGTTTCTGCCAGGTTTTTGAGCATATGTAACAGCGATGCATTTTTGATGAGCTATTTCAAAAATTTTGTACTCTTATATGCGGCGCAGGATATTGTGCTAAAGGACCTTCAGAAAGTCAGCAAAAACCATACTGTTGGAGAGAATTTTTTGGTTTTTATATATCGGCCTCCGAAAACCTGCAAACTTTGAAGGTATAACTAAAATACGTATTTTCTCTCTGTTTTTATTCACATTAATTACACAGACCAACAAAAAAATATTTTGTGAGAACTTTTTTAATAAATGCAGCGGAATCTTATGTTTGGGTCCTGAAACCGTATCTGGTATCAGTTTTTTGTATCGCCCACAGTTCTCCCACAATATGCATTTGTACTTCAAAATGCAACGTATGCTATTGTGTTTTTTAAAAAAATAGTTACATACATTTTAAGTGTTTATTTTTTGGTATTTCCCTTTTCTCTTCTCTTTGAAGCTTCTTATGGAGCTTTTTCTCTGATGTGATGCATTTTGTTGTTCTCGGTGAAGTGACCAGCAGTAATCGCCCATCATGCTGACATTCCACTGTCCCTGGTAACGTTTATCCATCACTTTGATGTCCTGGTGAAACCGTTCCCCCTGCTCTTCACTCACATCACCCATGTTATCAAGGAAAAAGTCAAGATGGTTGTGTAAGAAGTGGACTTTAAGGCTCATCAGGCATCCCAGATTTTTGCACTTGTCTAACATATTAGCTACGATAAGCTCATAGTTTGGGTCTTTAACAGTGGCCAAAAACTTAGCCACAGCTTGCTTAAATGATATCCAAGCCTCATTTTCCTTTGTAATCATTTTTGTTTCAAAGTTGGAATTGAACATCATTTTACGAATGTCAGACCCAACGAAACCTCTTCTTTCAGTTTGGCTCCTGATAAATGAGGAAACTTTTTACATAAATACTTAAAACATTCACCATCTTTAGGAAGGGCTTTTACAAACTGTTTCATTAAAACTAATTTAATTTAAAGAGGTGGTAGAAGATTTTTTTTTTTTGGTCTATTTAGTTTTATGCAAAATGTTCTTCTTTCCAGGTGTTAAGGTTTTTCTTGCAGGCCATTTTTTGTGGACCAGTGTCGAAGCCTTGCTCTGCTGTTCCACTCACATATAAAACATGGAAATTTAGTAAATCCCTTTTGTTGGCCTAGGAGCATGCAAACAACTTTCAAATCACCACACATCATCCAATCGTGAGCAGGATATTAAATTTCCTTTAAAGTAATGTCTAGATTTTCGTAAGTTTCCTTCATATAGACTGAATGAGCCACAGGCAGTGAAGCATAAGTATTAACATTGTGTAAAAGAACAGCTTTTAAGCTAATTTTTGATGAGTCTATAAAAAGCCTATATTCTTCATTGTTGTACTCAATTCTAAATTCATTAATTATACCACCAATATCATGGCAGTACACCAAATCCTGTTCTTGCTTAAAAAACTTAGCAAACTGTTGATCGCTTGTTCTATGTTGATAAATAGATGCTACAGGTGCAAACAAATGTTTTTATTTTAGCCTAGAGCCAATCAATTCAGCTTTCTCTTTAGTCAAACCCAAATCTCTTTCCAAATCATTTAACTCAGCCTGTGTAAACAACTGAGGTTCTAAATTTTCTGGAGAACATTGGAACTCATCATCATCGGGTTTACCTTCATCAGATTCATTTTCACTGGACTGATCAAGTAAAACGTCATCAATAGCCTGTGGTGGCTCAGGGACAAGAAGTCCCGGATCATGACCGACTGGTCGAATAGCTGAAGGAAGATTAGGGTAGACAATTACTTTCTTATTTTTGGAGTTATATCAAGTAGCATCAATGGTACAAAAATAACAATTGTCTGAATGATTTTTTGGTTCTCTCCATATCATGGGTACTGCAAATCTAAAAGCTGTCTTTTCTTTTTTTGGCCATTTTCTAAGGTCTTCAACACAAACATAGCATACCTTGTGTGGTTCCCAAGGTTTTTCTTGATCACCGAGTTTTATTCCAATATATACCAAGCATACTTTTTTTTAACAAACTCTGTCATGTTTCTTTGATAGTTTTTAATTACAAACTCACCACATATATAACAAAAACTGTTAGGGAAGTTTTTACAACCACGATTAGCCATACTTAGAGCACATGGGCAAAAAGCTGAAAAGTGAGGTTGTGTTGACTGAAAGAAAACAAACAGTCGTACCACCACTGCCAACCTAATTTCATTTAGATTTACTGTATATTTTAGTATATTAATAATGTATATGAAGTACATAAAATGTATATAAATGTTTATAAAAATATATATAAATAAGGTATATAAAAATGCACAGATGTTAGATAAAAAATGAATTTCTCACATTTCGTATATTTAAATGTGAAAAAAATGGTCAGTGATATGACTTTTTTAATATTATTTTCAGACTCAGCACACCAAAAACATAAGAATCCGGCAAAATCATTAAAAAAAGTTTTTTTATCGTTGGCCTATGTTATAAATGAAATATTATAATGTATACCGGATGTTCGAAAACTCGATGCGCAAACTTCAGACATAGTTTCTTTGGACCAACAGCAACACAAAATCTCTGTACTCTTATATCCGGAAACGTATTTTTACATCATTTAATTGTGTTCAAAGTTGCTGCATACAACGCCTGCAGAACAAGGCCTTGCGTACACGCGTGTAGAATAAGTTGCATATATTGTAGGCGTGCGACACCAAATTATTACGTACGCAGCGTCGCGCCACTACTTCCTACGCAACGTACCGTACACGCACGCCCTTGTTGTGCAGGTGTTCTACGCCGCAACTTTGAACACAATTATTTGATATAAAAAAAACGTTTCCGGATAAAAGTGTATACGGATTTTGTGTTAATGTTAGTGCCCAAACTTCAGACATAGTTTCTTTGTACCGAGTTTACGAACATTCTTTAGATAAAATATGTGTAAAATTTCACTTTAACCAATAATAAAATACGCTTATGTTAACAAAAGTATAGAACGCTCGTGAAAAAATACTTATTAAGGAATCAACAATACACGTCAAACATGGGGTAATTTTTCAAAGATTTTATTCAAAAAGTGAGAATACACAGCGAATAGACTACACGCTTGTTTTCCAAGGATAATTTTATTGTACCCATTGAGAAATTAAGCTTTAAGGGAGTGACTACAGTCCCGTTACCCCCCCCCCCCNCACTGATCGGGACATAGTTGGCTTTGACACCAAACACGCCAGGAGTCGAAGTGAGCGTCTTGGGAAATCAGTTCCCGATCACGTTCCTTATCCGAACTCGCCCCCCACCCCCTTCACAGCACTTCTCCCCCGAGGAGGGCCGTGTGTAATTAGCGGTTCCACTGATGCTAATTAAGAGCGACGGGACAAGCCGGTCGTGCCGGCCGGGATCAATAACACTGTCTTGGGCAATGGGCCGTCCGGTCCCGAGATGCTGCCGGAAGATGGTTATGGACCGGAGCCTCGCTACGAGGTTCGCTCAACACTCTTAGGGGGCGCTGCCCACCCAAGCATGTAGTCACTTGGGTTTTAATGTGGCATCGATGTTGAATAAATTCCTTGTCGATGTGTCAACGTTAAAGGTAACCGTTTCAGACAAAATATATTTCACGTGATATTCCATAAGTATCGACGCCCGTTTGCGAAAATAATTCTACGGAGGCTACGTTTCAATACTCTACTTGCACTCTTGAAGTTGTCTCTCCGCTGTTGACGGTGTCTCTTCGTCGGAAGACAGTGCGGTGTTTACTGGGCCAATGGGATTTTAAGTTACTCCGGTACTGAACGTCTGTGATTCACGGGTAGGTGCAATCCATTCACGGTTACTTCACAACTTTCTGAAGCCCTGCCAAAGTTCTACTTCCAGGATATTCCTCCGCCTCGTGTTACAGCAATAAAACAACGCACCGAATTCGTGCGCAATGAGTTTTAATAATATTCAGCACGAGAACTATACCTTACTAGGCATTATCAACACACACAACATCTCACTTTTTTTTAATAATATTTATTATAAATGAAACTTATAACTTATAAATAAAATTTAGGTAAAACTTCAATTTAACGAGAAATGAGATACTGAGTTAACACAGGTGCAAAACGCTTGTGATACATGACATATTTAGGAGATGATTGAACACATCATGTATGGGGGGACTTTGAAAAGGTTTGATTCAAAAATTGTGAAGAAACCGCGAATGGACTGTACATAAGACGCGCAGCAATTGAAACCATCCAATTCGCGATAGTGGATCTGAGTTTGTGTTTTTGGAAACAATCATTTTGCGAAAAGATTTTGTCCGAAAGGAACACTGGCACGTTAAGGAATTTTGCCAATTTTGCCAATTGTTTCTTTTTCTAAAACTTAACTATAAATTTAAATTAATAAAAAAAATTTGGAAAAATTTTTAACATGGCAGTATTTTCTGAGATTGTTGCGTTGAGCATTGTTCTTTTTTTTTTTTTTGTTTTTTGGAACTGTTGTCTTTAAAACTGATACATTGAGAAGGAATTTCTTAAACACTGATTCCCCATTCAAACCCCGTGGCAGCAGGTTTGGTAGGCAGCGCTCTTAAGGAAGAAGTACATTGGTTTCCAATGGAGAACTCCACCATAAATTACAACATGCGAAACTCATTAGAAAGGAGTACACACATGCCAAAGTTGTCTCTATAGTACAATTTATGTTGTATGTGGGAGAAGAGTGGAGTAGAGTGGTTTGGGCGTCTCGTAACATCGAAGTCTTCGGAGCCGGTAATTGTGAAGCGAGGTGAGTATGGAGCAGCGCCGGAATACAAGGACGGGGTAAACGGGAGATTCCCGAGAAAACCCGCCAACCATCGGCGTCGTCCGGCACGATTCCCATGTGTGAAAATCCTTGGACACGACTCCGCCGGTAATCGAACCCGGTTCGTCTACATGGGAAGCTAGTAGTATAACCACTACACCACTGCGGTCCTTAAAAAGAGGATCTGCTTTCAAAACCCAACATATAAGGCGGTATAATTTTTGAAACAATAGTATGTCACAAAAGTGTTCTCCCAATAATTAGCTGAAATATTAATGTAATAAGCCAAACCATTCGCTGTTTGGTTACAATACATGTGGTGACGACCTGCAGAGCCCTGGTAAGAAAAACAAATGTCACCAAACCACAACTACATCAATGTTATACGTGGGACACCCAAACTTCGCGAGGAACTTTCCGTGTATTTTAGATTTCAATAACGTACGGTCATATCAAATGTTATATTTTGCTTATTAGTCGCGTGTCTTTGCGATGAAACATTGTCTTACTTTGCTGGCCAATCAGAATTAGGTTACTCCTTTAATGAGCGTCTGTGATTCGCGAGCAGTCACCTGAGACGCGTAACACGTAAATCATCCAATCACGAAAGTGGATCTGAGCTAAACTCTTATGAAATACGACTGGTCGTGAAATATTTTCGCGAAATTCAGGTGTCCCTAGTAATACGTAGTACGCAATAAGCTCGTCGATGCTGTGGTGCGTGTCTGCCTACACTCATGGCACCAAGTCAGTCCACGAATATATTTATACTGTGTATAAAAATCGAATTAAAAAGCAACAAAAGTTTTTTGATCGCTGTAGAGTGATTTTATGTTCACAACTAAACGTTGGCAGCGTGAATTTTCACAAAAAATTTGTGGATGCAACATTTTTTTTTTTCGTGTAGGCGAAACGGTTTTGAGTGGCATGAGAGCAGTTTAAGTGACTTTGAGGGTGTTTGACTCGGTAAAATGATTTTAGGTCCAGTGCATGGCACTGGAGCTAAGAGAACTGTTTTTGACAAAACTTCTGACGCTTTTTACATTAAACAACTGTAGGCTAAAACGACTGCAGAAAAAAATATTTTTCTTAAAGGTGGAGTGTGGTAAACAGCTTCTTCTCCAAAATAAGCGTAATTGCGTAATCGTATATGTGTGTAGAGCGTGTTGCGGTTAGAACAGCACGGAAACTGGGCTGTAATACTACCGCCTTGTGATACGCAACTTTTTGTACACATACGTACTAACAACCGTGTACTCCCGGCGTTATTGCGCCATCTTTCTTGATTGCTGTTTTGTATTATCTGATGATATTTCTGCATATAAGTTCTCTGGAATTCTGTGTTTCTTCCCGTCTACAGATGCTGTGATTTAAATATGGGAAGTGTGTCCCAAATGTATCTGGTGCTGCTAACAGTGTGTGTGTGTGTGTGTGTGTGTGTGTGTGTGTGTGTGTATTATATAAAGAAACAGACATGCCAGGCTAAATAAAGTTATGTTCGCCTCGGGCTTCACAGCAGCATGGACCTGCCGAAAGTAAGCGGTTTCTTACAGTAGAGAGAGTGCAGGGGCTGCGTCATCGTAGAAGGTAATAGTCAGGAGGGTTCGAAGTATCCACCATGAGCAGAAAGACAGGCATATAAACGTCTGAGCACTGACCTCCAAACAGTTCAGAGTACGTCCGGCGTGGTGCGTATGAGCTGTCTTGCGTCCTGCCATTGCCGGTGAAAACGTGTCAACACTCTTAACAACGGTCCTTTCCACCAGCATCTTGAGGCGGGTCCACACGAACATGTCAACGGGTGTAAGATCTGGCGATCGGGCTGGCTGTGGCCGTTTCCAGAATAGGTGCCTACCAGATACAAGCCATTCTGCTCGCCAAAATACCAACACCACAAACACACACACACACACACACACACACATACTGGACACTACACTGCAAACGACGACGCGGCGTCTACACTCAGTCCACTGTAAAACGACACCCATATTCGCTACCAATCCTGAAATGAACATATATTTATTTATCTTCCTGTCGTCTTCTTCTGTATACTATGATGAGTCAGATGACAACCTGACAAATGCGATAAAAATGTAAACACTATTCTAATTTCCGGTAAGATGGTACGATAAAGAACCATAGAGTGAGGAAACTACAATGGATGGCAGAACGAAGCTTGTACGCTACATGATCCCGCGTCGGCAGTGTTAACATTCACCAAAGAAGTCCGTTATTAATTTTCTTGACATGATATGAATCAAACCTATCGAAATTCGTCACAGAATGAAAGTGTGGTATGATGGTGCATGTTACAAGTTCGATGAAGAGGTGCGGAAGGCGGTGCACTCCCGGACTTTCACAAGTGGGAATCGTGCCGTACGATGCCACTGGTCGACGGATTTTCTCGGAGAGCTCCCGTTTCTCCGGCTCCTACATTATGGTGCTGCTCCATTCTCACTTCATCTCGCCCTCATCGACTCTCAAAACTCTTTTTTTAGAGCTATCCAAATCTCTCAACTCAACAACAANGCAGTTTGCGTCACGAGGTCCCTTTGTGGAATCCCTATTCCCACAGATGATGGACATACGTCATTGGACCATTAAAACAATTTTCTTTTCAACGTGGGACTGCGATGCTGTAGTGGCAAGACTACTCGTCTCCCACCTAGGCGAATCAGGTACAATTCCCGGCGCGGTCACTCCCCAATTTTCGTAAGTGGGACGATGCCGCTGGTCGTCAGGTTTTCTCGATGATCTCCCGTTTCCTCCACCCTTTCAATCCAGCGCTGCTTTACTCTCACCTCGCTTCACAGTCATCGGCTTTCAAGACCTCGATGTTACGAGCAGCCCAAATCTCTCCACTCCACTCCTGCTCAGCGTCCCATATAAGGAAAGCTAATTTTGGGACATCCTGTGTCGAATGGCACCCGCTTCCGTGCCGTACCCCGCCATCTGCATGTCCGCTGCGAGCCCGGCGCTAGCAACAGGTGCCAGGAATCGTGCTTCGCGGAGAGATAAAGGTCTATTTTCTTCTCTCCCCCCCCCCTTCACTGCATGTTCGCCAAACAACCTGCTGCCATTTGAGCGAAGGAATAGCGTGTCAGGACCCTGCTGTCACTTATGGAAACATTCCATCCGACGACCACGCCTCTTTTGGTCCACATCGATCTAAATTTTCTTTTATTCTTTTTACTACAGCTTTTCTTACGGGTAGGTGAACTTTTTTGAAAGGTTTAGTTTAGGCTCTTCTCTCTGTATCTTTGTGCTTTATGTAAAACATTTAATATTTCCATGGTCTTATGACTGGTATTCATGCGCTGATCAAATGACGCCTTAAAATTGATTATTTAATATATATATATATATGGATACAAATATGCAATACCATTTTTTTTATATATAGCTACTGCCTCTATTGCAGTAGAGAAATAAAAAAAATAGCATAAACCTGAAACACTTAGGCACAAAATGGCGTAACTGTAGTACCACATCTTATCACGATAGTATTTAAAAAAATTTGATGTTAAAAATGACATTTTTGTGCCTGCAAAACAGGGTCACTAATATGGAATACCACTAACTAAATTCAAAATAATTTTGACATTTAATTAAATATTACACGACTTGTAAAATACCATACGGAGATATGAAAGTCATTTTATATGACATATATCAGACAAATATGTGTAAGTAATTAACGTAGCCTGCACTAAAAAGTGAAGTATTACTGTGGTCAACATTACTTGCAGTAATCACATACATAATGTCCACCTACGTGATCAGCACATTCCACATGTGACCACTTTTCACAAAGCACACACTTAATGCACTCTTCTCCACGAACATCATCAGAGAATCTTCCGCTGCAGAAAAATCACTCTGCTATTTCATGTCCAGGCAATGACACGTCAGGAATGCTTAGATCAGACGAATCATCCCCAATGCTAATTACCTAACCAGTTTTTTTTCTGAAGTCATCTGCACCAGGGAGAGAATTAGTGTGCATAGTCTTTCTGGCGACTCTCTTGTCGTTGTCTGTTTATTACTAGACCTAGGTTTATGTGTAGTTCTATGTCTACACTTTCCTCTCAATATCTTCCCAGATTTTGTATGTTGTAGTGATTCATTTAGCTGTTTCTTGTAAGGCGAAGACATCAAGACAGCTGATGTGCCAACTTTTATACCTCGCGTGCCCTTTCTTTTTGCAAGTTTGGGAATTGGATAAATATCCCATGGGGCTACAGAAACTATTCGCGAACAAGCTGAAGAGTTTGATGGACCAGCAGCCACCGGTGAAGCAGCTATAGAGTTTGATGGACCAGCAGTCATCCGACAAGCAGCTGAAAAGTTTGATGAATCAGTAAGTCTATTTTCTGGCAAACCAGCAGAACAGCTGGAAGGATCAGTAGACCTAAAACTAGCCCTGGACGAGTGGACAATGTCAAGATCAGAAGTAGCCGTAGTAATGCAATAGAAGGTGTGTCTGCGTAGTCTGATGTTACAAATCCATTGTCAGGAAATATGTTGAGATTTGCTGGATAAATACCAGTGCCTCTGTATCAATTTACTGCGATTTCACCTGTTCGAATTTTGAGGTAAGCTTTGCCGAATAACTCAGCTACGTCGAAATTGGTAAGAGGGCGTGTATTTGATCGAATCCACAGACGCACTTCTTCACTGCAATATTGTTTAAGAGGACTCATGAACGGCTTGTCCAATGGTTGCAGCTTGTGTGACGAATGAGGCAGAAGACACGCAATGCTAACATGATATGTTCTAGCCTTTGTTGAGGACATCCAGGTTTCTGGAATGTCTGTAGTGGTCATCAAGGGTAATAAAAACAGGTGATTCGGCAGTAAGCTTGACTTTTTCCAAGAAATGACTGAACCACTGGGTAAACAAATCGGTCTGTATCCAGCCAGACGTATGGCAAACACAAAAGGCCCTTGGAGGAGTTCCTCTCATCAGGTTATTTCTAGGAAATACCAACATTGGAGGTACATAATCTCCGCCTGCACTCATGCATGTTACCAGAGTTGCGAGAAAGCCTCGCTCAGCTGAACTGATGTATGCTACTTGCCATTTTCCTTTCAGTGCGAGAGCCTGTGTTATTTTACATTTGACAACAGCCAGACCTGTTTCGTCTACATTGTATACCCTGTCACCGGCGTATTTGTGCTTATTCATTCGTGACTCCAAAAGGGTGAAAAAACTGTTTTACATTTTCTGTGTTAAATCCCACAGATCTGTGAAACGACGTTGCAGTTGGTTTATGGAATGATAACATGTGCTTGTGTCGCTTTAAGAATAGCCTTCACCATCCCTTTCCTGCTCTTTCTGAGACAAAAGGATTGCCAATGTTGTCAGCTTTAGCAAATTGATACGCCGTAATTCTAACATCTTCCCCGTTAGGCCAAAGAATTTATTCTCCATCAACAACAGATATTCCACGAGCTGCTTTTCACATTCCGCGGGTAGGGCCGTTTTTTTTTTTTTTACCGAGCTTTGTTTGACAGGCCAGCTTAGAAGAGACAGCTGTCCGGGCAAGCCTAAACAATGTAGTACGCGGAACACCGAACACCTTCGCAGCCTTTAATTAACCCATTTTACTTTCTCTCACCTTGAATAAAGCCATTTATATGGGTGCTGCTGCATCCCACTGCTTTATTTTCTCATTCTCTTTTTTCCGATTACCATGCGACATATATGCACAACAATAAATGTGAACATCAGATCGCAAATATGGAATAGTATTCCATTTTTAAACCCTCCTAGCATTCCATATTATGCACCTAGCCATTGTGAAATACTTTCTGTCACGAAGTGGTCTGACTGCGCTTGTATAAAACAACCATTACATGTGTAGCACGACTTATACATGTACTTTCAGCCCCATTATTGCGCACATCCTGAATACTTCCAATACAATAGTAAGTAAATAATACGTACATACCTGTCAAAGTTTCAAAACCTTGAGAAATACAAATAGCAGTGCACATCAAAAACGGAGCTCGGGGAATGGTTGCACGTCCTCTCACGTGCAGCGGTGGTTCAGCCGTCGTGTTTCACAGCGTTACCGAGTGAAAGCAGCAGCTACTAAATGAGATATCTTGGTATTCCATATTACAGCACTATTCCGTATTTGTATTCTTTCCTTTATGGTGTGCTGTTCTATTTTCGTACGAAATTTTATAACCCCGGTTAACACCGGTTTCTATGTAGGATATGAATAACGATGCGTAATTAAGCATAACAAATCTGCCTTAGTTTAATATTCTCAGGTGAACTGTTCTCAAGAATATAGCTAAAAACTTATTTGAAAAAAGTGTAGTGGTTTGCCTTGGAGCCATGCAACCCGGACGAGTACATTTTTTAAATATTCTTGTATTTCGATTCCATAAAACGCTGTTTAGATATTTTCCACTTCGTCTAATGTAGTATCTAGTATAATTAATTCTTAAATAAACTAATTTTAAATTAACGTTTTCTAGAACTCGTGCCTCCATTGCAAGTAATTATAAGCCATAATGAATATTCTCATACACCGCAATTTTGTACCTGACGTTCAGAATAATACTGTATTGTTACAAGACGCCAGATGAGTGTATTCGAGATCGTGAAACGTGGAGGTCTTAATAAATATAAAATAACCAAATCTGATTTTTTTTTATTTATCCACACAGCTATTATTTACAACGTAAACGTATCTGTCTCCACTATTACTCTTTTTATTCTCAGTGAGCGCAATATTTAACGTCTAACTGAATTCTAATTAAAGTCCTTATCAATGTCTCTATATTTGTTACAGTCCTTAAATTCAATCACTTTATTTACACATTATCAATATCTGTCTATTGCCATCATTCCAAATATCTTACACTCACGCATCCAGTTGAATAGTCCCGCCCATCAATCTCATGTTTCACTCTACCGATGTTCGCAGTTAGCAGACTTCACTCCCGCTGGTCACTTACGCCGCCACTCGACGTTCTGCTGGCTCGTTTTTCTCCGCTGTGTTCGCAATCCTGTCGCTTAAGGTTGCACAATCCTCTAAACTCTCAACTCTCTCGAACACTCAAAACTGTCGGCTCGGAGGTCCGTCGCAGCTTAAATAGTCTCGGTGGCGCGATCTGGAAGGTTCCCCGCACCCCGAGCCTCGCCGAGAGAGGCAATGGCAATGAACCAGAACATTCTTTCTTTCATACTACTGCAGAAATTCAATCCGCTGGAGGCCAGGAGCGCACGAGTTGAGATAGGCTTATCGCGGCAACATGCAGCGGTACGCGGGACGGAGGGCCTTTGGCAATCACCGCGCACCTCAGGTTACTTGCGTGACCTCCACACATTCCATAGCTCTCGCAAGCAGGATGGTGTTAGGGAAGCGATCAAGGTTGGACTATAATCATCCGTGTAAAATTCTTAATTAATACAACAATGAATTTCTATATATATGTGCGTCTCCCTGTTCTTAGCAGTTTACTGTTGGATAGCGCAGTAAACCATAAACAAGCATACAAATAGACATATAAAACCATTTGCGGCAGCCATTTAGCAAGGTCTAAGACTTAAAATAACTTATTCGAACACACATATATAGAGACCTTGAAGTTTTGCGAGTTAATTGATTCGTAGGTTAGAATTCACAGTCTTATGTTCAAACAAAGTTCCCGGTGGAACCAGCGCTTTCCTCACAAAACCTCCCCTCCTGGTGGCCGATACCTATTAAAAGGTCATACCAGGAGCGCTTCTTTCTACTTTACTTTAACTCCCGCAAACAAAAGCTAGATCGGCTCTTTTGTTTCGCAGGGCCCCACCGGGAACTTTGAATTTTGAGTCCGTCATACTGGTCCGAAAAGAATTTAAAACACACAAAGCTAAATACTTACACTGACATTTACACACTACCACGCACGCGATTGTCCTTCTCGCGAGTAAATTTAAGTATGGTGGCATTTCCTTAACACTTTCTCGGCCCAGTGCGTCTGGGTTGTGTCGGGCTTAGATTTGGGAAACAGCTGGTATCCAGGATTGTTTCCCGCCTCCTCGCTCCCGGCCAATACGAGCGTTGTTCTAAACCACACTGCAGACGTTTTATTCATTCCACCATTAAATACACTCATTCCGCTACCATGCTAAGGCCTTCGGCCTTGTCCTTCTTTCCTTGGAAAACTTACGTAATTCCATCCGACTTCCAAATCTCATTCCAGGGCCATCGCTGGGGTCGTTATCGCTGGGGGATTCCTGAAACAAAACAGTGTTTTATCCAGGAAGAGGTGATGATCGGGTAGTGTCAAATCCGGTGTTTGGTTAAGGTACCATCCGAAGAGAAGGACTAATACCTGACCACAGTGTACCCCGTGAAGGGCTTACTGTAGTCAAAGGTACGCCTCCCGTAAGTACGGATGGCATCCTTGTAGATCGTGGACGGGTCGAATACTTCCCCTTCTCCAGAATACTCCTTGACCAAACTCGGAAGCGCCTCTGTGTTCGTCGGCAGACCCACCTGGGCGACGGTGAGCTTGTCAACGCACTCCATGTGGGGGAAGAGGATCTTCTCTCCCCCGTACTTCAATCGCCTAACCAGTAGGGCAACTGCTGCCATCAGGACTTTTGGATCTACCAGTCTTGATATCTGGGTTCCTCGTACGACCTCGTCGTAGAGTTCCCATGGTTCTTTCGGATGGGCTCCCAAGGGCCATGCTTGGACTGAGACATCAATGGTATTCCTGTCTGATGGCCAGTCGATGGTGAATATTCTGTCTGTTTGGGGCACCATCTCGTTCCTCCTTACCTTGGTTCTGAGAAGAGAGATTTTTCTTTCCGCTCTTTCCTGTTTTACCTCTTCCGTGTCTCTCTCCTCACTTTCCCTTGATTTCCTGAGAGCGTGGGCTGCTCTTCTCCTCTGGTCCCTTAGGAGTTTGCTCATATTGTTAGCAACATGAGCAAAGCCCTCACTTACATACAAGACCAGATTCCAGGCACAAGGCCATCCATCATTTGGCCCCTCTGGGTTTTTCTCATCCTGTATATCTGTTGATTCCTGGTTGTTGTCCTCTGGGTCAATTAGGTGCAGGATTGACCCAGTCATTTTGGGCACCTGCGCCTGCCGCATAATTGGTGCCTGCTGTTCTGGTTCTGGACTTGGTGCGGGTGTAAGGCGATCTGGTTGGCTGTTTTCCAGAATTACTGTTGGGAATAAGTGTTCAGACATTTTGGGTTTCAGAGCTCTCCGAATCATCCCTGCCCACACCTAGTGTTTGATTAAGGCTCTAGCTTAACCACCACACGTCGAAGTCTTCATTTCATTTTCCTGCTTCTTTCAGAAATTCCAGCACTTTTGGTGCTAAAACGCTGTCGGAAAGCATTCCCTGGAGGTCGATTTGGCCATAACTTTCCTCAAAAGAGGATCTAAGATCCTCAATTTTCGGGCAGTCGTGGAGTAGGTAAGCGTAGGTATCAGATATCCTGCACACCACACAGTTCGGGTCATGTACTAGGGCCATCGAGGACAACTTCGCCTTGAAGTTCCCATGTCCGGTCAAGAACTACGCACTATAGTGGCCTATGGTAAGCCACCTCATGCGCAGCCTCAGCCGAATATCAGGAAAGATCTCAAATGTTATTTGTCCTTTTTCTGAGTGCTCCCATCTTTATTGCCAGGTATCAAGTGTTCTTTCTTTGATTGCCTTCTGATCCTCTGGGGGGATAAAAATCCACCCATTTCCTTCTACTGATTTCTCGTCGTTCTTTTATCAGTAAGTCTAGTGGGAACTCTGCTGCAAGAACTTGCGAGGCATCGTTTGAGGTTGTCCTGTATGCCTTTTTGGTGGAAAGTAACGCAGCACGCTGCGCACTTATCACCTTTCTTCTGGTGTGCACTTTATCGACCTCCGGGTACCTTACGCCAGCGGCGTATGTGATCACTGCTAGGAAGACTGATCGGTACATTAGCTTCAACGTGCTTATGTTCAAACAATCAGATACCAACGTCTTGTTGGTTGCTTACTGTCAGCGTGGATGGTGTTGATCGGGCATGCACTTTGTTGTAAGTTTGTTATTGGCCGAAATATTTATAGGATGTGTCAAATAACGCACGTATCAATTGCAAAAGTTACACATACGTACACGTTTTAGATTTCTAGCTTGTCCCTAAATAAATCCACGAATTTTTCAGGTCTCTATCTACATAACTTTCATAGCAGTCCAATACTTATTTGACACGCCCTGAAAGAATATTGGACCAATGATAATCAAGCAATAAAATGCAGGTCAATTCATGGTTATCCACAGTGATAGCGAACCTCCAGTGGGCGGTTCATGTAGCTTAAAAACAACTGTAATGCCTATAGGGTAATTCTACATGTAATGAGCCTCGTCATCTTTAACGTAATGAACCGGTGCTTGCTTCGATATAATTTTCAAGGTAAAAGTCCAAAATTTATGGATCAAAGAAATAAATATTTATAATATCCCTAGAAAAATTTACCCTCTGTAAATTGACTGAGGAAAATTCTCTTTCCATTTACGGTAATATTTTATTTACAGATTTGTAATTCCAGGTTTAATAATCATCTGATGTTTTATTTGATTGAAGGTATTTGGTAATAAGTAGAATAAACCAGCCAGCATTTGCTTGAAACAAAGAAAGTAAGCATCTTATTTAGCTCCAGTAATGTAATAACTGTTGCGTCACATCCGTTACAAAAAAAATAACGTGTAAAGTATTATGTACCTAAATGATTTTTTTTTCCACATTTAACTTAACAGAAAATAGTAAACATAATTTGGATCTTACAGCCACAATTTTATACATGTCTTCTACAACAAATTATGTAATAAACTGGACACTGTTACGCCCGTTACACCACAAAATTAACACATATTTGAAAATTAATAAATTGTTTCTTCTTGAACCAATACTTTTGCTTTTTTTATACTTTTCAGAAAACCTGTAAAAATTAAGAACAACTTATCTCATAGAGTTTATTTTTCGAAGTGGTGCGAGATTACAACTACTGTATTGTAATTGATGTCACACCATTATAAAAGTTTTATCACGTTTGCTTTTAGATAACTGTGCTTTAAAACAACATAATTACTTTAATTTCTACAGAAGATCAAAACATTCACAGCAAAAAACCTAGATCAAGTAAATGTATTGTTTTCATAAATTTTATTACCGTTTGTTTACATTAAACGTAATGCAAATATTATACCAGTTACAGCGGAATTGCATCTAGTCAGCAAGAGACTGAACTCGCGAATTTTTCCTGCATTTAGGTATAGTGGTGCTCAATAGATTTCAGCTGCAATGCATTAAGCTGGGTTTACAATAAAAAAACTAAGGGTTAACTTTATAATTATAACGTGTACAGAAGTCACCGTGTGTTGTTTAATGTGTTGGTTCACGATAGATATTAGCAGGTAGTGTGTGTGGCTGTGATTTACTTAAGAGTTAAGTTAAATAGTTAAATTTTATATTTTAAGCAAAAGTGGTTTTGCAGCGACCAATCAGAACAGAGAAGTCTGTATTGTTGGCGGGAAACTGTTATTTATAATAATGTAAGCATATAAAATATTAGAATTGCATATGCATGTGCATGTTTATGATTCTATTTGTTAATTAAGTTCACTGTAATAAGCTTCTCTGCCAGAAAATGTATGTTTTGAAGAATGACCTGCATATAAATTGTAATTGCACAAGGTTATGTTAGGACCAAGAGTAAACAGGACAGGCTTGTTGCAAATTTTGTTTGGATGGACTTAAGAATGATCAGAATAATTGTGAATTGTAGATCCAGAAGACTTAGTTACGTATGCGAAAGCTGCGGTTAATTCAATTCATAATTTTTCAATTTTAAACTCAAAATTTCATGTTGAGCAGACATGGACTTGCGGGAGTGAGGGTAAATAGCTTGATTAGGACGGAAAGTCGATAGCAGCGCTGTGGCGTATCGGGGAACTAACGACGCGCGACGGGAGCACTCGGCCTTTTGACGTCGCGTCGTAGCGGGACATGTGTGATGAGACGACACCCGGACAGCACCGCCCCCCTGCAACTATGACCTTTGACACGGGCAGGCTGCCGCTGTGACAGAGAGCGTGTTGAGGGGGAGAGGAGAACCGCTACTGGCTGTTATTTCCGGAAGTGTTGACCCGGGAGGCAGTGAGACCCGAGGTCGGTCCCCAATCACCACTCAATAACACCTACATATTACACACGGCCTACAGTGACCTCTGTCTCATGTAACTTGGCAAGATTTTGACAGTTCGACGAAAGTAGCGCCAAATGTTTAATTTTCGTTTATGTATCCTTTCGCCATCAGCTGGTGCGTCAAGTGGAGGATGTATATTTTATCAACACGCTGTCAGCTAATCCACTTGCCATTGTACTGTAATGCTAAACAAATTTTAAGGTATTTTAGACGGACATCTGTCTAAAAAAAAATTGTAAGTTATAAAAGTAAAAATATAAAACCTTGCAAAAAATTTAATATTTGCTAACTCTTTTTTAATTTGTCCGAAACAGCGGATTTAGGTTAACATTTCCGACACGGTAGTTGTAGTTTTTGACACAATTTGAACGTCATAACTAATATAACTTGAACTAAAAGTAATTCGGGAAACTTGATTGGCAGCGCACTTTTATTCGCCGACTACTCACCAACGACTATTCCAAAGCAGTAGTTCTATTACTGATACTAAACAGTCTGAGTTGAAAATATGTGGCGTGGAATAACGTAAGAATTGTTTAAAAACTATTTAGGCGCGTCCCACTTTTTTCGTTTAATTAATACAATATAGTAACAACACGGAAACAATGGATTTGGTTTGCGGGAGAACACACTGGCGTGTAATGGACGTAGACGAACGATTACCGGCCCAATAGATACTACTAGTAATCAAAATCGCTATACACGGAATATATGTTACTTTAAAAATTATGCAAAGCTCGCGGAAAAATAAAACTATTGGTACATATTCGTTAATTTGTTATTTTACACACGAAAGCTATTTTGTTGGGGCTGCTAATGCTTCGGGAAAGAGCGGACTGATGACGCGCATGGTATTGCAGGGCGAGTTGTGAGTCGAGAGCGTTACTCAACAGATAGCAGCACATTGGCCTGCCTCTTGATCCCGTATTTCTAAAAGTTGACTTTTTTTCTATGATTGGCTCGAAACGACACGAATTTAAAATTTATTTTGTAAAATCATCAGAAAAAATAATTCAACAATACCATGCAATATTTCTGTATGCTTTAGAATTAATATCAAGCACATATGGAAAGCATTGATGGAGAATGGGGATACGATGTGAAAAGAAATCTCAAGGTTTTGAATTTGCGTTTCATTTGGATACTGATAGTTTTACTGTGCATTTCATTTTGAACATCTATACATTACTACTTTATCACTAAGTTTAGTTTTTAACTCTAACAATCGCGGTTTTGTGACCACGTACAATAAAATGTATTAATTAATCTATAACTCTTTCTTATCGTGTAGTTTCTGATTTTCTGATGTGCGTCAGCAGTGCACTCAGAATAGCCAACGTAATATTAACTTTGGTTCGTTCGTGCATCAGCGAATTCAGGATTTTGTAAATGGCACTTTGTTTGTTTCGTATGCGTTAAGTTGCCACTCACTGAGTGTCATAATCTTGCCAAGTTATATGAGACGGACAATATTCTAGGCAAGTCACAGCGCGGGGAAGCGGGGAAACGGGGTGTCCGGTGAAAAGGTGAAAGGCGATGCGCATGCAGCTGACAGCCATGTACTGGCTGTTCGAAAAACATGGGTACCAGATAATGTACGTGACTGAAGATGGAAGGGAATGGTAACTCGCAGAGATGCAGCAAAGTCATTCACAGCAGAGAACGGGAAATAATAAAGACTCCGATACTGATTATGTCTACCATGGTTCGCCTTTAGTAGAGCAATTATAAATTCAGTAGAATAAGTTTTTTTTCGGGGGATTTGAAATTGATTTATGTTGAAAATCTATTTTTTTAAGAACTGCTTAATCATTTTCATATGGAACATGTTTACACGCCAGCATTATAATGAAATAGAGATATGTGTTTGTAGAAGATATTAGGCCTACAGATTTTTTGTGTATCTTATCTATTCGCCTTTCACATTAAGAAGTGCTTGTAGGTAAAAGGTTTTGTTATTAAAGCTGTCGAATATTTAATACTTAGGGGCCTATCATATTTGGTAAAACACGTCCACGACAATTGAAAGCAATACGTTATTTTACGGTGTAAAGTGCAATGTTTGCATGAACAAAATGTATTTATTTATTTGCCTGCTTCATCTGTAACTGTATCACTATCAGCGACAATAATAATATTCGCGTCTGTCTGCTCCAATTTTAATGAACGTGAATGGTCACCCAATGAAAAGAAAAATGCTCACACACTGAGCACATTAGTAAACAACACCCTTTCGTAAGGTCCATGATGCATCATTCGTGGCAACAAGCTTGCCTGTTATCTTGTGAGTTTGGGAGCTCCAGTCCTTCTGTAAAAATAGCGCCATTTTATTTTTTTAATGCGAGAGAAATGTTGATACGCGACCGATGACGGATTTTAAAAGACGTTACTTGCACTGCCGTTGTTTGTGTAAAAGCTTAATACCTTTCATTTCCTATTACTATTATAATCTGTGCGTTCCGATAGACGAAACTTACGGGGATGAGCTAATTTGTGCAAAATCAGCATATTTCCCCAGTATGCACCAGTGGGCTGACATCGCTGGCCAAGACATCTGTTAGGATAATTGTAATATATATTCAGTCAACAACACAAATTTGTCAATATTGTTCAAGGCTGTTCACATTAAAGTGAGCACTTTTGGGGTCCTAGCTACTTTTTCCTTCCAACCATTTTTTTATAATTTAACAACCTTTTTTAATAAATATTGCAATGTAAGTTGTAAACACAGTGTGCATTTTCCGCTTTACTAGGAAGATGTTATCTATGATTAAAATAAAATTTATTTATTGACTGTTATTCCAAATGAGAGGGCTTTCAAAAGTGCTCACTTTACCATCAACAGCTTATATCAAATTTATATAGTACACAATATTATTATATCTAACGCCATTTGTCATAATTATTAATATTAACAGATTTTGTTTATAGATAATTTGGTAATGTAGTTTAACTGGTAATCATGCATATTTTACTGCACGCCTTATCATTCATTACATACTTTCTGGAGATTCACTACATTCATTATCTCAGCATATTGTTAACGCGCCCTTTTACTCGTTATAAACTAAAAAATAAAGACAAAAATTCTGAATAAATACATTTTATTAAATCCCATTACACGTGTCTGTGTACAAAATTGAATTAACATTTGTGACTTTTTGTAAGTTTGTGTACTTCTTTGTTAACTATGTTGCAGTATGTTTAGTTACTTATGTGCGTAAGAACGCACGTTGTTGTTATAATGTGAAATTTTCAAACTTTGTGTCTCGGACTGAGCAGCGAATGTTTTCCGTCCTGCTCGTACACGGCCGCCGCGCGACGGGCGCGCCCAGATAACTGCCGGCCACTGTACTACCTGTTCAACGTTTGAGACCGAGAAGCGCGGGAGTGATAAGGGGGACACAACCACGTACCATCGCCACAACCACGCGCAAGGCTATGAACTGGCGTGCAGTGTTCTCGTAGTGCTGCGTGTAACTGTGAGACTTTCAGGGCGACCCTGTCATTTTATTGGTGAAAAGTCTGTAGCAAAGTTCAGTAAAGACTCCTATCGTAGTTTGGCCCGTGTCCGGCTAGAATGTTCAAAGATACGGCGTTCTAAAATAGTCATTTTTAACTATATTGGAGGGCTCCAAAATAATATTTGCAGCATGCGTGGTAACTTTAAAGTGCCATTCCGTCCTCATATGAGGTATGGTGTGTTTTCTTTGGCAAACATACTGGCGACACGTTTAATAGTTTCTTTAAAAAAAAAAAACAGAATTATTCAACACTCCGAAACGCAGTTCAAACGCCAGGCAGGCGAAACCCTTAAGCGTTGATGGTTTAATTTTATTGTAGGAAAGTCTGTAGCGAAGTTAAATTCCTATAACAGTTTCTCAGGTATTCGCCCAGAATATTTGGAATTATAACAGTCTTAACACATCGAGGTCCACACACATTTACTGACACTTAAGACGAATTAGAAGTGAGTCACCTACATCCACTACTGCAAGAACACCGGTTCTGTTCATATGTCTGTTAGAACTCACCATCGTCCTATTGGTACATATCACACCGGACTCTACCCAATACTTTACAGCGTTAATTATTGGCCGGTCATCAACCAATGGAGAGCAGAGCTGATATTGACCCAATTACATGTCCTTTATCGTATCAAATTATTTACAATAAATCATGCCCCTTTGAATGGCTATAAAAAATTGATTGTATTGTTAGAAATATAATTGTAATACTGCGGTGAGGTGTGCTTGTGAGGTCGTGTTAAACACTNAAAAAATTGATTGTATTGTTAGAAATATAATTGTAATACTGCGGTGAGGTGTGCTTGTGAGGTCGTGTTAAACACTAGCCGAACAAAGACTGCACATCCATGCGAGTTTTGTTCTGAACAACAAAGAAATTTTCAAATTAGCTTTGCTCGAGCTACATTCGAGGGTAGTCTAAAAAGTGTTAAAAATGTATTTTTTATCGGCCATGTTGAAGAGCTACAAAAAGTGTTTGCAATAAGCGTGATCTGTTCAAAGTTGTATTTCGTCAATTTTTCCTAGTCTGGAGTGCTATTTTCGTGTACAAACAGACTGTGTACACGTGAAATAGTTTGTTTTATAACGTGTATTACAAACACGCAGCAGGCCAGTATTATGCGTAGCGAGAGATAAAGTATATGTTAGTTTCACGCGCGTCATTGGGCCTCCATTCATCCCACGCGGAAGTCACAAACTATATGCTGTTGACGGCAAACTGAACACTTTTGAAAGTCCTGCTTAAGATCTACTTGTATGCACATTGTGGGGGGAGGATCGTACGGTCACCCCGGTGGGGGGAGTGTAGGTTGGACACTTGAGGCGGCGTGGCAGTACTAGGCTATGGTAACCGAGCCCGACTTACTAACCGGTTTCCGGAAAGGGTGGGTGATGCGTCTCTTACAGCCTCTCAACACCCATGGCAACCCAAGGCTTCTCGTGCCACCCCTGTTTCAACGGATTGGGCTCTGCCGCCCGTGCCCTATGGGAAACAGTTTTCTAGCGGCTGTTCAGGGGTATCTGCTGTGATGGCTTGGGCCGACAGATAGTACCTAGGCCCGACCACATAGTGGGGTGTGGTACCTCTTGGCACTCAGGCCATTGGGGCCCAATAACATGAATTTCACTGTGAAGAAATTCTAGGATGGGAATGGACGAGCGTCTGATGATGGTGAGCTAGTCTGATGGGCGGCGGAGGGGATCTCGGTGAATGGTGAAGAAAATAATGGGAATAAATCCAAATGCATATGACGGTTCCCGTTTGGTCTGAAGGACTCCGCTCTTCTGCTGTCTGTGAGCTGGGGACGCAGTCAGGCGTGGGAAAACCCATGAGTGCCACGGAAATTAAGAGGGAGCACGGGATGATCTGCTTGGCCCAACCAGGGGGTTCCCCCTTGGTCGTCGGATCTATGAGGTTGGACTCGTGCTGGCAGTGGTTAACTCTGTAAGCTGGAGGAGGCTCCGGAGAGATCCCCCCTCTTGCAAATGGAGCCGGACGTTGAACTGGACAGTTCCGGGGACGTGCCCGAGATCACGTCAGGAGTTGGATAGTGCTCCGGCTAAACCATAAGCTTGGTAATTTGAGTGCTAGAGTCTCAGGCCTAATGGGAGGGCATGGTTAGTGCGATCTGTAATATCGGATCGGGGCTATGCCTGGTGCGACCTGAGTACAGGTCGGGGCAAGAGGGTCTGGTCAATTGTGGTGAGTGCAGGCATGTCTGCGATGAGAGGGCGTGATCCCTCTTCCCCGCCTACTGGGAGGCCGGGGAGCTATATACCCCNGCGATGAGAGGGCGTGATCCCTCTTCCCCGCCTACTGGGAGGCTGGGGAGCTGTATACCCTGTGGGGTTCAGTTGGCGCCCCGTTAACAAACAAAAGCACAACTTTGTTGTGATATGCAGATTAAAGAATTTGTATGCACATTGTGTATTCTTTCACCATGTGTAAAATTAACAATGCCGTGGTCCTGATCGCTTAATTCATGCGTTGGTCAAGTTAAACCTGTGAAATTGTTATGAGAGTAAATATGTGTGGATTTCGTCATTCTTAACTCTAAATACATATTTTTGTTTTAACGTAAATTTAAAGAAATAGTTCCATTATTCACAAATGTTAAATTAAAATGTTTAATTAATCGCTAAAACATGTAACTACTGTCCTGTCGTTGCCAACCTTACTGGGATCATGCCAGTCAGTGTGCCCGTTAAAATATACGCAGGTAAGTGCAGTCACACTTCCCAGAGGTTGATTTAAAAAGGGCTCACTTTACCGTGACCAGCCTTTATCAGCTCTCTGGTGTCTGCATTGCGTTTGGTTACAGCTAAGTGATTTCTCGCGATAAAAAAAATATGAGCACCCAACAGCAATTCGTCTATTGCCATTGGTTGCTGTCTGCTTGACAAGGCGTTTCATATTTTACTGGGCCACTCAGAATTCAGCAACATCGGCACGGTTCCTGCACGATTCATGTGTGCAGACGGTTAACACGTGTCAAAAAGTTATTCAGCCAATCAAGATAGATGAACGACCCAAAAGTGTTTTGAAATATAACATGTCTTGAAATTTTTTCACGAAATTTCACTACCGCTATTTATATCATTACTAAGCGTTAATATATGCACAAACTCTGTTGCTATCAAATTGGTCACAATAATTGCAAGCAAACCCTCTAATCGTATTTTCAGACGAAGACATTCAAATATCTCAATTATCCTTCAGCCAACCAAATAAATGCCAGTTCTGGACCAAGCTGATGTGTTGTCACAGTTAATTGTGTAATAATATATATCAGATTATTCCAGGTAACCAAATGCGTTCACTTCAAAAGAAATATTCAGTTGAGTCTGCCATGACATTCATATATAATGTTCGCGGTAACAAAACCTATTAGTTGAGTGCATTTGTAAAATAGTTTTCTCTATTGATTAAATTCTGGCACAATCAAATAATTGCTTGGCGCAACAAATCATTTTTAAATTATTTATTTAGTTAGAAGGAATGAGTGCGTATGTTTGGAGCAACAATAAGTTGAACGAGTGACCAAAATATTGTTAATTGCAAACAAGTGCCTTTCAAGCCAATTTTTTTTGGTATATGCAATAAAATCTTTCTCTCAGTGTCTCAGAAAATCTGTACCTCGCTCAGCGTTGACATTTGTCAAGTATTTGTGGCTTGAATGTCAATAAAGACGTAATCAACATTATGCTGTTCGCTAATTAAGGGTCTGTCTGACCCACACCAGAACAGCGCGACGGTATTGCTGCTCGGCTTACGATATCTGATGTGCAGGCGCTATTATCGGGCTTCGTGTTAGTGACGTATTCTGAGATCACGACTTCACTTCTCACTTCACTATCCGCTGTAAATGCAATTTAAATAAAAACCCTTCACTTTTTTATAATGTCCATGGGATTATTGTCGATTAAAGCTAAGTTATACGTTTCATATACAAAAATTGGAAGATGAGTTCACAATTAACTTATCGTCCACATCACAATGTAATTAGCAATGAATTTTCCACGTCACATATCACAGTTTCTCACATTTCAACATTCGACCATTTTCCTAAACTTTGTCAATAAATTTATACATGGTTTCATTCAGGCACTTCAATTTCTTGTCAATATTATACAAGTTGATTCTAAAACCATGGAACAAACATTGAGAGGTGGTAGAGCTCACTAAAGCAAACAATTATTGTATATGAATACATGGGCGGAAGTGACTCGTTGAGGGATAATTATCGTATTGGCAGGAAAGCAGTTCAATGTTGGAACACAGAGACTGGTTCTGCGCAGTCAACGAGACCGCTCTACCTCATATTCTCTCTATGGGCTGGAGTTCGCAATAATATCACCTTTTCACTTGTGTATTGTTGAATGTCCTGCCTACCTGGCGCTTGAACTGCATTGCAGAGTGTTTCAAATCATCCTAGTTTTCTGACGAAACTATTAAACGTGCCCCCGGTATGTTTGCCTACGAAAAGGCACACCCCAGACGAGGACGGAATGGGACGCATGCTGTAAATATTATTTTCAATCACTCCAATATATTTTAAAACCGTCTTTTTCTGACTGCCGTATCTTAAAACATAGTAACCGGACACGAGCCAAACTACAATAGGAGCCTGTATTAAACTTTGCTACCGACTTTTCATCAATAAAATGGTAGGGTCGCCGCTGAAAGTCCCGTGCACGCAACACGACGAGGACTCTGTACGCCAGTTCAGAGCCTTGCGCTTAGCGGCGATGGCGCTCTTGTAGCGCGTGCCAGTGTAGCCCTTAAGGCGGATTCACAATTTATTTTTAACGTACGTACATTTTCTGTTTGCAGTCATTCAAACAAAAACGTAACTCTACGAAGCAAGATTATTATTCTGTGTTTTTTTTTTTTTTGCAGGCTTTGTGCATAGCATGGTGCCATTTTAAAATGTTGGCCAAAGAAAACAGAAATGCGTATATTTGTATTTAGCTGAATAGTTCTAGTTAAAATAATAGTAATATTATTATCTAATCGGACATTTCAATTAGCTGAGAGTTCAGCCTTACGTACGCACGTAGAAGTTGAAAGTTGATCTATTCTGCCTCTTTTCTACGTACGTACGCACGCCAAGGGTGAATGCGGATGCACTCATGCATTTATGAAAGTGTCCTATTTTTATCCATACGTACGTACGTGCGTACGCTACTCGGAAGTTGTGAATCCATCGTTATGGTTCCCAGGCTTCTAGGCCAAAGAGGAAGGGAAACGAAGCAAGCGGGACCCTTAAGTGTTGTGCGATGTGTTTACTGCTGCGACGGCCACGTGTGTGTGTGTGTGTTGTGTGCCGGCAGCGTGTGCGGGTTCCAGCACTTCCAGCGGGCCGGCCACCGCCACCTCAACCTGTTCCAGTCCACGTACTACGTGGTCGTCACCTTCTCCACGGTGGGCTACGGCGACATCGTGCCCGACATCTGGCCCTCGCAGCTCTACATGGTCATCATGATCTGCGTCGCTCTCATCGTGCTGCCTACGCAGGTGAGTGCTGCATCCGTCGCCAGGTACGCGTGCGTCTCCTGCATCCGCAACTTCCCTCGTAGCTAGAGGCCGCCTGTCCTTCGCGGAAACATTCCGCGGCAAGTTGTGTTCCAAAACTTGTTGGTTCGGAACCGGTATCGCGGTTGGGTGATTTTCAACTAGCACGCGTGTTAAGTGTCTGCCGGCCAATCACGGACGTTCGGCGCCACGGTAACTTTATTCTGATCGTCCCAGTCGAGTATAAAATGTCTTCTTACACAGTCATACGGCCAATAGCCGAAGGAAATTTGCAGCGTTACATGTAAGAAGTTGAAGTCTAGAATGTGCTTGGATCTTTTCGCGATAAACAGGTGGCCTATAGTCGCGCCGGCCTAAGAACGGACCTGGCTCCGCCTACCCAAGTGACAGAGAGAGACAGAACGACTTGTAAAGCACCAACAACAGGTAGCTGGCCGGCGGGCAGGCGAATCTGCAGGCACTCCCTCCCACTTGCCGTGCCGCCGTCGTCCAATTGTTTCCTTTCCTGAGGAGAAGTCCTAAGTTCTAAGTTACAGCGGCGCTACTATAGTTATGGTCCATTGGCGTTTACTTCCAACTTTCCTGCAGCCCTGCTTAAGTTCTACTTCTATAATATTCCTCCGCCTCGTGCAAACAAGGCTTAACCGAATAAAGTTTACTCTACTCAGGTAAGGAATAAAACGAGATTTATTTTGGAGAGTTTGGCATAGGGAAAATTTCTGCCCCTATGTGCGCAGTGTTCAAAAGGTAACTTTTAATTAAAATTTTGAGCTACGTGAATAATAAAAGATTAGTATTTACTAGGTTATTCCATATTTTATTTATGATGATGGCAATTATCCCGTTTTTTAAGTGTAAAATAGAGAAAATCTGGTACATTTCCGACACTAGCGCTTACCTAGTGGCGAAAATTTTTCCTTTGCCAAACTTTTAACATTTATCTTCCCAACATTCACCGAGTCTCTAGAAAATTACACCAAAGGGACAGCTCACCGCATCCGCGCGCACTCAGTGTAATAATATTCTATATAATAACTATTTCTTACTAGGCATTGCCAACACACCTATTTTCTCTCTATTTTATTCAATTAAATAATAAATAAAATGTAATTTTTGTATAAAATATGAGAGAATGTTAAATTTAATAGAAAATAAGGTATTTTTGTGCTAACACAAGCATAAAACGCTCGTGATTATGACATATTTAGGAGAAAATCAAGCATGTTATATATGGGATGATTTTTCAAAGGTTTGATTAAAAAGTATCAAGAAACTGCGAAAAATACTATAACAGATAGCATAACATTTCGCGTTATATTAAGAAACTCGAAAATATCGCGAATTCATTTTAGGATAAGGTATGCTTCAAACACATTTATATTTCTGATACGTTTTGCAATTGGATTACATTTTATTAGACACTCCCAATTGAGCTCTGGGCCAACAGCAGTTCTGCAAGAAAACAAGCACCAATCCCGTGCTACCTGGTCTGAGGTAAAATTGGCCACAAGACTGGGGCAGCAGCCAACGAACAAGTAACTTCTGCTCGAGTGTGTAGATAACTGTAGAGTCAAGCTCGGTGTCGTCTTATAACACGAGATGGTCATGTCTCTACCCATAAACCATGTACCTTCACCCCTACGCGCGACGCTGCGTATGGTATAATTTGGTGTCTCGCGCCTGCAACGTATGCAGCTTGTCCTACATGCATGGTCGCACCGCCTTGTTCTCCAGGCGTTGTACGCCGCAACTTCGAATACAATTAAACGCTATGCCTTTAAAAAAACACGTTCCCGGATGTAAGTGTACAGGGGTTTGGTGTTACTGTCGGTCCAAATAAACTTAAGTCTGGAGTTTGGGCGATGAGTTAATGTGTGTGTGTGGGTGTGGTGTTGTCAGTTCGAGCAGCTGGCGTTTACGTGGATGGAGCGCCAGAAGCTGGGCGGCTCCTACTCGTCGCACCGCGCGCAGTCGGAGAAGCACGTGGTCGTCTGCAGCACCACTCTGCACGCGGACACCATCATGGACTTCCTCAACGAGTTCTACGCCCACCCGCTGCTCCAGGTCAAACTTACCATTTTTTTTTACTTCGTCCATACAAGGTATTGTAAGAACATTATCAGTGTATATGCAGGGTGATTCTAAAATCATGGGACAAACATTGAGGGGTGGTAGAGCTCACTAAAACAAACAATTATTGTATAGGAATATATGGGCGGAAGTGACGCGTTGAGGCACAAGCACAAAAGTTACACATGAAATGCAACACATTGTTTATTTACAACGTCACTGCTAAATACCTTTTTACAGCAATGTTTATAATAATTGCTCAAAATTGCTACCACCGACAGTAATGCAAGCTTGGTAGCGTCGGTGGAGTGATTGGCGAACAGATTCAAATACGCCGGGTATTTCAAGCACGCCACCATTGTCAGCCAATCACGCCATATGTAGAGGTCGCCAAGCATGCGTGACTGTTGGTGGATGCATTTCCAGCAACTGTTTTAACATTTTCTGTACGAAATCACTCGTTAAGTATGCTGCTAATGAACATTTTATGTTTTCTTTAATGTGTTATGTTTTTGGGTTTGTGCCTCAACGCGTCACTTCCACCCATATATTCCATATGTTATTAACAAACAAAATCACTCGAGATGGTGCCCTCAATGTTTGTCCCACGATTTTAGAATCATCCTGTACATGAAAATATTTTCAATTAGAAACCAAATAATTGCAGACACAACTGCTATGATTCCAGACTAGAACAGTTGGACACTGGAACAACTGGAGAAGAGTATTTTAAAACGCGATGTTCATTTCTTGTGTGCAGGACTACTACGTGGTGCTGCTGTCGCCGATGGAGCTGGACACGACGATGCGCATGATCCTGCAGGTGCCGATCTGGGCGCAGCGCGTCATTTACATCCAGGGCTCGTGCCTCAAGGACGGCGACCTGGCGCGAGCGCGCATGAACGAGGCGGAGGCGTGCTTCGTGCTCGCCGCGCGAAACTACGCCGACAAGACCGCCGCCGTGAGTAACCCGCTCGCCGTTTCCACTCAAACTCACACGTCATCCATTTTATATGCTGTTCGCGGTCAATTTAGCGCTTCTGAAATCAACCTTTGAAAAAAAAAATGTATTGTGTTGTATTGTATTGAGGCTTATTGACGTCCCCCGGTGTCATGCCTGAAGGATTATCGCGGAACGGCTTACAAACTAACTTGTGGCCTAACTTAAATTAACGCCCATGCCTTGTCTGGGATTCCAACCCAGAACCTCCCGCAGCCCAGACCGGCGGCGCACCAAGGGAGGCCGGCTGAAAAAAATGTCAGTGCCCATACCTGCGTAAACTGTAAAGATCGCTCTGGTTGTAATACGTCCACTAAAGTTGATAACGACGAAGGAAAATAGTCCCATGTCTTAACGGAGAATTAAATGTTGTAGGTAAATAATTGTGAATACAAAAGTTATTTATCTTCTTCTTTTGTATTTTAAATGTACATAAATGTAAGAATCACCACGTGAATAAATTGTCTACTTTCCTATAATTTTACAGTTTCACGTGGCCGACGCATTAATTAAGTGATCAAGCCCATGGCAATGTTATTTTAACGCTAGTTGAAGAATGCACAATGGTCAAACATGTAGATCTTTAGTAAGGCTTTCAAAAGTGCTCATTTTACCACGAACAGCCGATAAATTAGGGTTGCCACATATCCGGCTTCTCTGGGACATGGCCTTTTTTTTTATTATTAGAAATTGGGTGCGGGTAGAATTCCAATACTTTGCGAAATGTCCGGAATTTCTCGTCGCATACAGTTAATACGATATAGTAATTCAATGCCGCTTTCGAAGTTTGAATTTATACGCGTGGCAAAACATATTGAGCCTAGCAATCGTCTACTGTTTTCAATCTAACGATTTGTTTCACGTGTTGTTTTTGTGAGCGACGAAATGCCGGGAATAAAATGCAAATTTTCTATCGAGTTACAGAAGAAATTTTCTTATTTTAGAATAAGTAGATACATGGGCGTCATCAATATTTCTTCCAAGGGGAGGCATAGGAATTAGAGAAAGTTTCCTTTAGAGGAGTGTGAGATTTACAACTGAGTTTTACCTTAAATGCGTGCAACAAACATCCACGACTTGTAATGTGAATAAATTGTTTATAGTTTACAATATACAGTACAATAATACAACATAATATTACCTAAATACAAATGCACAAAAAAATATCAAAATAAGATTATGGAACACCATCCCAGCAGGGACTTGCATTTTGAAGTAACCTCGCTAATACGCAATTTATTTGTTATGAAAATTATTTCACATTTCATAGCAAAAATACAGTTTCCAGGGGGAGGGGGAAAGTGCCCCTCTTACGCCCTCCTGCTGACACCCATAGGTATATAATAAGAACTCTGACACTACCGTTTTATCACATTTCCCAAAGTNCTTACGCCCTCCTGCTGACACCCATAGGTATATAATAAGAACTCTGACACTACCGTTTTATCACATTTCCCAAAGTCTACATAATAAGGGTCAACGACGTTCATGATAGCTATCCATAGTTAGATGTGGAAGGCAGAAAATTTGTCTTCTTTTTTTGTTCTTCAAAATGTGGTAACACTATTTAAAGTTTAATGGCAATTGTATTCTGAAATTCCTACAAGCATTTAAAAGGACAGTATCCACTGCCGAACACTCCGCGTAGCTAGGTCTTCCCTCGCATGCCTACGCGCTCTGTCCTGAGATACACTTAGGTCCCATCCCTAGTTTAGAATTCCGACTCTCCTTTTAGTTTTAGAGTGGGTTTGAAAAGTAAAATGCTGCAAAAAAAATTGAACAACATTACAAAACCAAAATTCATATCTCATAAAACGAACGACATGNTACAAAACCAAAATTCATATCTCATAAAACGAACGACATGAAGATCACTGTAAAATTTTTCTATTAAACTTCCTAAATACTAATGGAAGTTTATAATCTATATATAATATGGAGAAGTCAACATTCTTCAGGCTAGAAATAAACCAAAAAAGAACCTATAAAGGCGAGCCTTTCGCTAGTTAGTTCTTGTTTTAANTTACGCCCTCCTGCTGACACCCATAGGTATATAATAAGAACTCTGACACTACCGTTTTATCACATTTCCCAAAGTATACATAATAAAGGTCAACGACGTTCATGATAGCTATCCATGGTTAGATGTGGAAGGCAGAAAATTTGTCTTCTTTTTTTGTTCTTCAAAATGTGGTAACACTATTTAAAGTTTAATGGCAATTGTATTCTGAAATTCCTACAAGCATTTAAAAGGACAGTATCCACTGCCGAACACTCCGCGTAGCTAGGTCTTCCCTCGCATGCCTACGCGCTCTGTCCTGAGATACACTTAGGTCCCATCCCTAGTTTAGAATTCCGACTCTCCTTTTAGTTTTAGAGTGGGTTTGAAAAGTAAAATGCTGCAAAAAAAATTGAACAACATAACAAAACCAAAATTCATATCTCATAAAACGAACGANAACAAAACCAAAATTCATATCTCATAAAACGAACGACATGAAGCTCACTGTAAAATTTTTCTATTAAACTTCCTAAATACTAATGGAAGTTTATAATCTATATATAATATGGAGAAGTTAACATTCTTCAGGCTAGAAATAAACCAAAAAAGAACCTATAAAGGCGAGCCTTTCGCTAGTTAGTTCTTGTTTTAANAACATTCTTCAGGCTAGAAATAAACCAAAAAAGAACCTATAAAGGCGAGCCTTTCGCTAGTTAGTTCTTGTTTTAATAACTGATAGGCTTTTCTTCGGTTCTTAGTTTTTTCGTTCATTGTTTTGAGGTTTCTTTGTTTTATTCTTTGACTTTTTTTCCCCTTCAGAAATTGATACAATCCATTAAAATAAGTACTTACAGAAAACTTACAAACCAGTTCGGTGACATCCAGGGACCACCAGGGGCGAATTGAACTCTCTGATGCACCTAGACAAAGAAAATTTAGATCCGCCTCCCTTCTTTTCACACGTGGGGATGTGGGAAACACAACACCGTAGCCCCCATGGACTATCTCATGGTACTATTTCCCCAACCACAGAATTCTGTCGCTTCGCCCTCATGGATGCTTGAGACAGGGGCCGTTAACCACTGCCCAAAGCCCTCTTGCTCGTGCCCCGTTTCTTCGCTATCGAACACGAACGGAATTCTACTGCTGCATCGTCTGATGATGATAGCAAAACAAAAGCAATGACAATAACAACACCGCACATGCATACTAATTACCGGTACCCAATACAATTCGGGCAAGGAATATTTACAGCAGTTTCCGTTCGCAATGCTGTTTAAAAGTAAATTAGTTACCACTCTTACACTGATACGTACTAAAAAAGGAGAAACCAGCCTGAGTGGTTAGAAGTTTTTAATATCATATAAAAAAATACGTTTTCAAAATTCTCTACCAAAATCACTATAACTATTGGTGGGGACATGTTCCAATAACTGCTTTCAAAAGTTCTACGCTAAACTTATGGTGGGTTCACAAAAAAAAACTATAGGTACGCAGCATAAAATTGCACACGACCAGAAACCGTGTGCGCAATTGAGTCCCAGTTGGATACTTATGTGTTTTTAGAAAATGAGATTTCGCGATTAATCTGACATAAGTTGGCAGTGTTGGTCAATAATATGTTAATGTTTTGGCTGACTTTACNAATGAGATTTCGCGATTAATCTGACATAAGTTGGCAGTGTTGGTCAATAATATGTTAATGTTTTGGCTGACTTTAAATACATAAAAATGGATTGTAGTAACATATTTAGTGTGATATTGCGTTTTAAACGGACAGTGATGTAAAAGAGTTAGCCTGTTTGCTTGTCTTTACAATCTTTCAATTTGCGATCGTAAATATTTGGTTAGCCTTTAAAATTTTATGCTACTACAATGCCACCTAATATTTACTCTAAAATTATATCTTGCGACATTTCTTCGTTTCTGCAGCATAAANTTATGCTACTACAATGCCACCTAATATTTACTCTAAAATTATATCTTGCGACATTTCTTCGTTTCTGCAGCATAAATATGTTCATCAATTTTTAAAGACCTACTTTCCATGCGCATTTGTAAATAAATACACTGGAAGACATAGCGGTCAATTATTGTTCTCATTACCTAAGTTATACAGCAACTGTTATTCTTTAAATTCCAAATCTGAACCCCGATTTAACACCATATTCAACTCAACACCATATTCAGCTATTCTGCGCGCCTACGATGTGTTGTTTAAAAGGCCTACGATGCATTCTTTTTGGAACGATGTTTCGAAAATATCCGCGAGTCAAAGTTGCAGTTTTTTTTTATTAATAAAGGATGGTTGATTCTGTTATGACAATGGGAATTTTATGAACAGGTGCTTTAAAATGGCATTTTCAATGCAGTTTTCATACATCTATCAGTTAATATTCCAACACTATTAAATATTAGGATCGTTCATTAACTCCTCCGTCAGCTTTACTCTTTTAATCAGAAAAGACACACATTAACTACTCTCTGTGTACTTATCCGAATTCTGACAGGTTGAATCACAGAGTTAACTAGCATGTTACACGCGTTATTAAGGCTGTTGCCTGGTTTGAAAGCAGTGAGAATTTGGTATAAGAAAATATATGTTAACAAAATTCTGTTTTCTAAAGCCAATTTTAAATATGTAATCTTTAAAAAAAAAAAAAAAAAAAAAAAAAAAAAAAAAATAATGTGTGAGAAATGATTATCTCCAGCTCTGTATCGAGGCAAATATAACAATTCGTTTTTCAGTAATTTTCTATTTAGTGATTAAGTTTTCTGATATTTCCACAAAACAGGTTGTACATTAGTGTTACAAAAGGCCTCAATAGCAAAAAAGCTCGTATTTTTCTCCTCAAAAAATTTTTGGTGGTATATACATGTTTAATAAAAACGCCAAAAAACTGAATTTCGTTAACATGTATTTCCCTATACCAAATTCTCACTACTTTCGAATCAGGCAACAGCCTTAGGAGGCGTCCTTAGTTGCCATATGATTCTCATTTTAAGTAATTATGTCCATTCTAATTTTTAAAAAAATGTTATATTTTAATATCTTAAAGTTCTGAGGAAACACAACATACGCAAAGCTAATTTATATAATTTTCCTCACATAAAAATTTTTGCACTTTATATTTTTGGAATAATTTTATGTCAAATTTTGCTGCAGCCATTACAAAAAATAATAACGAAGTTAGGCAGATGAAAAGATTTAATTACATCATAAACTAATGCCGTGGTTTACTGCTTGACATATATGTAATCACCAAATAACTGTTCATACATTTTTAAAAACAACGTTAAAAAATGCAAAAACAATTTTATATTTAACCTTTTTTTTTCATACATATAGTTTATTTGGTGATTTACATATGTGCCACGCGGTAGTCCATAGGATTCGTTTACTTTGCAAATGTTTTAATCTATACAACTGAGTTAGTATTTGTTATAATGGCTGCAACAAAACAGAAAAATTTTGTATTTGACATCAAAAACAAAATATCAAGTCTAGGATTTTTTTGATTCAAGGAAAATGTCATTACATTCAATGCCTACAAGGTAAACAATGTTTGGCACAATTATAAAAATAATTATCTTTTTGGGTGTCCAACACCCTTAAACCAGAC